>UESW01004234.1:493339-597724 GCA_900491605.1 Calamus simplicifolius | reverse complement strand
TTTCAAATACCTTGCAGGGTTTTCTAAATCAAAAGAAACCATTGGGAAGTGAACAAAGCATCTATTCAGGAAACAAGATGGGTTCACATGTGGAAGCGATTGGGACGTGCAGACTTATTTTAGATTTTGGTTTTATTTTAGATTTGGAAAAGATTTTTATATTTCAAGTTTCTCTAGAAATTTAATTTCAGTGTCAAGGCTTGTACCAGCAGGATATTCCTTTAATTTTAATAAAAGCTCTGTTGATTTATTTTATAAATCTAAGCTTATTGGGAATGGTACATTGTCCGACAATCTTTTCAAATTAATTTGAAAAACAATACCTCCTATAATGTGATGCACGCCCAAACTGGTATGAAAAGATGTGTTATGAATGAGAATTCCTCTATTTTGTGGCATCGGAGATTAGGTCACATCTCCATTGAGAGAATTAAAAGATTAGTAAAAGATGGAGTACTTGATACTCTTGATTTTACTGATTTTGGCACTTGTTTGGACTGCATAAAGGGAAAGCAAACCAACAAGTCCAAGAAAGATGCCAAGAGAAGTTCAGAAGTACTGGAGATCATACATACGGATATCTGTAGTCCAGATATGGACTCGTATGGTCAGGGATACTTCATTTCATTTATTGATGACTATTCACGATATATGTATCTCTATCTGCTTCATAATAAGAACGAAGCATTAGATGTCTTTAAGATATTTAAAGCAGAAGTAGAGAAACAATGCAGCAAGCAAATTAAGATTGTGAGGTCAGATAGAGGTGGAGAATATTATGGTAGATACATCGAGAATGGACAAGCACTTGGTCCGTTTGCTCGGTTTCTTGAAGAAAATGGAATTGTTGCACAATACACCATGCCGGGGTCTCCTGACCAAAACGGTGTAGCTGAAAGGAGAAACCGAACATTATTGATATGGTAAGGAGCATGATTGTCAGCTCCAAACCTGCCTAAATCATTGTGGACTGAAGCTCTTAAAACAGCTGCGTATATATTAAACCGGGTTCCAACCAAGGCCGTTTTCAAAATGCCATTTGAGTTATTTAAAGGTTGGAAACCAAGTTTGCAACATATACGTGTTTGGGGATGCCCATCTGAGTAAGAGTTTATAATCCACAAGAAAAGAAACTAGACCCAAGGATTATTAGTGGATATTTTATTGGATATGCTGAGAAGTCCAAGGGTTATAGATTTTATTGTCCATCTCACAGCACTAGGATTGTGGAATCAAGAAATGCAAAATTTCTTGAGAATGACTTGATCAGTGGGAGTGATCAATCTCAGTATTTGACTTCTTTTGAGAAAGATCATTCAGATATTCAGTTTCACTTCAAGTGAGGGATTGGTTGTTATTTATAGCACTCCTCAAACTCATATAAGTGCTCAACAACCAGTCAATGAAATTTCACAAGTGATAATAATCTAGAAGATCATGTTGTTCAACAACAACAATCAGTTGTGCAAGATACTCCTCAAGAGGTCGTTGACACAACATTAAGAAGATCAACTAGAATAAAAAATCAGCAATTCCTAGTGAATCTAACTATAACATTGGAGCCGAAAATGATCCTGAAGATCAAACTTGTGGTATAATGCCATGAAGGACGAGATGGAATTTATGGCATCTAATCGAGTCTGGGATCTTGTTGAGTTGCCTGATGGTATAAAAGCCGGGTCTTTAAAATAAAGAAAGACTCACAAGGCAACATTGAGAGATATAAAGCAAGACTCGTTGCCAAAGGGTTCACTCAGAGGGAAGGAATCGACTACACTGAGACATTTTCTCCTGTATCCAAGAAAGATTCTCTGCGAATAATTATGGCATTGGTAGCTCATTTTGATTTTGAGTTACATCAAATGGATGTGAAAACCACATTCCTTAATGGAGATTTAGAGGAAGAGGTTTACATAAACAGCCTGAAGGATTTTCCTCTGGTGATAGTGAGCATTTGGTTTGCAAGCTTAAGAAATCCATATATGGATTGAAACAAGCCTCACGTCAGTGGTATTTAAAATTTCATGATATGATCTCTTCTTTGGTTTTGAAGAGAACATCATGGATCAATGTATATACCAGAGGTTAGTGGGAGCAAAATTTATTTCTTGGTCCTATATGTGGATGACATTCTACTTGCAACCAATGATAAAGGGTTTCTATATGAGGTGAAACAATTTCTCTCCAAAAATTTTGATATGAAGGATATGAGTGAGGCATCTTATGTCATTGGCATTAAGATCCATAGAGAAAGATCTCGAGGCATTTTAGGATTGTCTCAAAAACTTATATCAATAAAGTTTTGGAGAGATTTCAGATGAAAAATTGTTCACCAAGTGTTGCACCTATAGTGAAGGGTGACAAGTTCGCTTTGAACTAGTGCCCTAAAAATGAACTTGAACGGAACATATGCACAACATTCCATATGCTTCAGCTGTTGGAAGCCTAATGTATGCTCAGGTTTGCACAAGACCTGACATTGCATTTGCAGTAGAATGTTGGGAAGATATCAGAGTAATCTAGGTTTAGACCACTGGAGAGCTGCTAAAAAGGTCATGAGGCGTCTTCAAGGGACCAAGGACTATATGCTCATGTATAGACGAATTGATCATTTGGAGATAGAGGGCTACTCAGATTCGGACTTTGCTGGCTGCGTTGATTCTCGAAATCAACATCAGGATTTATATTTATGTTAGCTGGTGGAGCCATATTATGAGGAGTGCAAAGCAGACTTTGACTGCTACCTCTACTATGGAAGCGGAGTTCGTTGCTTGTTTTGAGGCTACGTCGTAAGGTGTATGGTTGAGGAGTTTCATCTCAGGGCTTAGAATTGTTGACTCTATAGCTAGGCCAATTAAACTGTACTGTGACAATTCAGCTGCTGTATTTTTGGTTAAAAACCACAAGAGTGGTAGTCGAAGTAAACATATCGACATTAAGTATTTAGCCATAAGAGAACGTGTTAAAGAAAACAAAGTGGTCATAGAACACGTTAGCACTGAGTTGATGATAGCTGATCCTTTGACTAAAGGCATGCCAATTAAGAACTTCAAGGATCATGCGGTACGAATGGGAGTTGGTTCCATGATATAATTGCATGGATAACAATTTGTACAAAGAAACTCTTATTTCAATTATTTGTTTATTTCTCATTCAGGTGTACACATTATTTGACTTTCGAGAAATAACAAAATTTTCTTTTAGACTCTAAATAAACATATAGTTTATTTATTATGTTATGTTGTCACATTTGGAATAGTGGTAAAGAAATTGAATGCATTGTAATACATAGAAGATAATACTCAATTATAGATGACCTATCGCTATGATTCATATATTTGATTTCTTGTTCAGTATTGAGAATTATGGATTAAGATAAAATATGCGACAAGTGGGAGAATGTAGTATCCCGTGTTGGTAGATGGTCCTATTTTATTGCGATATAGCTTAATCGTTTGCGGATAATTCTCATGAAAGCCATCGACTAGTTAACAAGTGATAACGATGTCTCTTTTTGAAATTTGAAATTTAACCAAATGCCTACTTTGATGGGAGTAGGCGGTGAAGGGAGTTAAGGAAATCTCTTTAAATAAGAGATCCTTCTAAGGTTTTTTATAACACATTACGTACCGAGAGAAAACCAGAAAGAAGCAGAGATATTGGGTCCCTGATCAAGAGCATATCCTGAGGGTATACACCATCGTGTGCGATAGCTCATTGATTGGAAGCACTCAATCAAGGTTCTCTAAGCGGTAGATCAAGATCCCGAGAGGTAGACCTGCAGCTGATTCAGATCAAGAGGAAATCAAGATCCTGATTCAGATCTTCAAGAGGTAGATCGTAAGCAATGGCTGAAGGTAATATAAAGATCTATCTATTAATTCTATACAATATTGTGTAGATTGTTAATAGATTTCTTACATCAAATAGCTAATTTACACTTTTGGATTAGCACTAAGAGATAAGTAACCCATTTATCACTATTTTTATTAATTATTAAAATATAAAAATTATGGATTCAAATGCTATATGGTTTTACACAGTGCATTATTTGATAAATAAAAATTGAATTTGGTACTCCATACATGCAAATTTTATTTTACATGATTATTTAAAATTACTAACTTAGCATATTATGTGAAAAATGGAAAATGAATTTGGTACCCTTATATGCAAGTGATCATTGGCCATGGTCATCTTTATAATTGTTATTTTTCGTAAATGATTTGGTACCTACGTGCAACTGATCAATTGACATGGTATTTGAAATTGCCAAAAGTTTTATAAGTGTACATGTGCATTTGACTTGTTCAAACCATTGTAAATATGAAAAGTATATAGATTGCATTTTTGCAACAATATATGTTAGCTTGCAAATATGATATAAAAATGATATTTTATGAATATGCTATTATGCGTCACCATGGTCCACTATAACATGACATGATATGCTATATGATTCCGAGACCCACTCTTCACAGGGGTGATATATGGGGGACACATCCGAGAGGTGTTCTATTGACTCTGGAACCCACGTTCACAAGGGTTGTATGTGAAGGACACATCTGAGGGGTGTTCTGTGACATAACTCTGGGACCCTCCCCCATAGGGGCTATATATGTAGGAGACATACCCAAGGGGTGTTCTGCTGGCACCGGGATCCTTCCTCCACAGGGGATGTATAGGAAGGATACACCTTTAAGGTGTTCAGTTTACGTAGACGTAGTGTATGACCGTAGGATATTGGTAAAAAAATAAAATTTTACATGCTATTTACAGTGGTATAGTGGTTTGATTTGAAATTGTATTTTGAAATGCTACATGGCAATAGCTTCCAAAATTATTTTGAGCATATGATATGCATGTTTTGATAATACAATAAAATGTATTTGGCATTTGGAAGCTTGACATGTGTTTTTACATTTGGAAATTTGATTTGCTAAAAGCTTGAAATGATCATATTATATTACAGTAGGCTTACTTACTGAGTGTGAGCTTATTTAAATCTTACAATATTTTTAGAGCCACAAAACTAAAGTGGGATGATATGGGATAGTTGGAGCTTCTATCAGAGTAACTTAGATCCAATATTTTATTATAGCCCCATTGATCTATATATTTTGGCATGTAGCCCAAAACTTATGATTATGGCTTGTATTAAGAAATGTTATCGATTTTTGAATGACATATAGCTATTATTCCGCCTTGTATAAATTAGGATTGCTATAGGATGCCTTCACTACCATTGGGTCTAGGACGTGACACTAGCAAAGTGAATATATTTGAATGACCATCTTAGATCCCCATGTAGTTGGGAAAAGGCTTAGATGAGTTGGGTTGAGTGTAGACCATCTTAGATGTTTTGTTTATTTGTCTTGTTATATTTTCATGTTGCAATTGACTAGTATGTAGACGGTGCAAACAATATGGGAGACTTTGCCTTTCATTTAAAATTAAATGTGCATATTTGCTTTCTAGCATGACGATGCATTTGAGGAAAGGAATTGAATATTTGTATGATTGCCTGCTGGGTTAAATATAAGTAATGTTCCTATTATCACTGGATTATAGATGAGAAGATGATCTTGTTAAGAGCATGAGACCTTTTGTTTTGTAGGTTGGCTTCTCGCTTGCATTTGTCATCCATGAATCAGCAAATCCACACATAGGTGAGTGTCCTTGAATCTTTCCGGCAGCTGCAATTCTGTGTGTGGTTGTCCCCACATCATTTTGAATCTCATTTTTATAGGTCATATTCTTCAACATTCCATTTATCTAATAGAGCATACTGAATGTAGTTGATGGATATAGTTTCAATCTTTCAGATTGACCCAAATAACATGCAGTCTCATTTGTTTTAGTTTTGGCATTCATGTGCAACGTATTTTTTGGTTTCACCTGTAGTCTAACAGAGCTAAGTTTTATCCGAGTTGTTTAAAATCTCAGCAAAAACATTTTTTTCTTTTAGATAATAATTGTTAAATCATAAGTTTGTTGGTTTTTAAACAAGGTATCAAGTAGATGGTATTAATTTTTTTTATTACTATTATTATTTTAGTTAGTTGATTTGGTTGGTGTGATTACCATCCGAGAGTATGTTGACATTAGACAAGTTGATTTCTTACAACAAGTGATCTAAATTGCTCGATCTGCATATTAATGGTTTTACCCAAGCGGTTAAAAGTTATTGCTATCTGGATGCTTCCTGTTGCTAACTTGTATAGGTCTCTTGTTGTAGCCGTATTGGGCCGTCTTCCTGGAACAACTGTTTACCGAAATATTCTACAGTATCCTGAAGCATATACATATAGTGGAGTGGTTGTAGTTCGTATTGATGCACCTATGTATTTTGCAAACGTCAGCTATATCAAGGACAGGTGAATATCTTAAGCTTTTTCAGATTGCATGGGATCAAGAAGACCGATATGCCTCGAAAATTCAAACCAGTCTTACTTGCTTTAAGCTTTTCAATGCATTTTAATACCATTACGTCAACGTGTGCTATCACAGGCTACGGAAATATGAACATAATCTTTCAGAGACTGCAAACCGTGGACTGGATGTCGGAAGAATTTATTTTGTGATCCTTGAGATGTCACGTGAGTCTTTGTTCTTTGCCTTCATATTCTATTTGCTGGGATTGTGCAAGCAAGAAAATATAAATTTGGATATCTGCTGAAACTAACATTGTCTGCTTTGATGGATTAGATTTTACATTGAATCTTAAATAAGATTGACTATTTAAGCTTTCCTGGGCTTCAATCAGTTGTTAGTGAAAAAAAGGAAAAAACTAATATTATGTGCAGGACATGGAATCTAGCCTTAACAAATCAGCAATTTTCACATGTAAATTCCATCCCAATTCAAAAGAAAGTGCTTATTGCAAATCTCATTTAATCATCCAATCTACGAGGCTGTCTCTCTTCAGATTTCATGAGGTCAGGGGTCTTGTGAAGAGGTCCCAGATATTCTCAATCAATGATCGGTCCTGCTATTAGACACAAAATCTAGTTTTCTCGGTGCTGGTATGGCTTTGGCATTTCAATTTCTTATATCATCGATTATTCCGAGTCCTTTTTAAAACCAGTGTCAACGACACTGGTTTTACAATATTAGAGCAGAAGGCAAAGATTTTACAAAAAAGGGTTAAAGTAAAAAACATCATTTATGCGGAAGGCAAAGATTTTACGGAAAAAAAGGTTTAAATAAAAAATACAATTTCAAATGACATTTTTCATATCCACCGTGGCATTAGCTTTTAAGAAGCACTACTTGATGCGCTCCTTCCCGTAAAAGGAGCGCGTTAAGTGATGGAGCACGTTAAGTAATGCTTTTTAAAAGCGCTTGCCAACTTGAAATGGCAAAGTGGCGACGCTCCAGATGAAACGTAAAAAAATATCATTTCAAATGGCATTTTTAACTTTAATCCTATTTTTGTTTGGCTTCCGTACTAAATTTATAAAAATCAGTTCAATTGACATCGGTTTAAAAAACAGCTCCATTATTCTTCCCTGGGCTTCTCAGAGCTCATCCATTTGCAAGGTTAAGACAATTGGTCCTGCCATACCTACAATTCTTTGATGATTTCTCATAGTTACATTCGAAAAAGTGTCCTTCCCATTCCTTCCTAACCTTCTCGGAGCCTGGTCATTTACAAGATAACAATTAAGACAACAACAGGCCTACTACACCAATAATTCTCAGTTGATTTCTCTCAATTACATATGAAAAACTGCTCTTATTGTTTATTTTGGAGACTTGTAGGAAGTGAGCCGAAATGGGTACGTCAACCAAGGAATCTAGTTTTCAGTGTCGGAATCTCCTTCCATCCAAATTTGCATTCACAGTTTTCTTGTAGCATCCATTGTTCCTCCCCAGGATTCTCAGAGATTATTCATTTGCAAGATCCAGTTAAGATGACAACAGGTCATACCACACCACAAAACTCTAATGATTTCTCACCACATCATCTGATAAACTACTCTCTCTGTTGCCTGGCTGACCTGGTCAATGCCAGGACGTCCTGACATGACCTCTTGCTGAAGGTGTCACATGGCGTGTCTCCCTGAAGGTGTCACATGGCGTGTGTTAAATGAGCCTAAACGAGAGTGATAAAAGGGGGAGAGAGCCTCAGTGCTCTCACAGGAGAGAGCTCTCCTTCCTTCTCTCTGGCTTCACTTCCGACTACCCTCTCTCTCTCTCTCCGGCACGATGGCTTAGGAGTGTGGACATACTAGAGACTCTAGTAGCCCCTGACGATCGACGATCCTGCCATTTCTGCTGTGCCACCATGAACAAGTTAAGTCCCCATGCGTACGGCTGCCTACACTCTCATTTATGTTGAAAACCCCATACGAAATCTCTCTGAGCAGGCATGGGTCACCTAAGGCTAACGCCATGGGATGGCTATAGAATCATTAGAATCTTCTATAAGCAAGCTATGCTATCTTGCACCCAGCCCCCACCTTTGTGGAGTTCACTTCCTTTGCTCTATTAGGATTGATCTTGTTGCTGCAGATTTTTGTTCTCCAACCTGGGGTCGAGGTGTCGGTGCACGTTAGGATCCGGATGGCATCTTCCATCCTTAAAAACCTGCAAAATAGTCCTCACGTAAGGATTGAGATGGGTGATCCCTGTGGAAGATCCTTCGATGCCCAAGTCAGTGAAGATCTTTGGCCACAGATAAAGTGAAGACTGGCCTTGGTAAGGGGGCTTGTGTTCGTGTGCTTACCTGAAGGGTTTTGGGACCTGATATTTATATGCTGCCGAGATGGTAAGTTGTTAACTGATTCCTCGGGCGCAGTTGTGAAAGTTGGTGGCTAATAAGGCTGATTGACGCATACCTTATCGGGGGATTTAAGATCTTGTTGATCATGGAAGTGTCGTATCCGGCCCACATTTTGTTTAAGGAGGTTTGTTTCTAGATTCTTGCAATTGGGGTGATTTGTTTTTCGAAATGTTTGGTGCGACTTGGGTGAGGATGATGTTGGTCAAGAGGAGCCAAAGCTCGGTCCAAGGTTCGAAGGATGCTCGGCCCTACCGAGGTTTGGAGTTTGCAGTCGGTGCAACTGTCCTTTACTGTGGTAGAGAGTAGACTTCTTTTGAGCATCGCAGTTGGCGAGCCAGAGCATAGAGGTGAGCCTTGCTGCCTGTCACATTGATTGATTGATATGGAGATAATTTTATCCCGTATCACTTGCCCTCCACTCTCTAGTCCGATGTTTGGGCCTAGGGAGTAGGGTCCTGGTGGCCGAATTTCATTGGCGGAATTCAAATCCGCGGATGCATGTTATGATGATGGCATAAATGCTGAGCCATCGTGCCATCATTTTTGCTCATTAGACGAGAGGAGTCTCTTCGATTTTCAATCAAGAACGGTTGGTAGAATAACACATGGCGAAACCAGGGACTGTGGTGCTTGAACCGAAGGTCCGCAATTCCTAGGGTTTCTCGCTAATGATATTTTTCCTTTTGTTGAGGCGGTTAAAAGGGGGTGACCGGCGTCTTATTCAGTTACATCTTTTGAAATCTTTGGCCTTATTCTTCTTTGAGATTAAGTATCTTTCAGCAGAAGAGCGTCATGGCCAGTTCATCCCTTGTTCGCCCTGAGGACATGGAGCACCCGTCTTACATTTCCTCAACCATGACTTCGACGGACTTAGAAAAAATCCGTCGAGAATACTAGATTCCCGATGACTTTGTCCTACAAGTGTCGGGTCCTCAGCAGAGGGCGCCAGAAGCACTGGCGTTCGTCTTCCTCTCCATCCGATCATCAAAGGCATGATGAAGTTTTATGGCATTTGTCCTTCGGCAGTTGCACCAAACAGTTGGAGACACATTATGGGATTTGTCTCCATATGCAAGTTCGCGGGAGTAACAACCACGATGCCCCTGTTCCAGGCCTATCATTATATCATTTTTTCTCAAAATTCTTCTTGGCCCTACATCGGTCCCCAAAGGGCCTTCAGAAGGATCTCAAGGGCTTCATCTTTGATAAAAGGGTGAAAGTCCTGTTTCTTCATCATCTAATGGAGTGGCGAGTGCCACTTCTCTAGGTCGTGGGGGAGATTTCTTGAGGACATGAACAGAGCCCTAGGGTTGTCAAAGCAGGAGATCAAGGACCTGGGATATCTTATCCAATGGCCCAGCGCTGTCGGTCGGGGTCATGTTATGCCAAAATAGGGTCTACCCATGATGGCTCGGATTCGAGCTACATCATGGCATCGGTGTTCACTATACTGAGCTTCTCTAGAATTTCAAGATGGAGTTTCTGCTATAGATCCATGGAGTCAGTAGCGGCCAGCTTAGATAGAAGGTCTGCTTGAGCATTTGTTGCTCTTGGAACCTGAATGACCTTAAGTTCGAAGAAGTCAGAGGATAGCTCGTGCACCTTCTACAAGTATTGAATCATATTCGGCTATCGGGCTTCAAATTCTTCTCGTATGTGTCTGGCCACCAGCTGAGAGTTGGTGTAGATGTCTAACCTCTTGACCTTTAGACTCTGGGCGATCTGAAGCCCGGTGAGTAGAGCTTCATACTCGGCCTCATTGTTAGAGGCCAGAAAAGTAAAGCGGATGGCGTATTCAAACATGGTTTATTCTGAGCTGGTAAGGACCAAGCCTGCACCGAAACCAGATGTACTGGAAGACTCGTCTACATGCAGTAGCCACCGGGCTTCAGTCTTCTCTTGCTCGGGGTTTTCCATTGTCGATCCATCCTCTGGAATTGTGCATTCGAGGAGAAAATCCGCCAGAATTTGTGCCTTGATGGCAGAGCGAGGTTGATAGTGCACGTCATGCTCGCTCAGCTCTACTGCCCACTTTGCCATTCTTTTCGATATTTTTGGATGGTGAAGGATCATCTTGATCGGCTGATTGGTGAGGACTGCTACAGAGTGTGCTTGGAAATAAGACCGTAACTTCCGTACATACGTCACCAATGCTAGCACCATCTTTTCGATCTGGGTATACCTGGTCTTAGCGTCCCAAAGTAGCTTGCTGATGTAGTAGACCGGCTTCTGAACTTTGTTCTCCTCTTGGACTAGCACAGAACCAACAACGTTCTCCGAGATAGCCAAATACAAATACAGGGGCTCCCCGAGCCTCGGGCTGCTAAAGAGGGGTGGCGAGCCAAGATAACTTTTAAGATCCTTGAAGACTTCTGATAGTCGGGAGACTATTGGAAGTTCTTTACCAAGCGAAGTGCCTTAAAGAAGGGAAGGCACTTCCCGGTGAATCAGGCGACGAAATGGCTAAGGGCCGCTATTTGCCCTGTAAGACGTTGAACTTCTTGACCGACTTAGGAGGCACCATCTCTTGAAGAGTTTGGATCTTTTGAGGTTCACCTCGATGCCCCTCTGGGAGACCATGAAGCCTAAGAGTTTTTCGGAGCTTATCCCGAAAGCGCACTTGGTCGAGTTTAGCTTCATTTGATATCTCCTGAGAGTAGTGAAACTTTCTATCAAGTCAAAGATATGCTGGGAGGCTTCTCTACTTTTCACCAGCATGTCATTGACATATACTTTCATGTTTCGGCCTAGCTGATCCTTGAAGACTTTGTTAATCAGCCTCTGATAGGTTGCTTCGACATTCTTCAGTTCGAATGGCATGGCTCAGTAGTACTATGTACCCCTATCAATGATAATGATGATTTTTTCTTTATCTTCGGGGCCATTCGTATCTGGTTGTAGCTTGAGTAGGCGTCCATAAATGTCAGCATCTGATGGTCGGATGTAGAATCCACTAGCCGATCGATCATTGGTAAGGGAAAGCTATCCTTCGAACAGACCCTATTGAGGTCCGTGAAGTCTATACATATTCGCCACTTGCCGTTTGCCTTCTTCACCAAGACTATGTTCGCCAACCAGCTTAAGTAATTTACCTCTCAGATGAAGCCTACTTGAGGAGCTTATCGACTTCTTCCTCAATCGCCTTCAGCGCTCAGAGGCAAAACTCCTCTTTTTCTGATTGATCGGTCTGAATGTTTCATCGACGTTGAGATGGTGGACAAGAACATCTAGACTGATTCCTGGCATGTTGGAGGCGGACTAGGCGAAGACGTCGGCGTTCTTTCGTAGGAAGTCAATCAGGTCTTATCGGGCTTTCCTTCCAGTTATGACCTGATCCGAATATTTTGGTCGGGCCGAGCTTCCTCGAGTGGAACTTCTTCAGATTCCTTGACGGGTTCTCCTCTTTGCTCGGCAAGGTCTTCTCGAGCATCGAGCTCGTCAATTTCTGGCCTTCGAGATTAAAGGTTGGCAACAAAATAATATCTTGCAATAGCTTGATTTCCTTGGATAGTCGTAACACCCAATTCCGTTAGGAATTTCATAGCGAGGTGAGGGACGAAGATTATTGCCCCGAGGGACATCTACTCGGATCTGCTGAGGATAACATTATATGGCGGCCGAAGTTTGGTCATAAGGAAATCCATATAAACAGTTGCCATACAAGGCTATTCTTTTGCTCGAACCATTAGAGTAATTACTCATTCTAATATGATGATGCCGCTAGCGAACCCCATTAAGGTGGAGTCCAATGCTCGGAGGTCTTCTATTTTCAATCCTATTCTCACAAGGGCATCGAAATAAAGAATGTTGACAGAGCTTCCACTATCGATAAAAACTCGATGTACATCATAATTTTTCATATTTAAAGATACAAGGGGCGCATCTTTCTAGGGGTATTGTATCCCCTGGAGATCTTTCTTTGAGAATGCAAGCTCCTCATATCTGACTTTCTTGGATAGGTTCTTTTCGTCCGGCCTACCTTTGGATGGGTCGACCATAGTAATCATGTTTTGACATTGCTAGCCGCCGGTGGGTTCGACGGATGTTGTTGTCGAAGCTCAAGTGGATGCTCTACTCTGACTTCCGCCTCTGAGGGTCCCCTATATCGCTCAAGCCTTCCTCGGCGAATGAGCTGCTCGATCTTTTGTGTGAGCTGCCAACATTCCTCGGTATCATAGTTATAGTTGCAATGATACCCTTAGTACTTAGTCATGTCCCTCCGAGCCAGGTTTTCTCGGAGGGGCCTTGGCCAAGAGAGTTGATGCTCGATTTCCATCAGGATTTGAGCTTGTGGCACTGTAAATGGAGTAAACTGGTTGAATCTCCGCATCGGGCTTTTGGAGTACTGCCTCGGTGGTAAAGCCCTTTGATGGCGAGGACTTGCAGGACAAGTTGGTCGCTTTTGCCGGTGGGTTCGGCGGATGTTGTTGTCGAAGCTCGGGTGGATGCTCTACTCTGACTTCCGCCTCTGAGGGTCCCCTATATCGCTCAAGCCTCCCTCGGCGGATGAGCTGCTCGATCTTTTGTGTGAGCTGCCAACATTCCTCGGTATCATAGTTATAGTCGCAATGATACCCTCAGTACTTAGTCATCTCCCTCCGAGCCAGGTTTTCTCAGAGGGGCCTTGGCCGAGGGAGTTGATGCTCGATTTCCATCAGGATTTGATCTTGTGGCGCGATAAATGGAGTAAACTGGTTGAATCTCCGCATCGGGCTTCTGGAGCACTGCCTCGGTGGCAAAGCCCTTTGATGGCGAGGACTTGCATGACAAGTTGGTCGCTTTTGTCCGAGCTGTTTTTCTCCTTCTTTATTTGCTCAGCTCATGCCAATCTTCTAGATTCTTCCACCCTAGCATATTTGTCTGCCAGGATCATCATATCGGAGAGGCTTCGGGAGTAATTCACCTCCATTGCTAGGTAAAAATCTTTCTCCTTTGATACTCCGCCAACGAGGGCGGACATGGCCACCTCGTGATTGAGGTAGTCGACTTCTAACATGGCCGCATTGAAACGGCCCAAGAAGCTTCAAGGATTCGCCCTTTCTGCTTTATCTCAGAGAGGAAATCCGACCTTCGCCGATAGCATTGGTTGCTGACGAACTGGCTAGTGAAGGAGCGACCCAGTTCGTCAAAAGAGTTAATGGAGTTTGTCTTTAAGGTGCTGAACCATACTCTAGCAGGTCCTCAAAGAGTTGAGGGAAAGGCTTGACATAGGATCGTGTCTGAGGTTCCATGGAATAACATAATTGATCGGAGCTGCTCAGATGGTCGTTCGGATTAGTGGTCCTGTTGTATGGCTCAATAGCGGGGAGTTTAATGTGCGATGGGACTGCTTCCTTCATGATTTTATCAGTAAAGGGTGGGTCCTGTTTCACCCGCGACTCCGGCTGAGATGCATGCTTAACAGCGTCTAGTACCAAGCGCATCTCCTAGATCTTCTGCTCGATCACCACATTTCGGATAGTCGAAGGGGCTCGGAGGGGAGATTGTGGTCTTGGCATCGAGTCTTGACGAGAAGAAATCAGGGATAGGGAACGGGCCCGGCGAGGCCGAGGGAAGCTCCTGTCTTCAACTTTGGGCAGAATGGGCTCTACTTCCTCCTCGCGACCAGGCTACTGTAGGAGACTGGTAGCCTTAAACTGGTTGGGCGGAGCTGTCGGTTGAACCGGTGCAGCTACTCCGCCAGGATGTTGTTGATTGGGCGTAGCTAGGTGAGGGATTCCATGGAGACCCTGCACCAACTGCGCCAATGCTTAAACTTATTGGACCAATATACCGAATTGGTCCTATGTAACAGGGGTTGCGAGTGGCGGTGGAATAGCGGGCTAGGGTGGTTGTAAGGATGCCCTATTTGCGAGGGATTAGGCCTTTGAGAGGTGGCCTGATCCGAAGCATCTACGGTAGCTCTTTTGCGGTTCGCCATCGAAGATATGTCCTTGTTTGAACCTTTTCTTTTGGATTTTTAAATTTTTAGGAACTTGGGCCCTTCCTTTAGTGTAATCTGTTGCTGCAGATTTTCATTTCTAACCTGGGGTCGAGGTGTTGGTGCGCGTCAGGATCCGAGTGGCGTTCTTCCGTCCTTGTGAACCTGCAAAATAGTCTTTGCGCAGGGATTGAGGTAGGTGGTCTCTGCGGAAGACC
Source organism: Calamus simplicifolius (assembly GCA_900491605.1). Taxonomy (NCBI): domain Eukaryota; kingdom Viridiplantae; phylum Streptophyta; class Magnoliopsida; order Arecales; family Arecaceae; genus Calamus; species Calamus simplicifolius. The sequence goes on along the minus strand of UESW01004234.1, from coordinate 582,798 downwards.
CTTCGACGCTCAAGTCAGTGGAGATCTTTGGCCACAGATAAAGTGAAGAAGGTTGTTTAGAGAAGAACGCTTCAGAGAAGGTTTCTAGAGAACAATGGCCTTGGTTGTTTGTATGCTTACCTGAACGCTGCCGAGATGGTAAGTTGTTACCTGATTCCTCGGGCACAGTTGTGGAAGTTGATGGCTGATATGGCTGATTAACGTATACCTTATCGGGGAATTTAAGATTCCATTGATCATAGAGGGAGTGTCGTATCTGGCCCTCATTTTCGTTTAGGGAGGCTTGTTCCGAGATTCTTGCGATCAGGGTGATTTGTTTTCCGAGATGTTCGGTGCGACTTGAGTGAGGATGATGTTAGTCAAGAGGAGCTAGAGCTCGGTCCTACGAGGTTTGGAGAATGCCTGACCCTATCGAGATTCGGAGGATGCTTGGTCTTGCTGAGGTTTAGAGAATGTTCGACCCTGTCGAAGTTCGGAGTTTGCAGTCGGTGCAGCTGTCCTTTACTGTGGTAGAGAATGGACTTCTTTTGAGCATCACAGTTGGTGAGCCAGAGCCCAGAGGTGAGCCCTGTTGGCTGCCATGTCGGCCGATTGGTACGGAGACAATTTTACCCTGCATCAGATCCTAATGCAGCTCTCTGGTGGGGGAATCCAGCTGGCGGATACTGTTTTATGTCAATGATCAATCCTCTCGTCCTTACTGAGCATTTATGTAATGCCCTCTGTGACAGCAACAAGGAATGCTTCTGTCATGTCATGTAGCCATTGATTTTAAGTCGTTTTGGCATGAACCTCTATTAAATGATGGTTATTCCATTTTTTTACCTTATGCTGACTCTAGAGTGGTATTTGGTACATATGTTTTCATACTAGAGCCTATAGTTTCAAGATCAGCAAGATTTAATCTGTATATGTGCAACAGAGAAACAGTTTGATGAATACTCAAATTGCATAGCTTAGCTATGCAGTTCAGTTAATTTAGCATGTGCTAGTTTGTTTTCTTTCTCCACAGTTTTCAAATTTTATTATGCTAACTTCTGGTGCATAAAAACTTGCTATCATCCTCCAAATTGTACCTCTGTTGGAATTATGAAAGTTTCATGCTTAAGCACAAGGCAAAGCATTTACTCATTAGGGCCTATAATATTATTGCAGCTGTTACATATATAGACTCCAGTGCTATTCAAGCTCTTAAAGACCTGCATCAGGAGTACAATTCACGTGGCATCCAGGTTATCTTCTTGAAATTTAAAAGCATGTCCCTTAATGCCACATCTTAATGGAACATCACAATTAGTGACCTCTCTCTCTCTCTCTCTCTCTCTCACGGTTTAGCAGATTGCAATTGCAAACCCAAACCAAGAAGTTGATTGGTTATTTTCAAGATCTGGCCTGAGGGACCTGATAGGGAAGGAATGGTGGTTTGTGAGGGTCCATGATGCTGTGCAGGTTTGCCTACAACATGTGCAGAACTTAAACGGGATAACTCCAAAGGCAGCAGACAAGACTCCTAGGAGGCAGTTGAGTTTCCAGCAGAGCCTCTGGAAACAAGAAGGTGAAGACAACTCCATGGTGGAGCCCCTCCTTCTGCAAAAGCATAAGTGTCAACTACCATAGCATGTTATTGTTACTGCTGTGAATTATAATACAGGAACTCCATGTCAGATATTTCAGCCATGCATGACTGATTGCTATCATGGTTGTTTTCCATTTAAATCGCATACACATATATACATACAGACACAAATTTATTGCTTCAAATTTATTGATATTTTTATCATTCTAATGTAAATCTGATGTCCTAGATGTGCCCTTTTCATTTCCATGTGCAGTCATTTTAGAACCACTCACCTCTCAATGCCTTAGGATCTTAAGTCTACCTATTCTCTCTAGTTGCTTGGATCAGTTCGTAAGAAGCCAGAAACACTGCAGGCCTTAGTGATTTATACCATCTGAGATGGTCCAAGTTACTGCAAGAGAGAGAAGGTGCAAAATGCCAAATTACTCGAGGAATTTGATAGTTCATATACATGGCCATTCCATGTTGATTCCATAAAGTGGCAAGCAGGGCAATAAACAAAGACAAGGGTTCCTCCATCCAGGTGGATTTTGTTTTATTGGTATGACAGGACTAGTGCAAAATTGTGTCCAGTTTGATTGGAGTATTAAACATGGACAGGAACGGCAAGGCTTATACAAAGTGGTTCACATCTCACCTTTGTTCAGAGTTTGTCGGTTCAAATCTCATGGAGACATTTTCAGTTTTTTTTTTTTTTTTGAGGAAATCAAAGGGGAAGATAACTTCCCCTTTGAGTTAAGTTTATGAAAATCATATATTTTACAAGAAATTTACCATAGAAAAAAGAAGATTACAAAGGTTTTTATGAGGATCTGGTTATTTTTGAGGGCAAACATTGTCCTACAAAGTGAAGGTAGAGATAGAGATTGTTTTGTGGAGAATCGAAGCAGAGGATAAGTTTTTATTGAGAAAATCCTTGCATTTCTCTAGTTCCACGTGCTACATGAAAGATTAATTGAATTCAGCATTTCCTCATCTGACTTGCACTTTGTTTCTCCATAGAGTCCATAACTTACATATATTCGAAGGTAACTACTCAATTCGAGGCTATTAGTAAGGAAATCCAATATCTATTTTGAAAAGAAGCATTCAACGAGCAAGTGGATCAATGGACTCTTGATTAGCTTTGTATAAAACACATCCAGTGCTACTATCTTTTTTATGTCATCCTTTGTGTGTAGCTTGTTGCAAAGGACTAGCCAAAGAAAAATCTTAATCTTTTATCATGCAAAAGTTTTCCAAATTATACTGTCGAAAGGAAGAGAACACCCTATTGATATACAAATCTATGAAGAGATCCAACATTGTAGCTACCACACTACAAGCTTCCATATCGATACGTCAACCGATGGTGATAGTTGAATAGCAAATAACAAACTATGGAGTTACTATAATTGTAGGCACTTTAGAAGCAAGAGAGGATTGTATAAACAAACTATCCATTGTTGTGCTCTATAACTCCACATCAATACGTCTACTTGTACTTCTTGGTGGCTCGATCATATAAACCCTCAAATAGGTAGGCCAAAAATGGGGACTATTTAGCTATCCTTCGAACCTAATATTCTATCCATTGCCAAGTGTAAAAGTTATGTAGTTTTAGAAAGCATCTAGATCTCTATGTATATCTTTCTAGATTGGGTATGCTTTCCATAGTCTCTTTTCTTCCTCATATCAAAGTGACATTTCGAATAGCAGGATCTAGAGATTAATTTTGTCCACAAATTCTTATCATTAATCTATTGCCTAGGTACTTTCAAGCCCATTTTACCAATAATACCAGATTCATATTCCTTGTATTTCTGATATCGAGTCCATCTTCCTTATCTCTACAAATAGCTTTCTATTCAATTAGGCAATGGAAAGCAGTAACCAATCATTTACGTTTTTAGATGAATTCTTTGCTTATCTATCTTAGAACTCACCTATCTTAGTAGCCTGAGCATGGAACTAAAGTAAGATGATAATGCTGATAGAACAGAGTTAACTAAGCACAATTTTCTTTCCATTGAGAGTAGCCTACCTTCTTATGAAGCAAGTCTTTTTTCGACTTTCTTTATAAGCGATTGCCAACATTGCTTAGGGATGGCAATGGAGCAGAGTAAGGCCAGGGATTGGGGGGCAATATCGGCACAATCCCTATCCCCTTCCCTACTGAAAAAAATAATCCCTCACCATCCAATTTTTGTAAATGAGATTTTTTTTCATCTTCATCCAGATGGAGAATGATAAATCCCCATTCCCGTTCCACCTATTCCTCTCCTAAAACATATATGAATTTTTAGTAAAAATTATAGGATAATTTTATAGATATGAAAATATATAAGGGTACTACATCAAGCCAACGAATGAAAATGGGGCAAGAAAATACTTATTCCCTCCACCCTCCTCCTGTCCCTACTAGTTTTAGGGGATCTGATTGAGTTTTACACTGGCCGTCAGCTACGAAATGCAATCCTCCTCCTTACTCGGGCTTGGACCGGCCTTGGTAGAGTTCTCCTATCCCCACTAGCCAGAACAAAAATAATCTCTATTCTCTTCATGCAAAAGACAACAAATTCTATCCCTAATGGGGTGGAGTGGGTCCCCATATTATAGGTTAAAATTGCCATTCCTAACACTGCTTAGGAAGGCTTCAATTGCACAATGAAAGCTCGAGATACATAAGTGAAAGTTCCCCATCCTATAGCTAACAAGGGTGGCTAAGGATTATGCAAGCTCCCTCTCAACATTCAAGCAGATCACTAAGCTCTTATGGAAGTTGAACTTAAAGCCTGATACATTTTAAATACAAGGAGAAGGGCTTTAATTGAAATAAGACTCTCTTTCTCAGTAGAATAGAATAAGAGAGAATTATCGATAAAATGCAAGCTCCTCATGTCATAAAAGCAAAGAAAGTCACCAATGCCTTAAAATAATTTAATTGATCTAGCTCTTTTAGAAGCCTGGTGCGTACATCTACAACCAGAATGAATAAACTGAGAATGGAGAGAATGAATTACCTTGATGAAGGTCATCCTCCAGGACATCCATTTACCACTACATTAACTACGATCAACTTAAGTTGGGAGCGAATCCAATTTGTCCACTGGGAAGGAAAGTCATAAGCCCCAACACTTCTAATAGAAAGCTTCAATACACTCTATTAAGGCTTTCTTAAAATCAAGCTTGCAAAGAACACTAAAAATGCCTGATCTCTTACTAGTAAGCTAAACTTCATGGCCAATAAGGTAGTTTTTAACAATAAATCTTCCTTTGATGAAAAAATATTGAGCTTCATGCACCAGAAGAGACAAGACTCTTACTAGTCTAAAGGTTAGAATCTTGGAAATAATTTTATACATACTACTTAGGAGGTTAATGAGGTGAAGATTGTGTACAGTGAAAGCACATTCCTTCGGAATCAAAACTACACAGGCATTGTTTAAGCTTTCTAGATCAAGGATGCCCCTGTAAAAGTCTTGGTGAAGAATCATAATATCATTTTTGAGTAAATTGCAAAATCTCTAATAGTAGTAGAACGAAAAGCCATCTAGATCTAGAGCTTTGGATGGTTCTAAATAGAATACCGCCTTTTTGATCTCATCCATAAAGGCCCGACTAGTGCACTCATATGTATTAGAGAGGCATTGTATAGGAGATTCCAATCAATGATGGCAGTCAGCGATGAGGAAGCACTAAACAAGCTCTTGAAGAAACTAAAGAGTTTAGAAAAAAAAATTCTTTTGGAATACTTATCTTTCTTCCATTATCACCTAGTAGGATGCAATCCAACTTCTCCTCTTTCTACCAAAAGCAACCTTATAAGGAGGACGGGTATGTTTTTGTCCCCCTTTAAAAGCTAGGAGATCCTTGATCTTTATTTCTAATTCAACTCCTCATATATGTCAGATAAGGACTTCTTCAAGATTTTTCTAGTAATGAATTTTATCGGTGATAACTGTGTAGTCTCCTATTTCTGATCTAGCAATCCGAATCATGTAGTGACGTCTATTTAATTTCTTTAATAGCCTTTATCCTCTCCATTGACCATTGTCGTAGTATTGCTTTTAATCTTCTTAGGTTCCCAATCCATTTTGCCGCACTGTTTAGATATCTATACCTTCCTCCTTTGTCCATCAGATCTCAAATCTAAAGGTTTTGTTTTGAGGTGAAGCCCCAAATCCATGATTACAATCAAGGCAATGGGGATATGGTTGGAAGTTGCAAAAGACAAATCCTTTTGTAGGGAAGCTGGGAATACATCATCCCGCTCTAATGGGATAAGGAAACGATCCAATCGAGCCATTGAGAGTCTTTTCCTATTGATGTGGCTGATCATGCCTCCAGGCAGACAGTTTTCGAGCAAAATAATAATTTCAGCTAGCCCCAGCATCAGTCTCAGCTTCGGCCTCGGCTTCGGCTTTGGTCTCAGCTTCGGCCTCAAGTTCCGCCTTGGTCTTGGCCTCAGCTCTGCCTCGGCCTCAACCTCGAGCCTCGCTCGGCCTCAGCATGTCTCCGACCTCGACCTCGAGTCTTGCCTCGCATGCTTCGCCCATATTTTAGTCGTAAAACCTTCGAATATTGAGCTCAGTGATTTAAAATACCAAAACTACCGCGTAGTCCGCTCACCCGCTTTTGCCAAGATCACGGGCAGTTGCTGATATACTGTGTGTAGTTGCCAATATTTACGGCGCACGCCCACCTACCGCTTACGAAGCCGATCTTAACGAAAGATAGGATTCGACGGTTATTTACGAAGGGTAAGAGGAACTTTCGAACATGTATATAAAGACCTGACTCGCAACGAGGAGGGAGACTCAATCTCTACTATCTCATATAAATCCCTGTTCTTCAAATCGCTAATTTGAGCGTCGGAGGGTCCTCGTCGGAACTACCGGTCCGAAACTTTTCTTGCAGGTTTTCGGCTAAAGAGGCGATCTTGTCAATCTTCTGAAGAACCACAAAGCCCTTCTCCTGCTCGATACTCTTCAGAAGTGATTTGGCAGCAACACCTATCATTAGGCAAGTCTCTGCCCTTGAGATATGGATCCATAAGGCTAAAAGATTCAATGAAATTTAAGAAGGCGAGGTTGTTCCTTCTACTTTGAGAATTTTTCTTTGTGTAGCTTGATTTCTGGTTACATTAAAGTCTCCCTCTGTCAGCCATGACCCTAGAAAATCCCTTCTAATCTCCATCAATTCATTAAAGCAAACACTTGTTACAGCTTTGTCACGGGGCTCATATAAGAGAGCGCATATAAATTCCACCTGAGCCTTGAGCATTCTGATGCACACCAATCTGAATTTTGGGACTACCGATTGACTGAAGAATTAAGGGAGAAGGGGACACTAACTTAAACCCTTGGATCAACACCGCCTCACATCTTGCATCCACTAACAACTCTCTTATTACCCCGCCTTCAGGAGTTGATTCCCGCCTCCTCTTTTCCTTGACCAACCAATATATTAACCACATCTATGGTAACTTTATTTAAAATCCTAAGCCGACATGCTTTCTCCCACTCAACTAAGATTTGATGTGGTATAAAGTGGAGCGGCAATGTAGAGTTATTCAAAGGCATTACCTTCTTCTTTGTCTTCAGAGGGATAAGATTGAAAAATGGTTGCCTTAACTGCCAATAAGACTCATGGTTTGGTACTCCTCATTTTTGTGATGCATTTTGTGATCCCATGGATGCAAGGAGTCCTGGAGACTTGAAATCTCCACCTTATTCCTCCAAATCCAAGGATTAGGAATTGTCCTCCACAAACTCCAAAGCCATATAAAGAACTTGTCCTCCAAAATTGGATGTACCATTTTCACTTTCATGAGAGAGATGCAAATCCCCTCAAAGTTCTTTTCCTAGGCCTCTTTAGACAATGCAAATTTCCCTACTTTAGAGAATAAATTTATGCTTATAGGTGGTCCAGATTTCTTCAGATGAAGCTGGTCTAACTGGACTTGGTTGGCCATGTAGTTGACCGAAGCTCCTCAAACTCTCTTTGGCCACCCGCTCCAAATGGTTGTACTGGCAATGGACCTAGTACACTCGTTGGGTGCTGGATAGATTGGCCTTGTCACAATTAGATTTGGCCCCCATGTTTGAACTTGACATGCCCTTTGTAAGCTAGCTCGACTAGTTGATTTAGGTTCGGAAGAGTTGGGCACCAACTTGGTTCAACTAGTTGTGTAACGACTCGGGTCTCGGACCCGCAGCACCCACGAACCCGTTTTGTTACAAGAAAGCAAGACGGACAAGGTCCACACCAATTTGGGTCACCATATTCCAAAAGGAATCCAATTGGTACTTGTCCATCTTCCTTAACCGGTTATAAACATACAACCAACTCCCAATTTTTCGATGTGGACTATTGGGAGGTGCATTACAATCTACCTCCTTATAGAGGCAGTAGCTCCTATCGATGTAACACTTTGCCTTGTGTGGCACTTAGCTCCTGCACTTCCGGCTGGTGCGTGGCTCTGATACCATATTGTAACGATCCAGACCCCGAGCCTGCAACACCCACGAACCCGTTTCGTTATAAGAAAGTAAGACGGATAAGGTCCATACCAACTTGGGCCACCATAGCCCAAAAGAGATCCAATTGATATTTATCCATTTTTCATAACCGGTTATAAACTATAAAACCAACTCCCAATTTTTCGATGTGGAACCATTGAGAGGAGCATCACAAGTTGCAAACCCAAATGGAAGGGAGATTGGGTTGAACTGTTGAAGCAAATCAGAGGGAGCTTGAGCTTAGCCCCACCTGGGCTTGTCTCCCTTGTTTCTGGTATTGACATAAAAGTAGGGAATCAGAGTTTTTGTCCATAGACCTCTAACCTCCAGATACCTCAATGAGGGTCTGATCATTGGGAGGACAGGTTTATTAGGTCCTTGAGCCTATGAAGCTCTTCCATTTGACCTTGTGGGGATGCATTTGAATGCCTTAACAATAATGGCAATGGAGTAGTAGCATGCAAGAAGGGGTGCTGGGACTAGGTATTAGTTGAAAATCTTGGCCATCACCCATTGTGATGGCTAATTCATTCTGACCATTAGTTGGAAGCAGAGCAGGAAACTATTCGTTAGTTGCTATGGCCGCCGATGTTCCTCTCTATTCAAAATGGTTTCCTGCTCGCCGATCTTAGCCATCGACTTGCGACCTTTGGTTCTATCGAACATGCTCTTCGTCATCAATCAAGAAGAACAAAAGGCCTTTGACATCACATTACAGATCTCTATCAACATCCTGTAAGCTACATCCCTGAGCGTTAGCCTCACATAAAAGATAGAGATTACCATTGGCGACTATATAGGAGTACTCCCCATCCACCATACCTAGCAAGGCATAACTAGAGACCATCCTTTGGATGGAAGCATGGCCTTTTGCCATCAATAGAACACTAAATAGGAGAAGGCTGTCTCTATGGCAAAGATGGTGGGGGGATCATTCCTAATTAACCATGGGGATATAGCTAGATATCTCAACATGCTTGGGGTGAGTCCCTGATTGCATGCCCAAATCAAATTAGCTTAGGTTAGGTGACAAGGTAGCCATTCCACCCATAATTTACTAGCTCCCATCCGTAGAATCTATCCAATGATGCTAACGTGTCTTTCATTACTTCCTTAGATGGAGTCCTTTGTTTCAAAGCATGCACCTGAACAACCCCACTTTAGCCAGTTCTATTTAATCTAAACAGTGATGTTTAGATTAAATAAATCCTCTGATTTTCAATTAATCGAAGGGCATCTCCTCGTCGAGTACTCTACTCCATGACAAAGTTTATAGACAAGACATTTCAATAACTCTTGAATTATTCTCTTTCTCTGCAGCAGAAGCAGCTTTTCGACTGGACCCTCCGTTCATGGTCTGCTCTGACAGCCAAGAAATTGTAAACTTTTGGACATTTTTAAACTTTTAAACTGCTATAGATGCAATCTTGTTGAAACAGACATTCACAATACAATATTAATAGCATAGATGCTCATGATCTTATCGCTTGGACCTTTTACCTAGAAAAGCCAGGATGCCTTTTTTTTCGAGCTTTTAAGGCTTCATTAGTTTTTGTCTTCCTTTTTTTTTTTCTCTCTCTCTCTCTCTTCAAAGAACATACCAAGTTGATAATATTTTTAATAGTTATGCCAAGTGATCAAGGATCAAATCATCCCATCTTGGGGATTAGGAAAATGTGGTGAACTAAGCAGTTTATCAAACACTTGGTGTGAATTTCTCTTGAAAGAGGAGCCTAAAAAGAGTTAAAATTCTAGAGACTTAACAAAGTTCTCTAGAGCTTAATTGATTTAGCTAGCGACTAGATATTTCTGATATGTTCCTATATTGGATTCGTGATTCTTGTATATACCTTAGTCACTCATTGCACCTGGTAATGCCTATAAAAAGGACTGTATATATTTATATATATATGGAAACTTTCAGAGATTAATGTCTAAAATGTTCCTAATTGTTAGATTTGTGATTCTTGTATGATGTTGGTAATTCATTATACCTGGTAGTGCCTGTAAAAAGAGGACATTGTCCAAACCATCCAAGCAAGCAAATAAGCCTTGTAGAGAAATCTCCTCCATTCACTTAAATTCTATTGTGTGCTCTTCCTGATTTTTTTATGGAATTATATTGCTCAAGAAGACTCAACAAGGCTTCTTTGTTTCGCAAGTTCGGAATTTCTCTAACACTCTTAAATGGCTTACCCAAATGAGACCACCATTCCTATAGGCACTACAAGATAAAGTTGGTAAGCCTATGCATAAACATCATAAATTTAACAGATCATCCTAGATCACCCTCTGAAATTTTCCTACCACTAAAAAAAAAATGGAACAAATCAAACTATGGGAATCGTATTAGAAAATATCTAACTAAACAAAACATGGAACATATTAGAAAATATCTACCTACCTTAATACCATGTGTTCAATTAAGTGCTCACCGTTCGGTCCCTCGTGTTGGGCTTGCTTGGTGGCAGAGAAACCAGGGTTGACAGAACCTTGGTAGAGAGTAAGTCGTTAAAGATGATCTCATGGTACAAACTGTTCTCCCGGCCATTGCTGACTGACAATCAACTCAGACATTCATTTTTGACCGTAGAAGAAGGGAGAGGAAGAACCATGATGACGCTGCAGAACACTTGGGAAATAGAGGAAGAGCTGTACAAAAAAGCAACCATCACTGAAAGTTTCGTCTAAGCACTCTTCATTCAGAAGTGCTCAGGAATCTGGAAGGGATGGTCATGCTTCCAACACTGCAAAAAAAATTGTACCCTTGCACCTCACCAAGAGTATTCAACGATCTCAGAGTGGGATGGTCATGCTTCCGTCCATTGCCTACTATTTAAGACCGGATATAATGAGCTGGGATTTTAATTATTACATTCGCCACAATTTTTTTCCCCTATTTTAAAGACGCCCCAAGAGCTTGAGACTTGTGGAGCCATCACAGTGAAACTGAAGCATTGCTTCCAACTTTCAGAAGAAAATGATTTAGGAACCTGAAAATTGATACCGAAAGTGGACAAGAACAAGCATATAATAAATTCATACCAGCAAGAAGAAAAACTAGTGATGTGGTTTTTCTTTCACCGAATAGCGCACATCCCAAGCTACTTGACAATGTAGCTCATGCAATCTAAAAAAATATAGACAATGTAGCTCAACACGTCCATTAGCTTGCCCGTAGACATTGTGAAATCCCTGGTGCTCTGACATAAATTTCTTCTGCTTGATAACCAGATATTCGTACGAGGTCAAGCATCCATAACTGCAAGCTTTAACCTTCACCAGAGAAGTATGACATCACCATGAGAAATGGTAGCAATCCTTCTCTCACTTGGACTACACTGATTTCTCACACTATTTCAACAATAAAGAGGGCATTATACCATACCAATTGCAATTTCGAAAGAGGACAGTGAAAACAGATGAGAACCCCACTACGACCACAGACTAGATATGAATATAACATAAGAGGAGAAAAGAAGATCAAATCTGTTTACAAAAGCCATTGCACATGCTAGATGGCACTTCAGTCTTAATATATCTAACCACTTCAGAAGCAAATTCTTACATACGCCAGTGAAACCAGAATTTAAAACTGACCAGATATTGCAAGGACACGAAACCTGCCTCGAGAACATGCAGAGCTTATACCAGAAACACCCTCAGAAGCATTTCCGGTGGACAATGGATGGACCGGATTCATCATACTCACCCTTTGAAATCCACATCTGCAAATGAAAATTAAAGGCATCAGCTATTCATCTCTGAATATCAAGTGACATAGGTGCTAAGGGAGGCAAACACCAATGTAGTACAAAAAATCTCACCTGCTGGAAGGTGCTAAGGGAGGCAAGGATGGAGCCTCCTATCCAGACACTGTATTTCCGCTCAGGTGGGGCAACCACCTTAATTTTCATGCTGCTTGGGGCAAGGGCTGTAATCTCTTTGCTCATACGATCAGCAATACCAGCAAACATGGTTGATCCCCCACTAAGCACAATATTACCATACAAGTCTTTCCTGATATCCACATCACACTTCATGATGGAGTTGTATGTAGTCTCATGGATTCCAGCAGCTTCCATGCCAATCAAGGATGGCTGGAAGAGGACCTCCGCGCACCTGAATCTCTCAGCCCCGATTGTGATCACCTGCCCATCAGGGAGTTCGTAGCTCTTTTCCACAGCAGAGCTACTCTTGGCAGTCTCCAGCTCTTGTTCATAATCAAGAGCAACATAAGCAAGCTTCTCCTTTATGTCCCTCACAATTTCCCGTTCTGCTGTTGTAGTGAAGGAGTAACCTCTCTCTGTAAGGATCTTCATCAGGGCATCTGTAAGATCACGACCCGCAAGATCCAAACGAAGGATGGCATGAGGTAGGGCATATCCTTCATAGATTGGAACAGTGTGGCTCACACCATCACCAGAATCAAGTACAATACCTGTTAAAAAAAGAAAACCATGTTAGATGAACACATGATGATGATTGTTACCATAATGCGAAACAAGACGTCAAAATGATACAAACCAGTTGTGCGGCCACTAGCATAGAGTGAAAGAACAGCCTGAATTGCAACATACATGGCAGGTACATTGAAAGTCTCAAACATGATTTGGGTCATTTTCTCTCTATTGGCCTTGGGGTTGAGAGGGGCTTCCGTGAGAAGTACAGGGTGTTCTTCAGGAGCAACACGAAGCTCATTGTAGAAAGTATGATGCCATATCTTTTCCATGTCATCCCAATTGCTAACAATTCCATGCTCAATGGGGTATTTCAGAGTAAGGATACCTCTTTTGGATTGGGCCTCATCACCAACATAAGCATCCTTTTGGCCCATCCCAACCATAACACCTGTATGGCGAGGCCGGCCTACGATGCTAGGGAATACTGCCCTAGGTGCATCATCACCGGCAAATCCAGCCTATATAACGAAGGCAAGACAAATATGAATGACAGTTGGAGGCTATGCAGAGAAATAGCAGTGCAGATTATTTAAAAGAGGGGAAAAAAAGATGTTGCACAAGAATGGAATAATTAACCAACCTTCACCATTCCAGTTCCATTGTCACAGACAAGAGGTTGGATATCCTCACCATCAGCCATTTTCTACAAATCTGCAAAAATACTACACATGAGACAACGTAACCTTTAACTGGCATAGGTGATTGCTCTATACCTTTGAATTAAATAATGCAACCATGCATAAATTCAAATTATCAGTCATCCCTGACCAGAACATATTTGTAGATCATCAGACATTTGAAAGGAAAAGAAACCAATAAGTGAAAACCTTGAAATTCTAACTTTGGTTTCAAATCCTAGCAAGACATCACATGGGATGTCGAGGCGGGTTGCTGTTCCAAGTGTTGAGACGAGATAGTACCTCCATCATCCAATGTCCCAATCGGTGAGTCTTAAGACATCTCCTGTCTCAGTATTGAGATAACGTCATCCCTCCATCATCCTAGTGTCACAATTAATACATCTTGTGACAGCTTTAGTCATAAGTATCAGAAGGGGCTGGGATGCCAATGTACATCTCATTCTATAAAAAAAATTAAGACAGTCCTAATCCACGGGATTTAAAACCTTTACTCTAACTACCTAAAAAATAGCAATATAACTAGGATGCCAAGAAGAGTACAGCAATATGCCAAGAAGAGTACAGCATTGCTGTCCCATGGGATGTTAGGCAGGTTGCTATCTTAAGTGTTGGGATGAGACCGTCTCTTTATCATCTCAGTGTCTCAATCAATGCATCTTGGAGCATCTTCTATCCTAGATGGGCTGGGATGCCAATGCACATCTTTTTTTATGAAAGAAATCAAGATAGCCCTATCCCATGGTATTTAAAACTTTGATTCTAACTACTTTAAAAAAAAAGCGATATAATTAGGATGCCAAGACGAGAATAGTATTTCCTGAATGAAGAAAGGAAAAAAAGCTAATTCATTAGTGAAAATCTATTTGACTTAGCTAATTCATTAGTGAAAATCTATTTGACTTCTCAAAAACTAATTCCAACTTCAGATTTGATATGTTTCACATCATTAACCAAGTAAAGATATGAGAAATCTATCAGGTGTTCGATATGGTATGGTTCTGTTGTCCTAACAAAACAAGATATAGAGTACGTATCACAAACCACATCAATAATAAGTGCAGCAGACCCATGCAATGATTGTCAACGCATCCACCAAGGTGTCAAATAGGAAAATTTATAAAAAGTAAATATAGAGGTTTAAACATTACTTAGGAGAAAAAGAAAAAGAATCTACCAGTTCCCTATGATATATCTGAATAGGGAGGAGACAAAAAGAGCTAAGAAGTGCTTAACAACCTAACCTTCTTATGTAACAGAAGAGAAAGATCTTAATTAGACCTTATCTAAACCCAAACATAAGGATGGAGGGACAGGGACCTAAAAAAGCAAATTATAATTTTAACTTGTCAGATTAGTGCATTGGTTCTTTGGGATTTTGTGCAGGTAAATATCAAGGATGACTTACTTATCGACAAATAGTGCATTGATTTGACCACAAATTAAGGATCAAGTTGATATCTATCAAGATGAAATGCAGCACGTAACCAACAAAACATGATAATGATTTCCATATCTAAGATAGGACCTTTGCAATATAAATTTCTACTTCAGGTAACACCCTTTTCAGATCTTCTCAAAACTTGAATCCAAACCCACTTTCTATGCGCTTCCTTCCATCAAGCACTTTTTGAATCTGCTTCTCTGCTGCACCCACATCCACTCCTGATTTTGACAACTAAGGTTCACAGGAATTGATAGTCCTTTAGGCTCGTAATGTTTCTACGTTATCTGATTAATGATATCATGTCATAAAGATAAAGATATTGGTTGTTAATTTTTATCTTTATCCATTGACACTAGAGCTGCAGATATCAGCGAATGAAAGGCTAGACAGAACACTAAAGAGAAACACTGCATTTAAGCAACAGCAACATTTCAAGAGTGACCACCGGACGCCAGCCAGTCCACTGATTGGTGTCCTTTATGATAAACATGTAGCCCAAAATAATGATACAGATATGGGTGGCTATTCAAAGAGAGAACTTATGAGGTTATATTTATTAAAAATTGCTCTACTTGTGAAAAGCAACAGTACGATCAGAATAATAAAAAATAAACTCTTGTTTAAACTTCCCAGGTAGTGGCAAATTGACATCTGACATTTTTTCTTCAACGACAGAAAATTATTTATCATCATGAACACTCTCACACACGCACACAGAGAGAGAGAGAGAGAGAGCAAAAATATACAAAATAAAAAAACGCCGCAGAGAAATACAAAAAAAAGTCTTAAGATTGGTAACCTAGCAAAAGAAATTCATGAATTATATAAAAAGTCACCATAGTTCATAACAGTAGGATCTTAAATTCGGACAATAAATATCAGGAAATGAGCTACTGCTAAAAAATCTTCAGAATGGTTGCAAATCTTGAAGTTAGGTCCTTGGGTACATTCGTCGACAATATAGTCAGATATGTGTTCAAAAGAACCATGAAACTAGTTTTAAAAAAAATAAAATAGAAAGAAAAAGAACATCATAGCAAACAAAGGAAAAGAAACTGATCCATAACACTTCAAAATCCAAGTAATAAAATCCTCATATAAATCATACACCAACCTCAGCAATAAGCGACCAACAAAGTTAGTGATTCAATTAACGACAGATCAACAAACATATAGACATCAACTCGAAAAGCCCTCCCACATCGTCAGCTATTTGCACGATCGGAGCACCAGTTAAGTTCCAGATCAAGAAAACTAGCACGTTCGACGATCCACCAAAATAAAACCCTACTCCAGCGCTTAAACCTCCCCGATCGGCCCTAAAAACTGATGATCCTCCTAAGATCGAACCATAGAAAGATCCCAGAAAAACTAAAGACAAGATTACTGCATCTAATTCATCCTTGAATGTAAAACCAGATAAATAACACAAATCGAGCAGATCTGAAGAGGCAAGATTAGATATATGGCAGCGGAAAACGGTCAAGATCGGAAGAAATCGAGGGCTAACCTCTTAACCTCGTCGAAGACGGCGATGAGGATTCTTTCTCCCTTCCCCCCAAGGCAACCGAGGGGAGCGTTCTCGCCGAAATACGAAGGAAGAGCTGAGAGCGTTTGCCTTTTTATTATACCATTTATAGGCGGATGAGTGGATGCCGAAGCGAGACCAGAAAATTAATCTTTTTTTTTTTTCTTTTCTTTCTTTCTTTTCCTGGAGTCTGGCTGGAGCTTGGATTTTATCGGTGGATAAATAAATTTTAAATAGCTCGTTTGAACGACCAGCTAAGAATATACGCGGTTACGATGTAAGATGAGGTGGTATTCGCCGTTGATGATGGGTGGGGGAGGACGCTCCGCTGGTATTCGTTAGGGTCACGGTCCTATTTTGAAATGGGCCGAGACATGCGACAGCTGTTAGAAGGTTGGCCGTTATGGCCATTTAATTTTTGAATACAAAAAAAAAAAATGTATAAAAATAAAAAAAATTTATGCATCATTAGCGATGATTAATCATATATTAAACAAAATACGCATGAAAATTACAATTTTATGGCATGAGTAACAAAATGCATTAAGATATAATTTAATAATTTATTTAATAATTAAATATATTTAAATTAACATAAATCCAATTATAAATCTTATGTAGCCCGTTTAATACTAATTTAATTATAAAACAATTATAAGCACCAATATATTTTTGTTTATTAGACCTGTGTGATAACAAAATAATGATCTTTATAAAGTTAATCGGGATAGGTTAAATAAGTTTAGGCCTAAGAACCATATTACATGAATTGATCTATTTAAATCAATAATAAGATCAATTGAGGATTAATTTTTGAGCTAATGAATCAATCTAAAACATGATTTATTTATTAATTATTTTAATAAACTAATTTGATTTTAATGTAAAACCATTTATGCTCAATCAAGATCCAGAAACTTTATATCAAGTTCAATTTATGTTCATGGATCATGTTAAAAATTATCATCCATACTTTTAAGTTTTGATCAAATTTAAAACAAGTTTTAGAAAACTGGAACTATCTTGAATTCGCATATAAATTATATTTTTACTTTGGTGAGGAGAATGAGGCAAAGGCAACAGAGCAAGTGGATGGATAACAAGGCTAGTATATATTTTTACCTTAATTTTTTTTTTTTAAAAAAAAGGTAGGAGCCAAGTGATAGGGTGGAGTTTAGGAACCTCTTTCCTAATGAAATTGAGGATAAAGACTAAATTTATTATGTTGGTGGGACATGAAATGAAATTGACGCGTGACAATGATCCTTGGTGTAGTTACCTCCATATTGGAAGAACTTTCATGGCAAAATTGAGTAAAGCAAGAGTTTATAAGGTTCTACGCCGTGATGTAATTGCTAATTGATTATTTTATACACAAAGTACACTACACGGCAACGTTATGAGTCCAATTAACACGTCAAAAGGAAAAAGGAAGCAAAGTCTGGTCCCCATATAAATCCATTTGGTCTTCGAGGGCCATTTGAAAAGGAAGCTTAGGTGAAATTGTTGGTTGACTTAGTTTGGACTCAAGCGGGATATATATATATATATTATAGATTTAGTTGCATTTGTTAAGGATCTTGTTATCTTTTCTAACATTAAAATTTACACAAATTCCAAAGCTATCGATCTTTTTACTTTTTATATCTTTAAAATTTATAAACTAGGTGAACCTAAGGGTGCAAAAAAATGATCGAATCCAAACTTAATTATATTCAAATGTAACCAAGTTTACCTTTTTCTATATATATATAGAAGTTGGACTCGCATGAAGTCAAGCTTTAGATTCAATTGTTCTTTTTATTATTGGATCAGTACGAATCTTAAAGTCATTCCATTTTTTACATTTTTTTTTTTTGGGATCCATGATCTATATGGATCTAAAGATGAAAAGAATGGCTGGATTTGATCTTGATTACACATGAGTATATACATGCGTACGTACATTGCTATACTAGCCAATCTAGTATAGTTGATAGGTTAGATTTTTGCATTTTTTGCATCACATACCATAATATGGTGATTGACCCAATCAATATTAAACATTGCATAAGGTTAGCATCCCATCTTTGTAGTGGCCTTCTTGTCCAAAAGTACACCTAATATCATTAACAATTTGTAATCGGAAGCTAAACCCTATGCGTTTAAAGTTTACTTTAAATTTGTTTATTTAGTTTTTGAAAATTACTTCATCCATCTTGCTATTTTTTCAATTTATTTCTCATCTAACCAGTCTTAGGTTTTATAAGTTTTTAGCCAATATAAGAAGGTAGGTCCAATAAATCTGACCAAATTGATGTTGAGATATACGCTAAAAGTACAATGATACAAATCCTCATTATTAATCGAAAATAAAACTATATTAGTATTACAACTTAGGATCTCACTCAAAAAAAAAAGAGTCAATAAGTTAATATTTGGATTCCTTGATTTTGCATAAGTATTTAGGATCTTTACATATATAATCAACCTAAGATTAAATATTTGCTGGTATAGTCTTCCACAACTTCCTCATTCAAGCCCTGACATCTTCATTAGGCTGAGGGTTCATATCTAAGTTTACATCCAAATCAAATCAAATAGTAAATACACAAAGCCTATCTACAGTATAGTTTTGCTTTAATACCATTATCACAATTTAAGACTTTATCCAAAAAGACTGGCTAGAAAGTTATTATTTTGGCTCCTTGATTTTGTATAAATACTTAAGATTTTTTTAGTATATAATTAATGAGAGATCAAACAGTTGTTATTATAAGATCTTACATACTTCTCTCATCCAAGTCCTGGTGCCCTTGTTAGGCAAAGAGTCAATATCCAAATCTACATTCAAATCAAACTAAATCCAATAACAAACATATAAAACTTATTTGTAGTATCCTTTTAGTACACATAGACTATAAACTGGATCCATTCTAACTTCTATTAGGTATCGATTAGTCAGAGACCATCTTAACCCTCCTCCTAAATCATGCTTTTTTAGATCCTAAACACAAACCTTAGGCCTTAGGTTAATCAAGTTCATTTTTTGATCCACAGCTAGTGCTATTGGGGTAGGTAGATGGTACTTGGAATCACACTTGATTCAATGGACCAAGACTTGCTCAAGCGTAAGGTAAGAATTCTTTGCACCTTGCTTATAAATCCTTTGCATATTGTTGTGAATCCTTTGTACATTTTCTTATTGAAGTCATCTACATTAGAAATTTGAAATTGAATGCAAGTAAGTCATAGCATGGCATAATTGAGTTTTGCATGATTTACATGTTATATACATAATCAGTATGATATATAGCAATAATGAGTTTGAACAACTTATTAAGTCATATGCATGTTTTAGTATGATGTAGCATGATTCATGTTTTGAAAAAACTATGGACTTTTATGCATTACTAGCACGATGTGGCATGGTATAATTAAGATTTAAAAAACGATAGATTTAACATTCGATTGTTATTTTAGCCAGGTATTAGGGATAGCTAGCTACAAGTTGAAGTGCAACATTATGGATTATCTACCGCCGAACATGGTATTATAGATTGTTCGCTGTTAACCAAAATGTAGTAATATGGATTACCTCGTCATATGCTAAAGCATGGTATTATGGATTGCTTGCTACATGTCCAAGTGTAGCATTATGGATTGCCTTACTCTAGGTTGAAGTGTGGTTGTGATTAGTACAAAGCCTAATTTCATTGATTTAATGGTGATATATGTTTAACAGATGTTCATATTGGTGGAAGTACGATTTTGGTTAGTCCATGATCTGATTGTATTAATTTGATGATATATATTTAATGGATGTTCATGCTGGCATACGACTATTATATTTGGCTGTACATGAGGTTAATACATAATTTGAAAAATGTACTACAAGTAGTTTTCATGTATACATTTGGCATTGATCATATGGGTGTTATGTTGCCTTGATCATGTGAATGTCATGTTGCTTCGATCATGTTGGGGTTATATTGCCTTATAGATATTAGTGTTATGTTGCCTCGATCATATTGGCTTGTATTTTAAGATTGTTATTGAGTTATGTTAGCTCACCATATTTTCTAAATTTTGATTATTTACAAAGTCTTCAAACAACTAACTTATGATGGGATCTATATAGCTTAGAGATGAAGAAATAAGTTGATTGTGATATTAGAAAAAAAAGGAAAGAAATATAATGAATTCTTATTTATAAACATTAGGAAGTGTTTTATCTTATTTTAATTAATAAAATATTATCATTAATGGTATCATCATGAATTGAATTTTTTAACTGCAAATTGTTTGAAGGTTTACTCTAAAAAATATATGATTGTATTATGAACTAGCTGATGTACTAGACTTGGATTGTGACAATTAATATCCCATCATAAGCTGAAGATATAATCATATTGATGTCCTCTCATGAGCCAGAAACAAGACGGTAGCAATTCCTCATCATTAAAAATAATGTAAATCATGAATCGATACATAAATACCTTCAGCAATTGCTCCATGCAAATAGGTTAACTTTTCCTCTTCCATACCTTACGGTCTCTCTCAGCAATGGTGTAAACTTCTGTAGAGACCAAGCGCAGGAACCTCTCCATTTTATTTTCTTTATGCCTTATCTTTCCATCATAGAGGACGCTTTAAACGGATATGGTTGAGGAATGTTTATCTTAATCATAAATTCAAATATTAAATGCACGTAATCCCTCGATATCGAATATAGGACCATCTTAATCGTATCTAATCGATACTCTTAATGAAAAAAAATCAACATTTTTTCATTTGGTCTGTATATTCTATTACTATAGTAAGAAACAAAATACATGAACCATAGCAATAAGTCTTCTTAAAATCAAGTATTATTTACCATATATCACAATGTATTATATTTTCTAAACATAAACCCATATAACTTAATGAATAAACCCCATGTTTATTCTAGGTCCAAATTAATGATGCTCATCACAAAATAAATGTGTACACTAAATAACTGAATGTGAAAAAATATCACAACCATAAAAGAGTTTCATTGTACAAGTAGTTGTCCATGCAACTAAATTATATCATGGGACCAACTCCCATTCGTACTACATGATCCTCAAAATTCTTAATTGGCATGCCTTTAGTCAAGGATCAATTATCATCAATTCAGTGTTAACATGTTCTATGACCACTTTGTTTTCTTTAACACATTCTCTTAAGTCTAAATATTTAATGTTGATGTGTTTATTTCGACTACCACTCTTGTGGTTTTATGCCAAAAATACAACAACTGAATTGTCACAATATAATTTAATTAGCCTAGCAATAGAATCAACAATTCTAAGCCCTGAGATGAAACTCTTCAATCATACACCGTGCGATATAGCCTCAAAACAAGCAATGAACTCTGCTTGCATAATAGAGGTAGCAGTCAGCTATGCACCTCATGACCTTTTAGCAGCTCTCAGTGGTCTAAACCTGAATTACTCTGATATCTTTCAACATTCCAACTGCAAATGCTATGTCAGGCCTTGTACAGACCTGAGCATACATCAAGCTACCAACAGTTGAGGCATATGGAATATTTTTTATTTCCTCCCTCTCAAAGTCATTCCTTGGGAATTGACTCAAATTGAATATGTCACCCTTGACTATGGGAGCTATACTCGGTGAACAATCTTTCATCCAAAATATCTCTAAGATTTTATTGATATAGGTTTCTTGAGATAGACCTAAAACACCTCGAAGTCTGTCTCTTTGAATTTTAATGCCAATGACATAAGAGGCATCATCCATATCTTTCATGTCAAAATTCTCAGAGAAAAATTGTTTTACCTCATGTAACATACCTTTATTATTGGTTATAAGTAAAATATCGTTTACATATAGGATCAGAAAATAAATTTTACTCCCACTGACCTTCTAGTATATACATTGATCCATGATGTTCTTTACAAATCCAAATAAAGAAATTACATCATATAATTTTAAGTATCATTGTCGAGAGGCTTGTTTCAACCCATATATAGATCTCTTAAGCTTGCATACCAATTGCTCATTATCACTAAAGGAAAAACTTTTAGGTTGTTTCATATAAACCTCTTCCTCTGGATCTCTATTGAGAAATGCAGTTTTCACATCCATTTGTTGCAGCTCTAAATCAAAATGTGCAACAAGTGCCATGATAATGCGGAAGGAATCTTTCTTAGATACAGAAGAAAATATCTTCTTGTAATCAATTCCCTCCCTTTGAGTGAATTCCTTAGCAACAAGTCCTGCCTTATATCGCTCAATATTGCCTAACGAGTCTTTTTTGGTTTTAAAGACCCATTTATAGCCAATGGCTTTTGTTCTATCAGGCAACTCAACAAGATCCCAGACTCCATTAAATGCCATAGAATTCATCTCATCTTTCATAGCATCATACCATAAATTGGATTCCTTACAATTCATGGCTTGTGAAAATGTTTCAGGATCATTTTCAGCTCCAATATTATAGTTCGACTCTTGAAGATACACAATATAGTCACTAAAATTACTGATTTCTTTTCTCTTGTAGATCTTCTTAATGTTGTAACAACTTCCTCTGATGAAGTTGATTGTTCAACTATCTCTAGTAACTTATGAGAGACTAGATCTACTAATTCATTATCAGCAAATTATAAAATTTCAACGGCTAGTTGTATAATGCCCATTTGATCTTGAGGGCACTATGGACGATAATCAATTTGTCACTTGAAGTGGAAGGTTGGGCATCAGAATGTTTCCTTTCAGGAATCATGCTCTGCAATTAATCACTCCCACTGATTAAGTCATTCTCAAGAAATTTGGCATTTCTTGATTTCCACAATCCTAGTTACGTGAGATGGATAGTAAAATCTATATCCCTTGGACCTTTCGGCATATCCAACAAAATACCCACTAATTGTCCTTGGGTCCAGCTTTTTTTTCTTGTGGATTGTACACTTTCACTTTCACATGGGCATCCCCATATGTGTACATGTCGCAAACTTGGTTTTCAATCTTTAAATAACTCAAATGGCATTTTAGAAACAGCCTGGTTAAAACCTGATTCAATATGTACACGGCCATCTTGAGAGCTTATGTCCACAAGGACTTAGGCAGTTTGGAGCTGCTAATCATGCTCCTCACCATGTCCATCAATGTTCGGTTCCTTCTCTTTGCTACACCATTCTGATCAGGTAAGCCAGGTAAACTATATTGGGCAACAATCTCATGTTCTTGAAGGAACTTTGCAAATGGACCAGGCATTTGTCCATCTTCAGTGTATCTTCCATAATACTCACCTCTTCTATCAGATCTCATAATTTGATTTATTTTCCACATTGTATCTCTACTTCTGCCTTGAACACCTTAAAGGCATCTAATGCTTCATTCTTATTATGAAGCAGGTAGAGATACATAAATCGTGAGTAGTCATCAATGAAGGAGATGAAGTATTTCGGACCATGAAAATTCATATCCGAACAATAAATATTCGTGTGTATGATCTCTAATAGGTCTGAACTCCTCTTAGCACCTTTCTTTGACTTGTTAGCCTGCTTGCCCTTAATGTAGTCCATATAAGTGTTAAAGTCAGTGAAGTCCAAAGTACTGAGTACTCCTTCGTTCACTAACCTCTTGATTCTATCTATGGAGATATGTCCCAATCTCCGGTGCCACAACATAGAAGAGTTATTATTTACAACACATCTTTTCATGCCAGCCCTAACATGCATCACATCATGAATGGTATCATTTTGCAAATTAATATAAAAAAGACTATTAGACAATGTACAATTCCCAACAAGTTCAGATTTATAATATAAGCTGAAAGAAGTATCTAAAAAGTTGAAGGAATAACTCAAAGGTACAAGTCTTAAAACTGAAATTAAATTCCTAGAAAAACTAGGTACATAAAAGGTCCTTTCCAAATTTAAAATAAAACAACTACTAAGAACTAAAGTGCATACCCTATAGCTTCCACATGTGAGTGCATCTTGTTTCCTGAAGAAATATACTTCTCACTTTCCATTGGCTTCCTTAGGTTTTGCATACCCTGTAAAGTATTGCAAATGTGGATTGTAGATTCAGAATCAATCCACAATGTGTTATAAATAACATCAGCCATATTAGATGTATGGAGAAATAGTCTCCGAGGCATGCATTTTTTAAAAATTGATAACTATTATCATTGTCGAAATTAAAAGATTACATATTAATCTATCTAATATGCATCAAGATCATATCTTTGCCTATATATTCAGGGTCATTTGATCTAAAATATGCATATAAAAACATCAAGATCATATCTTGATCTTCAAGATGACTAGTCACACTATTATCTTGAAGTCTGCCTTAAGATCTAGGGATCAAATCACTTACCTTAAGAACAGTAGGTAAATCCTTATTGCTCTGCAGTCATTCAATCGTCCGGCCTCTAGTATTGTCCACGCGAAGCCCCGAATGATCAGATTTTCGGGAGTGCTAGCTCACAAAAAAATAGCTTTGCTGATCTTGAATCCTCTCACTTGAATCTTCCTTCAAGATCCACCAGGCTTCCGCTAACACCAGAATCACTAGGATTTTCTATTCTAAAATTTTAGAATTACAATCGACGATAATTTAGAATTACAATCCACGACAAATCGTGTATTGTTGTTCTATTTTTGTTCTGTGTTCTCTGGAGAGGGAATGCCCTCTATTTATAGTCTCGATTTAGCCTTGACATTTAATTCTGACATTTAAGAATCCGTCGTTTGGCAAAAGCGAAGAGACGCCGAAGGCGCGGTGCTTGGTTTAATTCCGACGTTCGGAGAAAACCAAGGAGTCGCGGCGTTTGGTTTAGTTCCGTCGTTCAGAGAAAACCAAAGAGACGAGGGATAAATCCGACGTTCGGTAAATAAATGTCATGCATTAAATTCTATCTCATGAGATGAGATTTTAGCCATCTCATCATATGAGATCCATATTCGAGAGGTTTAGGTTCTGATCTGAATTTATTTGACTTAACCCACATAGATCATGGTCCAAGCCCAAATCAAATTTAGCTAGTCCTGAATCTATTTAAATTCAAATCAAGTCTAATTTCAAATCAATATTTGAAATTGACTTGTCCTTCTAATAGACTTAAACCAAATTGAATCTTATTCAATTGTACTTAACCCAATTGAGATAATTCAATCAATCAAATTGATTAATTAAATCATATACGATTCTCAATCGTTGATCAGCAAATAGATCATCCTAGGAAACTTCTATGTGTGTGACTCTCTAGGTTCGAACCTAAGCCGGTAGCATAGAAACAACTTTCTATACTAATCGATGTGCCCATCTAGCAATGGAACCCGACGTCCGGATAGTCGAAGAGTTGCCGAGCAAACTCCAAGAACCCTAAGAAACAGTTACCATATAATTCATCCTCTTGACCACAAATGCTAAGGATGGCTTAAGAGCCTTTCAACTCTAAATAGCAAATCCATAAAGTGATTTCAACTTTAGTGATCATGTGACTTTCACATGAAGTGCCTTGGCCAAGGTCTTGCTAAATTGAAACACAAGCATTTCTCCTTTTAATGGGATAGGTCAAATTCCATCTTGATCCACAACTGACTACCACAAGTACTTGACTGCACCCAGTAACCTTTCGTAGCTGGATTAGAAATCCAGGTGGTCTGGCACCTAAGTACAATGAGTTGCTTGTAAGCCACTGGTTGTGATCTTCAGGTCTGAAGGATACTTATACCTATATCTCGGATTAACTCTTGACAGCAGAGTATCAAAAAATGAGTCACGTTTGGTGAAATGTACTCCTACACTTTCACCTGTATGTCATATCAGTGTCTCTACACTCCTTGGTTAAGAGGATAACCAACAAATGTGATATACAACGTCCTATAATTGATAGTACTATGGTCCTGTCATAGTATATCATTTGGTCGCGAACTCTTTTAAGGACCTTCTAAGATAAATCCTCCTTTATCATGAGGAAGATCCTAAGGGCTTCATTACTTTCAGGAGTATTAAGAAGATGTTCTTGTAATGAATAAACTGCCAAATAACTTTTATTAATATATCAATTTATATACAATTTATATCAGCACAATCATCAAATGATTAGCTTTAGGATACAATTCCCAATAAACTCCCACTTAGCCTAAAGCCACTCATTACAGTATCTAATATCTTCAACTTATAGTTGTCAAACTCCTTGATGCTGAGTGCTTTAGTAAATGGTCACCTAGGTTTTCCTTTCTATCAATCTTCTAAGATTTATGTCACCTTGGTCTACTATCTCTCGAATAAGATGAAACCAGCGCAGTATGTGCTTGGTGCGCTGATGTGCTCGTGGTTCCTTTGCTTGAGCTATGGCACCAGTGCTGTCACTGTATAACAGGACTGGTTCATCTATGGAAGGTGTCACTCCAAGCTTGGAGATAAACTTTCGCAGCACACAGCTTCTTTCGCAGCATCTGATGCAGCGATGTACTCTGCCTCGCACATCGAATCTGCCACTGTATGTTGCTTGGAACTTTTTCAGCAAACAGCTCCACCATTTAGGATAAACACGAAACCCGATACACTTTTGCTATCATCATGATCTGATTGAAAACTGAAATCAGTATATCCAATAAGTTTCAAATCAGACTCTCCATAGACTAACCACTGGTCCTTAGTATTTCTCAAATACTTAAGGATTGTCTTAACAACTTGCCAGTGTTTTTCTCCTGGATCAGATTGGTATCTACTTACTACTCCTAGTGAGTATGCCACATCTGGTCTTGTACATGTCATGGTGTACATAATCGATCCTACTGCCGAAGCATATGGAATTCGACTCATACGTTCTCTTTCATTAGGAGTTGTCGGACAATCCTTCTTAGAAAGATGAATTCCATGGCCTATCGGAAGATAGCCTTTCTTGGAATTCTCCATGCTAAACCTCTTTAGCACTGTGTCAATGTACGTAGATTGGGATAAACCTAGCATCCTCTTAGATCTATCTCTATAGATCTTCATCCCTAGGATGTATGATGCTTCTCCAGATCTTTCATGGAGAATTGTGATGATAACCATGTCTTTATTCCTTGTAATGCAGGGATATCATTCCCGATTAAGAGAATATCATCCACATATAATACAAGAAATACAATAACAGAATCGTTAGCCCATTTATAAATGCAAGGTTCTTCTTTATTCTTAATAAAGCCATAAGATTTGATCACTTTATCAAATCGTATGTTCCAACTCCTTGATGCTTGCTTAAGTCCATAAATAGACTTCTGTAGCCTGCACACTTTAGACTCGTCTTCAGATATAAAACCTTCAGGCTATATCATATACACCTGTTCTTCTAAATCACCATTTAGAAAAGCGGTTTTAACATCCATCTGCCAAATCTCATAATCGAAGTGTGCTGCTATAGCTAGCATAATCCGAATGGATTTCAGCATTGCCACAGGAGAAAACGTTTCGTCATAGTCAATACCATAACGTTGACGATACCCTTTGGCAACCAGACGTGCTTTATAGGTCTCTACCTTTCCGTCTGCGCCTCTTTTCCTCTTGAAAACCCATTTACACCCTATGGGTTTTATCCCTTCGGGTGGGTCAACTAATGTCCATACATTATTGTCCTTCATGGAATCAAGTTCGGATTTCATGGCATCAAGCCATTTATTAGAGTCAGTCCTTTGCATAGCATCCATATAGGTGATCGGATCCTCGTTGTTCTCATCGAGTTCAACAGGATCATCGTTCTGGACCAAGAAACCCAAGTATCTGTCTGGTTGATGTGGTACTCTACCAGATCGCCTTAATGGTGCATCTAAAATGGTTTTGAGTTTGATCTAATCAACTCAGATTCTAGGGGTTCACTGGTTTGTGTTGTTCCTTCTACTTGATGAACTTCCTCAAGTTCAACATTAGAGCTATTTGTTCCTTCACTAAGGAACTCCTTTTCAAGAAAAACTGCTCTATTACTAATGAACAACTTTTGTTCTTCAGTATTGTAGAAGTAATATCCTTTTGTTTCTTTCGGATAGCCGATGAAAAAACATTTGTCAGATTTGGGTTCAAGTTTGTCTGATTTTGCACGTTTCACATAAGCTGGACACCCCCAGACTCTCAGATAGGTAATAACCGGTTTATGTCCATACCACATCTCATGTGGAGTTTTAGAAACAGACTTACTTGGAACCTTATTAAGAATATGACAAGCTGATTCTAATGCGTATCCCCAAAATGATATTGGCAAGCTTGCAAAACCCATCATGGACCGAACCATGTCTAACAGAGTTCGATTCCTTCTTTCCGACACACCGTTATGTTGCGGTGTTCCAGGAGGAGTCCATTGGGAGAGAATCCCATTCTCCTTTAAATATGTCATAAATTCATTGGAAAGGTATTCGCCTCCTCGATCTGATCGAAGGGTCTTAATACATTTTCCTGTTTGTTTTTCTACTTCTTTATGATATAGTTTGAACATTTCAAACGATTCAGATTTATGTCGCATAAGATAGACATAACCGAACCTAGAAAGGTCATCTGTAAATGTAATGAAGTAGTAGTATCCACCTTTGGCACAAGTGCTCATTGGTCCACATACATCAGTATGTACTAGACCCAATAGCTCTTTGGCTCTTTCACCTTTTCCAGTAAAAGATGACTTGGTCATTTTACCAAGAAGACATGATTCACAGGTAGTTAATGATTCACAATCATCAACTCGAAGGATGCCCTCCTGAGTTAACCTGTTTAATCTGTTCTTGTTGATATGACCCAGCCGATGGTGCCAAAGATAAATATCTGTGACATCAGTTGTTCTAGGGCGCTTACTTGATTGGTACACTACATTCACAGGCTGTGATAATATATAAATGCCATTAGATAAATGCCCAGTCATTACAGTGACTCCATTCATAATGATATTCAAAGTAACATCCTTTATTGAAATTTCATAATTATTTTTGGCCAGAAGGCCTACAGAAATTACGTTCAATAAGAACGTTGGGCAAAAATGATAATCATTTAGTATAATGACATTTCTATTGAAAAACTATTTCAAGAACTCCTAATGCCAGTACTGGAACTAATCTTCCATCGCCGACATTTAGGAATCTTTCATTGTCCTCAAATCTTCTGGTGACCTGTAGTCCCTGCAATGAATTGCAAATGTTAAAAGGACTCCCGGTATCCAATACCCAGGTCTGATTATCATATATAGAAAAATTACAAGGTGTTATCATATAAATACCTTGTTGAGCAACATCTTGCTCCTTTTTCTTCTTTGGCCTGTTTGGATCAAGTGTGGCAATGTAAAGAGGACAGTTCCTCTTCCAGTGCCCTTGCATCTTGCAGTGAAAGCATTCAGCTTGACTTTTATCAACTTTCTTCTTCTGCATCTGACCCCTTATAGATGTCCTAGCATGTTGCACCCTTTTATTATTCTTTTTTTTCTTCCCTTTCCAAAGGGTTTACGCCCTACCTTAGATCCTTCAACCACATTAACCAAACCCTTAGAGAGCTGGTTATCCTTCTCAAAGTTCTGTAACAACCCCAACAAACCGTGGTAGTTGACTGCAGGCTTTGTCATTCGAAAATGAGTAAGGAAAGGTCGGAAGGATGGAGGCAAGGAATTCAGGATCGCATCTTTTCCTAACTGCTCATGTAAGGGAAAGCCGAGCTTGCTTAGGAGTTCTATCTTCTCGATCATGTACAATACATGATCAGTGACAGGAGATCCATCTCTCATTCGAGCATTGAAAATAGCACAACTAGTCTTGTGCCTTTCAACATCGTCGGGTGTGCCGAAAGATTCATTCAACGCTTGAATGATTTCTTCTGGCTGAGCATTCTCGAACCGGCGACCGAATTCATCGTTCATTGCTGCTAACATGATACAACGCACGCTAGTTCTATCATTGAGCCACTTCTGATAAGTGTCTCTCTCAGAACTTTGGGTGTTTGCATCAGGTATCTTTGGTGCAGGATTATTCAGAATATATAGAATCCTCTCATGCTCAAGGACGATCTTAAGTTTTCTGAACCAGCTATTGAAATTGGAACCATTCAATTTGTCACTATCCAATAGGGACCTTAATGATAAATTAGTGGCCATGTTCTGCATAAGGAAAAACTAAAGTTTATTAGTATATAAATTGATTCAGTCTAAAGACTTGGACTTTAGTCTAAAGATTCTCCCACTATTTTGTTCAAATTGGCAGCCTCTACACCCAAATTCGAAGAATTATTCTTAATTCTTTAGCGGGCACTAAGATCTACATAAACTACATACAGGCCCAAGTGAAGCTTGGCTAACCCATATGCATCTAAGAGTAGGTTCAAAACCAATTGTTTCCCCAAACAATTCTTAGTGTTCAGTTTTGCCCCATGTACCTCTTCAGCAGGCATGAAGTGCCTCCACTGAAAGTTCTGGTTAGGTCCAACCATTAAATGATATAATCAGTGTAACCTATCAATAGACAACCAAGCCCGAGTGAAGCTCGGCTCACCTGACTGTTTATTTAATAGTTACGCTGACTTATCATATAATGAATGATAATTCCGATGGTTGACAAGCACCAGGCATGGAGTGCCTCCAATGATTATCAAGACATCGACTCATTATCACCCACCTTAATGGGAGGCTATGATCTAGTTATCATATAACTATTTCATTTTAAGGACCTAATAATTTTAGAGGATTTTAATAATATGAAGATAAATTGACTAATCAAGTTCTCCCACTGAATCTATGAAATCGGTAGAATGAAACAAGATTAAGTCAGGTTAAGTGGCACCTAAATCAGTCATACTGATATCCTTACAGGCATGGGTCAACCCGAATCAGGTAAATGATCTGAATCATAAATGGTTCACCACAATGACCAGGTGAGAGAGATCGATGGGAGGGATATGCCATTAACTCGTTAAAGACGCATCAATACGAGTAGCTCCCAATTAAAAACCATTCGATCGTTGATCCTAGAGCAACTTGCCATCCCACCTTGACATCATATGGTTAACCAATTCTGATTTGACCATCTAATAGATTCATGCTCAACCACGGAGCCTAATCTACTTCCATTTGGTTTAATCAAAGAGAAGGACTTGATCAACTACAACTATTGTTTGATTTAGAGCATTCTTAACCTAATCTAATTAGATTTGAACAAATACTCTTTTAGTCCAGTTGATTTAAACCTTAGAGTCTAACCCTTTATGGACCCGATTTAGCTAACCCAAATGATTAAATATATTTCATGTTAACATGTCATATATTTCAATCAAGCATAATGTTACTACTCATAATTCCTATATTTAGATCATATCTAAAAAAAATTATGAACTAATATTTGACATTCAAATAAAACTCTCATAAATATTTGTATATAACATAGACATCATGCCATCATATATCATATCTATGTTTTTATACTAAACATGCAAATATTATGGTTTTATACAACATCAATATGTATCAAATATAAAATATCTTTTGAGAGTGTGTGTAATCTATGTTTTGATGCCAAAGCACAATTTAAATTTTCTTTAAACAAAGCATCAACGATAAAACAATCGCACGGCAATATGTCACAGAATACCTCATTGAATGGTAATTCGGATTTTCAATCCACCTGTGACCATATGGCCTTGTGATAAGTTTTAGCCATAATTACACAATTAATGAGAATATTAATTTACATGCAATAAATTAGATCATTAACGAAACCATGGCTCTGATACCATTTGTAAGGAGCATGCATATTTTTAAAAATTGATAACTATTATCATTGCGGAAATTAAAAGATTACATATTAATCTATCTAATATGCATCAAGATCATATCTTTGCCTATATATTCAGGGTCGTTTGATCTAAAATATGCATATAAAAACATCAAGATCATATCTTGATCTTCAAGATGACTAGTCACACTATTATCTTGAAGCCTGCCTTAAGATCTAGGGATCAAATCACTTACCTTAAGAACAGTAGGTAAATCCTTATTGCTCTGCAGCCGTTCAATCGTCCGGCCTCTAGTATCGTCCACGCGAAGCCCCGAATGATCAGATTTTCGGGAGTGCTAGCTCGCGGAAAAATAGCTTTGCTGATCTTGAATCCTCTCACTTGAATCTTCCTCCAAGATCCACCAGGCTTCCGCTAACACCAGAATCACCAGGATTTTCTATTCTAACATTTTAGAATTACAATCCACGATAATTTAGAATTACAATCCATGACAAATCGTGTATTGTTGTTCTATTTTTGTTCTGTGTTCTCTGGTGAGGGAATGCCCTCTATTTATAGTCTCGATTTAGCCTTGACATTTAATTCTGACATTTAAGAATCCATCGTTTGGCAAAAGCGAAGAGACGCCGAAGGCGCGGCGCTTGGTTTAATTCCGACGTTCGGAGAAAACCAAGGAGTCGCGGCGTTTGGTTTAGTTCCGTCGTTCGAGAAAACCAAAGAGACGAGGGATAAATCCGACGTTCGGTAAATAAATGTCATGCATTAAATTCTATCTCATGAGATGAGATTTTAGCCATCTCATCATATGAGATCCATATTCGAGAGGTTTGGGTTCTGATCTGAATTTATTTGACTTAACCCACATAGATCATGGTCCAAGCCCAAATCAAATTTGGCTAGTCCTGAATCTATTTAAATTCAAATCAAGTCTAATTTCAAATCAATATTTGAAATTGACTTGTCCTTCTAATAGACTTAAACCAAATTGAATCTTATTCAATTGTACTTAACCCAATTGAGATAATTCAATCAATCAAATTGATTAATTAAATCATATACGATTCTCAATCGTTGATCAGCAAATAGATCATCCTAGGAAACTTCTATGCGTGTGACTCTCTAGGTTCGAACCTAAGCCGGTAGCATAGAAACAACTTTCTATACTAATCGATGTGCCCATCTAGCAATGGAACCCGACGTCCGGATAGGTCGAAGAGTTGCCGAGCAAACTCCAAGAACCCTAAGAAACAGTTACCGTATAATTCATCCTCTTGACCACAAATGCTAAGGATGGCTTAAGAGCCTGTCAACTCTAAATAGCAAATCCATAAAGTGATTTCAACTTTAGTGATCATGTGACTTTCACATGAAGTGCCTTGGCCAAGGTCTTGCTAAATTGAAACACAAGCATTTCTCCTTTTAATGGGATAGGTCAAATTCCATCTTGATCCACAACTGACTACCACAAGTACTTGACTGCACCCAGTAACCTTTCGTAGCTGGATTAGAAATCCAGGTGGTCCGGCACCTAAGTACAATGAGTTGCTTGTAAGCCACTGGTTGTGATCTTCAGGTCTGAAGGATACTACCTATATCTTCTCGGATTAACTCTTGACAGCAGAGTATCCGAAATGAGTCACGTTCGGTGAAATGTACTCCTACACTTTCACCTGTATGTCATACCAGTGTCTCTACACTCCTTGGTTAAGAGGATAACCAACAAATATGATATACAACGTCCTATAATTGATAGTACTATGGCCCTGTCATAGTATATCATTTGGTCGCGAACTCTTTTAAGGACCTTCTAAGATAAATCCTCCTTTATCGTGAGGAAGATCCTAAGGGCTTCATTACTTTCAGGAGTATTAAGAAGATGTTCTTGTAATGAATAAACTGCCAAATAACTTTTATTAATATATCAATTTATATACAATTTACATCAGCACAATCATCAAATGATTGGATTTATGATACAATTCCCAACATTAGATTCATAACAGACAAGTGAGATTGTTTTACCTTTCTTTTCAAGCCAAGTCTTGAACTTGATGCAATCCTTCTTCATGTGTCCCTTCTTCTTACAGAAGAAACACTTAGATTTCTTCTTAATGTCAGATTGGGGTAGTATTTTACTTTTACCCTTCTTCTTTGCCCGTGCTCGATCCTTTCCATTTGTAGTCAGCATTGTACTCTCACCCAATTCCATCAACAGTCTACCTTCTTCTTGAACACACATGGCCAAAAGTTTATTGATTGACCATTTTTTCTTATGTATGTTATAAGATATCTTAAATGGTCCATACTGCTGTGAAATGGTATTTAAAATATAGTGCACTAAAAAGGACACATTATGCAATCATTTGCATAATGTGTTCACGCACACCTCTTACTTCAGTGAGCTAGGGATGAGAACTTCAAAATTAGGGTGCTGGCAAGAGCTTTATCTGAAGTACTAAATTGCTCATTAATGGCCTTTAGAAGCTCCCTGACATTCTCATGCTTATCGACTGAACCACAGAGATTTTTATCTTTATGAATATTATACTCAAGCGATTAGATCACTCCCAACGTTCATAAATCGCACTCTCACTAGGAGTGCTTGTCTGAGTTACTGAATGTGATTCATCATTTCTTATAGCATAATCAATGTCCATTTAGCCCAGATGAAGGAGAATTCTCTCCTTCCAAACCTTATAGTTATCACCCCTCAATTCAGGTATGTCACATTTTATATCAGAGAAATTTACAGGTTGCATAACTGCAAAATTTAAACATATATGCTTATTATCAAAATTGAGGCTAATAAAAATGCTTTACCAATATAAATCATGCATTTAGAAAATAGTAAATATACTGATATAAAACTTGCTAAAGCTCTAATTCAATTACATTCACTTAAGTCTATACGATAAAACTATCAAAT
Source organism: Calamus simplicifolius (assembly GCA_900491605.1). Lineage (NCBI taxonomy): Eukaryota > Viridiplantae > Streptophyta > Magnoliopsida > Arecales > Arecaceae > Calamus > Calamus simplicifolius. The sequence continues at coordinate 547,988 of UESW01004234.1, read as the reverse complement.
TATGTTCCTTCTTTCTAATTCATGTGGATAGATTAGAAAAATATAATTTGATATTTTATCCTAATTAATTATACAAATATAATAAAAATTCCTATGGAATAAATTTTATTATATCATATAATTAATTACAATTAATGTCTATTATTTATGTAATTTATTAACTTTATTATATAATTTTATAATTAAGGATGTTGTGGCTACTCCTTAATTATTTAATTATATTTATCACTTAGATATTATTTAAATTTTATGCTTAATTATGTCACTTAAAATGCATGCATAATCTACAAAATTTATACGCATAAATTCTAATTATAATCGAACATAATTAGGTCAGGCCAATGGCCCAATCATTTGATGGACAAGCTAGCAGCCCGTCATCCTCACCCAATTTCAATAGTTTAATTTAATCAAAAAATCTTTCAATTACCCAAAAAATTTCTCAATATGGATCAAATGTGGTATGGCCCAGACTACCACATGGCTTAGGTTGGGCGCGTGGCCCAACCTGCCGCTAGAGATGGGTACTGGGCCATGCCGTGCTAGGCACTGCCCAGACCCACCGGGCCGGTCTATTTAACGGGCCATGCCCGGCATGGCCCGTTAAACATTTTTGGTAGCCCGGCACGGCACGTGGCCCATTTTGGGCCTCGGGCCATGCCGTGCTAGGCACGGATGGGCCAGGCACAGCCCATGGTGGGTCATGCCATGGTGGCTGTGCATGGGCAATTTTTTTAAAAAAAATTGTTGGCTAAGTCTTTTTATTTTTTAAAAAATTAATCATGCCAGGCACGGCCCCTCGGAAATTTTTTTTAAAAATTGTTGGCTCAATCTTTTTATTTTTTTTAAAAATCATTCCTACATTATTTTTTTACAAAAAAAATTGTTGGCTCAGTCTCAGCCAAGTGACACAAAGTACTACTTTATTGTGTACTTATCTTATTAATATATATTATAATACATTCTTACAAATAAACAAAAGGCATGGAGTTGATATTGTTATTTTAGTCAAAAATAGCAATAATAAAATTAAAAGAAAAAAAATATTTTTTACATATAATAATTAGAATTTTATTTACGAAAACGATGTTCATTGTACACATGATGAAGATCAAATAAAAATCTAGATGTATTAGCTTAGTGGAAGAGTGTTAGAAATCAATATCCTGTTATATCTACCATTGCATGAGATATTTTAGTTATGTCGTCCATAGTAGCATCGGAATTCACTTTTAGTGCAGGTTAACGTGTTCTAGATGAAAAGAGAAGTAGGATGACAGGTAAGACGGTTGAGATGCTTTCTGCTTCAAAGATTGGTTGGATGCTGAGGCGAGGCTTCAAGATGGACATGACGTAACCAATGAAGATGACGATGACACAATTACTACTGATGAGTGAGTCATCTCTATTTTTTTCTCCTTTCTTATTGTATTCTCGAGGTCAGGCCTAGCCCTCCTTCATGTACCATTTTGATTTTAAATTAATAATTGATAGGGGTCTATTCCAAACCTCCCACCATTAAGGTGGCTTTAAATTAATAATTTCATTTATTTTTAATAATTTTTTAATTTATTTAAAAAATTATTTAAATTTTTTATTAGGCCCTGATGGGCCATGCCGGCCCAGGCCCTGATGGGCCAGCACGGCCCAGGCCCATGTGGGCCGTGCCGTGCCAGCACGACGAGCCATGCCGTGCCGGGCCGACGGGCTGAATTTTTTGAGCCCAGTACGGCACAGCTTAATGAATCGTACTGGCATGGCTCGGTTCATGCTGACCCATAGGCGGCATGACCCGATGCCTATCTCTATCTGCCATAGTTAGGGCTGAAAATGGATCGAATACGGATCGGATAGTAGTATATCCGTATTTGTATCCATATTTTTTAACGGATACAAATACGAATATGAATACTAAACGGATATTAAAATTCATATCCATATTTATTCTAAACGGATACGGATACGAATCGGATATCAATGTATCCATATTTATTATATACGGATATGGATACGAATCGGATATCAGCATATCCATATTTATTATATACGGATACAGATATGAATCAAATATCCAGCATATCCATATTTGTTATATATGGATACGGATACGAATCGGATATCCAGCATATCCATATTTATTATATACGGATACGGATACGAATCGGATATCAAGCATATCCATATTTGTTATATATGAATACGGATATGGATATGAAGATAGAAATTTCTATGATCTCATGATGGTATTATATGATGAATAGTTGTGAAAGAGTTAATAAATAGAGGAATACTAAAGAAGCCACTAAATTCTCTATTGTCTACCACAAGAACAAAACATAGGTAATAAGAATATGGCTACATAAATGTTCTATTAAGAAACTTGAAAGAAGTTGAAATCCACAACAAATCCAACTAAGCAACCGTGTAACAGGACCTAAAATATTTGAGATGGAAATCATTAAACATTGAGACAAGAATTTTTACGGAAATGTAGACATATATAAGAATTTGCAGTTCACTAATACAAAAAATGCATAAATACAATAGGAAAAGCAAAATGTCAAGCATATTTTCTTGAGTACTACTAAGAAATAGAAGTAGCATGTTTTACAAAGACTTACCAACATTGGTGTTATGTACATAGCAAGTTCACCAAAGAATGGCAGGAAAGAAGCCTTGAATGTTTTGATCAAAGTGCCCAAACAATTACCAACCTGAAGAACACAAAGGAACAAAAACATAGGACAAAGTTCTAGTTTTATAATATATAAATGATCATATCAAGGGGCTAGGCTTAAAATAAGTAATTTGCCAAGCATCCACGAAGCATGATTTTTGAAAATATATCACAGACCTGATCAAAGACGTATGATTCTTGAAAATATATCACAGACCTGATCAAGGAAATGAATAAATATCCTCCGGGACGCTAGTAACTTATCAGATATAGGGACATAGTTTGAGTTGGCTCAGAAAGACATTATCAGCTGTTATTTCATGATGGTTACAATTTGCATGCATCCGAGTCAGGAAATGCTATGAATCTGCCTAACATCATGGCCCTTGGCTCAGATAGAGTGTCAAACATATGCTTCACAAATCACAATGGTTGCATTTAGAAATGCCCTCCAAGTCATGATTTCAGTGTCAAACATATGCTTCACAAATCACAACGGTTGCATTTAGAAATGCCCTCCAAGTCATAATTTCACAGCCCACACATTGAGCGTCAAAACAAATTGGAAGTCCCTATCATCATTGCCAAATTAAATTGAATAGGCTCAAAATTTTTGGAATGAAATAAACAAGGAAAAATTGGCAGGTTGAGGTCGGCATCGATTGCCCCCGATACATGGCAACATTGGCAACCTGCATATGCCATAGTATTTGCATTATGATTCATATTATATAGCTGAAAGCATTAAGTCATAACATGAAAATATTTAATAGGATTTGTTGACGATAAATCTTAAATGCATCTCATAAACTCAAATGTCATAAGAAGTATTTCATAAACTATTAAGTAAAAGTTCACAAATCATTGAATAACATCATATGACAATCTTCAATGCTCTAATCATCCTGAAATAAAACATGTTAAGAATATTATTAGTACAAAAGTTCAATATATATAAATAAAAATAATAACTTATTTTTTAAAAACTACACATCATTTGCATTTACCTTATCCAACATAGCAGGAGAATTGAGATCATGAACAATGGAAGGAATATGACCTGAAACGAAATTTTAAAAAATAGTAAAATATTATAAATAAGTTAAATCTAATAAAAATATTGTATAAAATGCAATAAGTTACCTTTTTTCTCAGATCTTAGCCAACCTTGAAGACAAATCACAGCTTCAACAATATCAGAATCTAATGAACTTCGAAATGCATCTATCACTCGTCCACCTGTACTAAATGCTGATTCTGAAGCTACAGTAGATACTGAAATTGCCAAAATATCTCTTGCAATCCGAGATAAGATAGGATACTTTGGACCATTAGATTTCCACCATCCTAAAATATCAAAAGCATCACCTTCAACCCATGGCCAAATAGATTCCTCCATATATATATCCAAATTTGTTCTAATTTATTGTTGTTGTACATTCTTCTTCATAAATTGTACAAACTTTTTTTTCTTCCTTCCATCTCATCAAACTCGATCATCAGAAATATATCCGCTATCTCTCGATGAACCAATATCATGAGTAATTGGAATAGAAAATGAAGGAATTTTTTTTCATACTCACTATAAAGGTTTCGAATAACATTTTGAACATCACTGACCTCTTTTTCTGCATTTAAAGAGTAAATATATGAGTAATAAAATTCTACCATTTTCATTTTGTAACGAGGATCTAAGAATGAACCCACTGCTAGCATGAGATTATATTGTTGCTAATATTTGTCAAACTTCTCCTTCATTGATAATGCCATAAAGAGAAAAAGTTGATCCTTAGGATTTGTGCACCATTCAATAATTTGCAATTGAATTTCATAAAATTCTTGAAAAAAGAGATTTGCAGTCGGATATAATGTGCCTGAAAGGAGCTCGGTGATGTTATAGAAGTTTTTCAAAGCTTGACAAAATGTTTTTACCTCTATCCAATTATCATTTGTTGGGCACATATCATATTTGTATGGATCAAGACACTGCAATCTTTTAAAAGCCTCTTTATAATAATAAGCATCTCTTAGCATCATGTACGTAGAGTTCCACCGTGTTGGGACATCAATTGACAAACCTCTACGTGTATCCAAATTACATTCTTTAGCCCTCTTTTCAAACTCCTCTAACTATAGTGGAGAGCTTCGAACAATCTTCACCATTTCTCTGATATTTTTAATTGCTATATTAATTTTTTTAGTCCATCCTGCATAACTAAATTAATAATATGTGCAGCACATCTCACATAAAAGAACCGGCCATTACATACAAGTGCTCCTTGAAGCCTATCCACGATTTCTCTGACACATACATCATTGGCACGATCATTATCCAATGTTAATACAAATAACTTACGATCAATGTTCCAATCAATCATATTTTTGATAAATGTATTACACAAATTGACTCCAGTATGTCTTCCTCCCATATGCATAAAATTAATTATTTTCTTTTTCAAATTCCAATCATCATCAATGAAATGTGCTGTCACACATAAATAAGACTTGTTTTGTCTAGAAGTCCACAAATCCATAGTTGCACTTATCCGACATGAAAGTAGACCAAACATATCATAAACTTTTTTCTTTTCCTCTAAATATGTTTCCATAATCCCTTTTCTAAGGGTTATGCGACTCTTTAATTCAAAAGATGGTCTTAAAGACTTAATAAAATCAATAAATCCTTCATGCTCAACCATAGCAAATGGGTATTCATGCATAACAAACATCCGTGTAAGCTTCTTACGACTAACATCTCCATCATATGTATAGGTACTCAAAGAACAAGTACCATCCTCTTTTTGCAATGATGTTTGTAACATTAGTTGGCCTTTGACATTAGTATTCTTCAAAAATGAATGGCACTTATCAAGATGATTTTTCAAATGTGTTGTTCCCAACCTACTAGCTCCATTAAATATTCTTTTGCAGTGATTACATCTTGCTTCTTCTGTTTTAAAATTTTTTCCATCAACTTCTTTTCTAATTCATACTTTGTAAAATCATCCCAAATTTTAGATGTTAGCTTTTTCTTTCGTCTTTCCTCTCTATTTGATTTGTAGGCTCAACTGATTTGCTATTTGCATCTTCAATAGTTCCACTAGAAGACATGATATATAACAACTGCATTCAAAATACAAAAAATAAAATATATAATAAGAAAATTCATGATCACACGAGGAAATTGACCTCTAAAAGAATCAACAATGAAAAGGCAAATGTTATGATAAAATACATTGTAATACCAAAAATAAAAATAAAAATAAAAATAAAACACAAAGGCTATGTTGTCGAAAATATAGCAATGCAAGAGTCACATTCAAGCCAAGGTATATGATACAAGAGAACGTATAAAAAGGAATTTCATAAAAATGAAGCTCAATATAATTCCAAGAATAAGAGGCCAATGTCTATATTACTAATTCCTGTTATTATTATTTAGAATTTCATTGAGCATTATGTAACAAACTTAAAAAATAAAAAGGAATTTCATTGAGCATTATGTAACAAACTCAAAAAATAAATTTATCAATGTCTATATTACTAATTTTGTCATTATTGTTTAGGAAAGAATATTTAGTAAGGAATTACTGTTGGACCTAGTAGGGAATATAGAATATAATTGAATTTCTCAAAAAAATCAAATTGGCAAAGGACAACCTAAAATTAAATGCTAAAGGTCATCACTCCTGATGAGGTGCTGACATATGCTTGCAGAATGGCTGAATGACACCTAGAACCCACCTGGCATCTCCTACCACTCATGTATTGCACTAATCTCCTACTGTCACACAAGACCGGTAAACCAAGTGTTGATCAGTAATGATACTCAAAACAAGTCATTTGGAAGTGGGAAAGAAAGGAAGATGGATTAGAGAGCATTGGGCTTCTTCATACCTTACCATTCACACTTCTCTTTGTCCATTCCATTTGGTGGAGACAACGTCTTTCTTTAATCACAAGTATCTAACCTTTTCTCAGATGTGACAAGCAAACCAGATGCTAGTACCACAAAGAGACAGCAAGCTTGCCGTTGCCCCGTGGTCATAGCAACATCAGTAGATCTACCTAACAACGACAACAACCAATCCTTGCACTCAGCCATTTTCATAATGTTCGTTGCTACTATCAACATGTCAATCCTTTCGTACACTTTATCCTCTTGAACTCACCAAGTAAAATTTAAATAGCTAGGCAATGTCTTATAATAAAAGAACCAAAGGCCTAGATGAAATACAGATAATGCTGAGATAATTGCTCAAGATTATGTACTTAAAATTAGATAGCTAAAAAATCAGATAGTTATATCTCCAACCCATAAATCATTCGATATGCAGAATTGTTATATAACATGCCAACAAAATTACCCAAGAAGCATAAACAAAAGGTTACGAACCTATCTAGTACCCTAGCTACCTAAGAGACCAACATGCCCAACTAACCTCATCCTTCAGTTATGCAATGCATAAAAGTGAAACATCAGATCAGTGATAGCATGTTTTATAAAAGAAGTTTACTTTAATGCTTTCACTGAATGGCATTTTTTTTCACAATCTTTTTTATTTAAGTATTGCAGAAATCTAGCTATCTTTGCTTGTTAAAGGTGGTAAACAACAAGGATATCACATAAACAGAAAAACTCAATATCTCATTTTCAGCTAAAAGAAAATGATCAATACTGACACCAGAGAGCCAATCAATTCATGAATAAAAATAATTAATTAAACGATAATTTATCATTCAGTTCACTGCCGTGAGCAGAGATTTCCTTCAAGCAAACTGTTTGCTTGAAATAATCATGCAGCACTACCTTGATATAAAATCATCAAAACTAGACTTATGCTAACAAAGCATGAAAACAAGGGGACAACAATGTACAGATCCCCAAGACCAAAACGGAAAATAGAAATGACGAACAGTTTAGATAGAGACTAATAAAGCAACCGACCCATTCTCTTTACAATATCGCAAATATTCACCCATTCAGTTCAATTCTTGACAGCATCCTCAAGAACCAACCTCAAGCGTCAGGCCAGAACATTCATTTCCGCAACCCGCTGCTCCCGCCACCTCCTCAACAAGTATTTCCAAAGAGACGGAACCTGTTACCTGTTGCAGTGTTACTCATATTTCACCCGAAACAGAGGAACAATCGAGCCGGCGGCCCGGGCCGCCGCCGGCCACACACCGGGGTGGCCCAGCCGCCGTCGACAGGCCAGGAGCCGGCCGCCGCCGTGGCCGGACTCCCCCCCCCCCCACACTCTCTCTTTTTCTCTCTTTCTCTCTTTCTCTTTGCTGCGGCCTGTTACAGTGCCGGCGGCACGACCGGCCACCATGGCTGGCCAGACCTCCATCGGACGCACGCCCGGCACCGGTGGAGGTCACCGACTGCCATTCAGGCCCGGCGAGGCGGCGAGCATGCTGCCGGACCCGAACCAAGATCAAGACGGCGAGCACGGTGAAAGGAAAGGAAAGGAAGCTTCTGCTTACTTGATGACCACCGACGGACTAAGCATGGTGGAAGGAAAGGAAGCTTCCGCGATGGTCCGATGCCCAATGGATCGCTCCTCCTCGCTGCCAGGAAGTCGGAAGGAAGCCTCGACGTGGGAAAGGAGCGGGCTGTGCACCTATGCGGCTGTGCTAAAAAAAATGAAGGAAGTCTAGATCGCTCGCTCTTCCTCGACCACCGTGGTTGTGGCACTGTCTCCTTCGTTGCCTCCAGGATGGTCCGATGGAGCGATGGAAGGCTGGAAGAGAGTCTAGAAGAGAAGAAGTGGGATTGTGGGAAGCCGGAAGGGACAAGGGAGCACGCTGTCAAAGAAACAAAACGAACGAAAAATTAAAAGAAACAGGACGAGGGAGCGGCTTCGTACGTGACGTATCGATCGCTCGGCGTTTTAATTTAAATTTTTTATTTAAAAAATAGATGTCATGTCACTCGATATGGGCGCCTGACGGGTTTTGTATTTTTTTAAAAAAAATATTAACCGAATATTTATAATAAAACGGATATCTGTATCCGTATTTAAATATATATAAATTCATATTTATATTTGTATTCAATTAATTTTTAAATTAAATATCTGAATCCATATCCAAATCTGATTAAACTATAGAATAAATATCTGAATTTGATATGATTCGAATACGAATACTATCGGAATTTATCCGATCCATTTTCAACCCTAGCCATAGTCCAAGCTAGGTGCGTGCGCGTTGGCCCAAGCCACTGGCCAGGCGCTGGCCGTTGGGCCAGCCCTTGGCCTAGCTGCTGCCATTTTTTTTTTTTAATTCTTGTATGGCCCACGTCTTCCGCTCTCGTTCCATAAGAGGACGTCTTCATATGGCCTGACATGACCCATCATATGGCCTGGCGTGACCCAGAGAAGAAAAATAAATGGATAAACGAAAAACGTAGGCAAGAAGCATTGAACACGAAACTTCATGTTCTCAAACTTGAGCACTAACCATCACACCTTTTATAATTTTTTTTTTAAAAAATATCCAAAAAGGTAAACGAACAGATAGGTACATACTTCATGGCATAGTAAGATTCATCTCTTAAATAAAACTAAATTAAATAAACTGAATATTAAGAGTTTACCAGATCTAATGCTCTTTCAGATGATTCTTGATGACCTATTAACTCTCCCGATACACAGATAATTGGGTCAAATGCATCAAAGTACTACCAGTAGCCTCCCTTATTGGTACATCCCTAATATCCCTACTGTACGTCCATTGAATCAAATAATACAGGATACTACCAGTAGCCTCCCCTTTGGACTATTCCTAATGAGAGAAATAGAGATCAAGAATGTCTTGCCCCTCTTTATTAAATAAATAAAATAATTAAATAAATGAAATAATGATTGTTTCTCATGGATTTTATTAGATCCGTATATTAATGGAAATAATCCCAATAAATAATTGTAGGCTCTGATACCAAATGTTAGAACAAAATTATATATATTGATCCCTATCATATATGCAGAAATATGGGACCAATATATTTATCATGAAAAATAATGTAAATCATGAATCGATACATAAATACCTTCAATTACTCATTAGGTTGCTCCATGCAAATAGGTTGACTTTTCTTTAGATCAGGTAAGACTCTTCTACACGGTCTCTCTCAGCGATGTGTAAACTTTCGTAGAGATCAGGTGCAGGAACCTTCCCGTTTATATTTCTTTATGCCTTATCTGTGACCATCACAGAGGACGTTTCAAACGGATATGTTGAGAGATGTTTATCTTAATCATGAATTCAAATATTGAATCCACGTCTTGATATAATCGTATCTAACCGATATGCTTAATAGGAAAAAGACCAACATTCTAGACTTGGATTGTGACAATTAATATCCCATCATAAGCTCAAGATATAACCATATTGATGCCCTCACATGAGCCAGAAACAAGACGGTAGCAATTCTCATCATCATAGGTTGGGAACGTATCGAAACATTGTATGAAGATGGAGATTAATTGTATTTTTTTTGAAGAATTTTGAAGTCTTCATTTGATTTTAAACTTTGCTACAGAAATGTGAAATAATATTGATTTTTTATATTGCAACAAATACCTGATAAAATTATGAAGTCTATTTACATAATATGCAATAATGATTGAAATTATATTGCAATGTTGATGAGAACATGCATGTTCTTATATGCATGGCCTAAGTATTTTATGTTAATTTTATTATTTTTTGTTCCTTTTGTATATGCATCATGGTTTGCTTTCATATTTAATGCTTATTTCAAGGATACTTCATCTCATCCCTCAACATTACCTGATTCAAAAGAGGCGTGAAGCAATGCTATCCTACTCACCTCCAGATATCATATCTAAATGAAATCCTTCATAATATCCACTGATGGCAGCGCACATGACATGACGGTGCTAGTGAGCCAGGTACTGCACCTTCAAGACAAGAACTGGATGCTGAAAGGTTGAATTATATCCAGGTTGATAATATCACCATCATAATCTTCCAACGTGAAATCAAGGTACAACAGTGGTATAATTGCTCAACTAGCCATGATAGTTGCTTGAATAATTTGAGAACTTATTGCTGAGCAATAGTTATATACTGACAAGTTAATAATTGACCAATAACATGAATTATACAGTATTAATTTGAGAAACACTTGCCGAGTAATGAATATTTGATGTAATTTGTTCTTAATCACTTCTTATGTGATTCCTCTGCTATTGTTGCCGTTGCTAGGCTTCCTGTTTTCTCATGCTACACTTAGGTAGTGTTTGATAGAAAAAATATTCATAAATGTACGGGATAGAGTTTGTCTCCTGGCTATCCCTAAGGATATTCCTTGGCTATCTCATTGATCATATCAAATGCAAAAAGGTAAATCCATAGGATAATTTTTTTTACTCTTGTTTGGAGGGATAACCAGCTATTCCTACATGGAAATTTCCCATGGTTAAACATGGTTAACCATGGACTATCCCTTTGGTTAACTTTATTCCCAGTTCCCTTGTAGTTATGGCTTTTGGGAATAAGAAAGAATATCCCGGGGATATCATTTCATTAGGAGTTTAGTTTCAATTTTATCCAACTATTTTGTTTCAGGACCCTCTGTTTTTCCCTGATTTCTTGCCATTCAATCTTTGTAAAATTTTCAATTTCCCTCCTTAGCTTCCAACTCTGCACGAACATGTGAGCTAGCATTTGAGTTGCTGTGCATCACAACCCTCGCAAGCCTAATAAGAATGTCATCACAGAATTTTTATATCAATTCCCAAAGGTATATGAAAATAATCCTTAATGGAGGAAAAGGGATGCTAAGAGTTGCTCCCCTGCTCCATATATCGACAAACTTGATCATGTGATATTACAAGCTTATTAATTGAGGTGCGTGATGGATCTTGTTTTGTTCTTCAATTTATTCTTTTATTGGTTTATCCATGACTGGACAAGCTTATTTTTGGATGAGAACAGGCTGAAGGAAGCATCCAGACGGGTTGTTACTCTGTTTCACTTTTCATGCAGCCTTAAGAACACACATATTACCTTGTCTCCAAAATGGCGACAGATCTTGTGCTAAGCTTCCCTTCAAGATATCTTCCTTCAACTCTTATCCTCTGTGTATTCTTATCCTCCCTCTTATATATGTTAGGTCTCTCCTCGTACCTCCCCCTGCTCTTCCCTCCCCACTTCTTCCAAGCACCTACCTTCACTCTGAATTCTAATAACGTAATGGGGAATCCCAGGCTTCTCCATTTTTCTGTCAGAAAAGAGATCATTCTGGTTCTTTTTGATTTAGTCATGATTTTTAGTGAATTATAGGGGAAACCTGTAATAACCCATCACCTTTTAATGGTCCTTATTTTATTAACTAGCATTTCACTAATTAAGAAGTGATAACAGCCCCCCCTTTAATGTTGAACGCTTGCTTGATGGAGCATGCGGTGAAGGGAATTGAGTATAAATAGGGAACCCTTCCTAAGTTTTCAACAAGGTTATCAAAAGAAAAACCTAATAAGCGGAGGCATTGGCATTGAGTCCCTGATCAAGAGCACATCCTGAGGGCATACACCATCAGAATACGATGGCTCGTTGATTAGAAGAACTCAATCAAGATCCATCGAGAGGACTCAATCAAGATCCATCGAGAGGAGGAGGAAGATCAATCAAAATCCATCGAAGGAGGAAGATCGAGATCCCTAAAGAAAAGAAGATCAAGATCCCGTGCAGCTGATTCAAGGAAGATCGAATTCCTTACCCTCATCGGATAGACCATTAATAATAATGGCTGAAGGTAATTATCGATCATAATAAATATATTGATATCGTGATCAATATATTTAAATTAAGTCTTATAAAACCAAGATACTTTTCTTAATCTCTACTGCAGCTTAAGATTGCAGGACCAAACAGTTAAAAGGTAAAGGTACAGACAATTGTTGATAATGTCATCATTGATTTGTTATTAAAATTAACTGGTTATACACCCCATGTGATGTATGGGCACTATTTTGTTATCAAGGTCAAAAAGCTATATGCATATCCAAAAGCTATTAGAGTTAATAAAAAGCTTTACATGTGGCAAGCGCGTACTTTATGGGTGCAAACTTCTTGATTTTATTATAGTATATTAGATTAGATAGATATTAGATGTGGGGGAGAATATGAACACATAATGGATTTTGTCTTAGGAGAAGATTATCGAATTGCATTAATTAATTTGCTTAAGAATAAATGTGATTCTATCGATCTCTTTGGTTTCTCTTAGGTTCTTTATTAAGAAGTAATTAGAGTTATTATTAGAGAAAAGAATGAACAGAGCCGTTGAGAAGCAACTAGAGTGAGTTCACTGGAGTAGAATATAGTGTTGCAAGAAATTAAACATAATACTATTATCATCTCGCTAGAGCACACAAGCTTCTGAAATAGTGTCAGGCGTTACTTGTTGCAGCATGGTCTACATCACAAGAGTAGCATCACAACATGCTAAACAAATAAAACTTTGGCAATTTGAGACAAAAAAAAAAAAAAAAAAATTTGCCTTTGTCCATATAATCTCCATTGTTTTATCCATCCAGCTGTTAGTATTAAGCATCAACTTATAATCTAAGAAAAACATTTTTGGGGCCCATTCCCGGCTACCAAAAGTCCCTGCTGCAACGTATCACATAAGGATTGATATTTTATTCCAACAAAACCATCATTATGATGCACTGATCCTGTGAACTGTACCAATTGGCCCACGCCACGTCGCATGGTAGCATGGCGGTGGTTTGCTTTGACCCAAGGGCTGGCGTACTCGTAATCTAAACCAGGTGTGCCACCGATGGACTCAAGTGGGAACAAAGCCGAAAACACCATGATAGCGTTACAAAGCTCTCCCAATTATTACAATTGATGGTTGTTATTATAATAAAAGAAGAAGAATTTTATTTGCTCAAATCACTACTCTTCGAAGGAAATATTTCTCAAAACAGTACAAAATTCTGTATTATTTGAGTAGTCCTTTTTTTTTTTATATAATTCGATCATTATTTATTATCATAGAAGATCTATATATATCATGATATATATGATACCACGTTACGAGAAAAAGTTACTCTCAATCTCCTTCAGCTGGCGTCACAGCTGCCGGTGGCCATAAAACTGCATTCCATGCTGTGAGGTGCTACCGGGTAGCCATATCCACCTCCGGAGCTCCATCCTCCACCGGCCAAAACGATCGTAAGCCTGGCAGCCTCCACGTGGCTGGGAGGGTAAGGTCGGGAATGGAGACATCCGACGCCACCTCCAGCGCTCTGGACCTCCCGAACAGCGAGATCGCCGCCGGCGTAATCCGGGAGGCAAGGTTGACGCCTCTTGATAGCCCGCCACCGCCTCCTTCCTCGGCTACGCTCTTCTTCCAATGGAAGCCTAAATTCTGTAGCATGACAGCAGTCGGGTTGTTGGAGCTTCTGCTCCCATGCATCCGGTGGATCCGCACCTACCGCTGGAGCGAGAACCTCCAGATGGACCTCATGGCCGGTGTCACCGTCGGTGTCATGCTCATCCCTCAGGTGCATGCACTAGTTTGGCTCTTGAAGTTAATTAGTTCTCGTGGCTAGAATAAACGTAGTAATAGTTTCTGCCAACAAGATCTTCCTTCGAACTGTTATTATAAATCGTGGGTGGTTTTTTTCACTCTCATGGCTACTATCTAAATGTATTCAATTAGCTAGATGCACCGTTAAGTTCTGCACATGGTTAACTGTCAAGTTGGCACTTCAAACCTGTCTTCTTTGTCTCAGTCTCCTGGAGCTGAGTCTTCTCATCCCATCTGCAGTGGTTCAGACCTCTCACTCTGTCACTCCCCTGTTTTAGTCCAACCTTTTACTTTCCTATTGTGTTGTTTTTTTTACCCCTTCTGCTGAACTGTTCCTTTAGCTATCTGCGTTTTAATCTCTGTAAAGCGATTGCATAGTTTTAGTTCTGTTTATGTTTAATAAAAAGAGGTTGGCACTTGAAGAATCAAACTTACTTTTAACTAATGGTCAGGCAATGTCATATGCAAAGTTGGCCGGGCTTCATCCAATTTATGGGCTCTGTGAGTATAATTATGTCTCTATGTTGCTTACTTCTTCTTTTTTCCTTCCAATTTTGTTTTTAATTTTTTTGAACAAAGGCTTGCTATATATTACATTTTCTGAATTTTTTAGTTTTCCACACAGATTCTGGTTTTGTTCCAGTATTTGGATATGCTTTATTTGGGTCATCCCGTCAGCTTGCAATAGGTCCTGTGACAATGGTCTCCCTCTTGGTTTCGAATGCTGTGAGTAACATTGTTGATCCCTCAGATGAGCTTTACACAGAGCTTGCTATACTATTGGCATTTATGGTTGGCGTGGTAGAATGTATAATGGGGCTGCTGAGGTATCAAACTTCTTTTTCTTCCCCTCCTTTTTCTACTCCTTTTTCTCCTTTTCAGCAGTCACATTTAAATTTATAACTGTAATGATAGTGGCTTTCACATGGTTAATCTTTCTATCTTCCAACTCTGATGAAAGGGTGCCTGAGTAGAAGTCCAATTCCATGTTTGTATTATTGTGCTTGCAATTTTTTTGCCTGGTCTGTCCATTTTCTACCCCCTAAGTTGGCGCCTGAGCTTCAGTTCAAAATAATTGTTATTGAAACTATGTGGAATAAAGGATTTTGCAGCTTTTCAATGCCTCATATCCTTAACCAGTGAAAGAAGTTACAGTAGTGGCATTCTACTAGACAACACTCTATCTTGGATATATTTTTCTGTTCTTGTTCATAAAGCTCTTGATTTGCATGTTTATATCTTGGACAAGCCATTTCTTCTTAACCTTCTCTTTAAAAGCTATATGCCCATTCCTCATTTCAGGCTTGGTTGGCTTCTCCGTTTCATCAGTCACTCTGTAATTTCTGGCTTCATTACTGCTTCAGCCATTGTAATCGCGCTATCTCAAACCAAATACTTATTAGGATACAACATTGATAGGAGCAGTGAAATTGTTCCACTTGCAAAAAGTATTATTGCTGGTGCTGGAAATGTGAGCTCTCAATATCGTACTTCTTTGTAGAGCAGGGAGTCTTTTATTTATTTATTTTTTACTTTCTTTTTTTGGATATATGGATTTACTGCATGCTGTGGTTGTATATTTGGTATACATATGGTTTCAGTTATTAGCTGCAATTCAAGCATCTACCTGCCTAGGGTTTTGGATTTTGGTATTAAGTTTACTCAAAGTGATAAAAGAGATGCCATGTATTTTGGTTGCAATTTCAGTTTGAATTCTAAGTGCAATATATTTTATTGTATTGCAATCATTTGATTTTACAAGGGACAACGCTTGTTAATTTGTAATTATGGCAAATTCTCTCCAATAAGTTGCATTAGACATACCTTGTTTTTATATTGGTACACCTAATGTGGTGGATTCAATTTGTTTTTAAAGAGCTGGAAAATCTATCCTGTGTTTCTTTGTTTATTTTTTGGGTCTTGTTACACCATGTAACACAAAATTTACATGTTATCCAAGGACCAATATTCTTAGTCTTTTATCTTTCAAACCCTAAACGATGTATCAATCATTAACGGTTTTGCTTTTAAATTCTTACAACTTCAAGAAATGTAGCTGGCGGCCCTGTAAACAGAAACAATCACAAGTTTATAAAGCTGACTCTCATTGTTGAGATAAGGGCTGTTGCTTCGGCTGTGGAAACCGAAACAGACCCTTTTTTCCCCTGAATGATGTTTTAACCGATACATGGAGTGTACTTGCTACTTTGCTGCCCTTTTCCTCAACCATTTGGTAAACTATCATTTTGTGGATGCATCAAAATAATTAGTGATTAGTGCCCTATCGAGTGGACAGGTAGAGTTGCAGCCCAAACAAATTTTCACATTCATTGGCTACTATAGTGTGAAACTCCGTCTATTCTGCAACCATCCATTTTCACAACTTGCAAGATGAATTTGTGTGAAGCACAAATTGGCATCAAGTCACACTTCAGTTTTTTTTTTAATCATTTTTAAAAGAGGCCAAAAATTATCTGTGTTCTCAATAACATTTTTAGTTATCATAGCTTTCCATCGAATTTCAGAACTGTATGTCTTGAGTTTTGTTGTTTTATGTCTTAATATGGATTTGTTTCAGCAAATATTAATACATACCAACTCGATTCCTCGCTGCCTTGTTTTTGTAGTTCTCATGGCCACCTTTTGTGATGGGATCTACCATTCTTTCAATTATCATCCTCATGAAGCACCTGGTAGGGGCTTGCACGTTTATTTTTTTTGTCAAGTTCTGACTAATGTTGAACGAAAGCCAACATACCAACTGTTGTCATGACTAAAACGTTGCAGGGGAAAACAAAAAAGAATTTGAGATTCCTTAGCTCATCAGGACCACTTCTAGCAATCATACTGGGCACAAGTTTCATGAAAGTCTTTCATCCATCTTCCATTTCTGTGGTAAGATATGGGTCTGTTAGATTCATCTGAATATGAGATTGAGATATTATATGTCATATTTCATGATAAGATTGTGAGGTTACTTTTTATGCTTACTTTATGTGCTTAATTAGATAGGAATCAGATTTTGTATTTTAATTAGATTTGTTCCATTTTTATTGCTTTTAGGTAGGTGATATACCACAGGGCCTTCCAAAATTCCATATTCCTAGAGAATTTCGGTATGCACAATCTCTAATATCTACTGCATTCCTCATTACGGGTGTCGCAGTTTTGGTAAAATCAAAATTTCTTCCCCCACCCCCACTCTATGTCCCCTCCTCTCAATTTTTCCAGAATAAATATACTAACAAGTTTTTAACTTTAGGAATCTGTGGGGATAGCCAAAGCTTTGGCAGCAAAGAATGGATATGACTTGGATCCAAATCAAGAGGTAAAGATGGGAAAATTCTATGTCACAAACTTTTATTTTGGTAATGAGTACTTGTGCCTCTAAAGACAATTGCAGAGTTCTTTTTTTTACATCTGAAGAATATAGCTTGTTTTCAGAAAAATACTAATGCAGTATATTCTAGTATTCACAAGCTATCACTGAGTTTGGACAGGGCAATAAACAAAGAATGCTACTCACACATTACTCAATGGAACATATACAGCCCCATGCAAATGGCTGGCTCTTCATCAAACTGAAATTTCTTGACATATATGAAATTGATCTGCACTGTTTTAAATCCTTTCACTTTAATCTCAAATTATGTTCTCCTTCTTGAGATCCTCCTAGATGAATGCCATACAATGAGTTAATATTGTTGAATAAAAAAACATTGTCCTTGTCTTATGCTACCAAAATTCTTGAAGTTTATAATTCACGAGAATGAGCTTGCTGCTTTTGTTTTTCCAGTTAACATGCAGAATGCATTGGGGGACCGATGCTAGTATTCTGTATTTCATATCTTCTGAAATGGCTTTGATGTGTAATATAATCAACACCAAACCCAAACTCTGGTATATTTGGAACATGAGACATACCCTTTCCATAACATACACCATTCAATACATGTGACATAATTTAACCTTATATTTACATATTAAGTGCAGCATGCAACATGGTTTAACCTTTTTATGGAGTAATAGTTTAATTATTTTTCTTTTGCAGTTGTTTGGCCTTGGCATGGCTAATATTTGTGGTTCATTCTTCTCTGCATATCCTGCTACAGGTAATTCTCTTAAATGTGTTTTACTTACAGCAAGCATGAAGAAGTTGAATTATCATTTTTTTCCTCTCTTCACGTACTGGCACTAAAGAACTATTTTGGAGTTAAATTTATGTATCAGTAACTCTGTCTTTCTTCCAAATGAGTATTGAACTTGCATATTTTGGAGATATCATCAAGTGGCTGTTGCTGTACAGGTGCTTTTTCTAGGTCTGCTGTAAATCATGACAGTGGGGCAAAAACTGGACTATCTGGGGTTACAATGGGATTAACGGTGGGATGTGCTCTCTATTTTCTGACACCATTGTTTACAGATATACCTCAGGTACTTTTTGCATATGTTGTGCAAGTCATGGACTTACAATAGGATTAGATCTCGGCAAAATGCTGATGTGAATAACCAAAGGATAAAAATAACTGATTGTTGGCATATAAATACAGATTCCATCTGGTAACATTTTTCCATAATATTGCATATATAGACATGCTAGATCAGTAGTATGCCACTCCCAAAGAAACCAAAATTGAGAAAAATACTAAGACTGAAAAAAAATTATCAAAAAATTGAGAAAAAAAGAGAAAGATATCTTATCTGCTACAATTCATCAATGATTTTACAAATTACATGGAAGCTTTTTAATAATACAGTTTGTTGGGATTTGACTTAAATTTCTTATTGGATTATAGTTTCTTTTTACAAAACTTTCTTATTGGGTTTTGGCTTGAATTTCTTTTTGGGGTTGTGATGTTTTCTTGTAGAGTTTCCCTGTAGAGATTAATTGTTTTGAACTCTTTAATAGATTGGAATGTTTTCCTTTTATAAATTCCTTGTTGGGATTTTTTCAGAGAGTAATCTCCAATTCTATAAGAAGAAAGTTATTAGGATATTTTGAGTACTGAATAGCTTTAAGTAGAAACAATTTTGTGTGCGACTTGTGAGAATTATATGTGAGTTGATTGTGTGTATTGATTTTGGGTTTGTGAGTGCGAATTTAGATCAAGCATGCAGATTGAATTCCAGATCAAGAATGGATAATAAAGGCAAGGAGTGTTGCTACTTTTATCAGATGGGATATATTCAATTTTAATATAGAAATATGAAGCTGATTTAGAAGAGTTCAAGAAGAGTTGCGAGAAGTCCACAAATGCTATAGCTGTTATTGAAGATAATGTGTTCGAAGATGATGTTGTTATTATGATATAGGAAGGCAAGGATTCATTAAAAGATTCATGAATTTTAAATTCTGCTTTCTCTTTCTATATTTTTTCGAATAAAGATCGATTTAATACTTATAAGATATGTGATGAAAGATCTACTACTTTACTTATTAAATTGGAGTTTGTTGCAATTGGTAATTTGAAAGCTAAGATATAGGATAATAGCGTAAAACTCTTGATGACTGTTGGGGTTTAGTCCTTAATGAACAGCAGTGGGATCAACCTTGCTGGAGAAGAACCCTGGGCTTTCACCCTTTGTTATCAACAATTAGGTATATAGTCTCTTGATCCAAAATTTAAGATTGGTGTAGCGGTAAAGTGTCTGTTCTTGAACTTCTTGATCTTTGGTTCAAAACTCCATAGCCCTCTTTATTCCTAAAGATTTATTTTAATAAATAAATCTTTTCTTATTTCTTGCTGGATCCTCCCCTCCCTCTTCACGTGGATTTTCTTCCCAGCGTTAGTTTCTTTCCGTGAGGACGTCGGTTTCTTTCCATGAGGACGCCCTGGGCTTCCCACCGAAGCAGTTTCTTTCCGTGACGAGGCTTCGTCTTGGATTGCGAGGCTTCGTCTTGGACCTCCATCGGATCCGTCAAAAATCAAGCACCACGTCAAGATGCCTCACGTTCTCCCAGAAAGTCTCCTGCAGTGTCCACAAAGCCGCTGGCTTCGTTCTCCAGTGGATCTTGCACAGCTGTTTTGGGAGGATAGAAAAGAAGGAGGGAGGAGATAGGCTGCCGCCCTTGTGATAGAGAAGGGATTGGGAGAAAAGAATCTGTTCTCTGTTCCTTCAAACCCTAAAACTAAAGTTTAAATACATCCACGAAGTGGGCCAGGCCCAGACTCAACAAAAACTTTCATGACTAATCCAATGAGATTAAACTAATCCCCAAGCCCGTGTACACCCATGACTTGATTTAATCTCAACCCTTGACTAAAACCCAGCCCAATACAAGTTAGCCCACCTGGGCCTTGATAGCACCACACCAGGCCCAACAATCTTCACCTTGGTGCTTTTAAGGCCTCAGCACATCCACCGTGTCCATCAGCTGCAATCCCTACGAAAGCTGTCCCATGAAAAAACCTTCGTCAATGTATTGGGGTTCTCCTTGGTATGCACCTTCACCAGCTCCACTCCACCTTCTTCCACCTGATCTATGTAGTCGAAGCCTTCCTCCGAAAGTATCCTCTGGTCACTAGTCCTACCTTGTACTTGATACCTCCTTGCTCTGAAGGCCCTTTCTTGCGCTGATAAACTAATTTGCAATCAATGGGTTTCTTTTTTTTGTGGCAGCTGGACCATCTGCCACGTGCCAGTCCTGTAGAGAGATTGCATTTCCTTTGCCATAGCCTGCATCTCTGCCATAGCCTAGACCAACCTATTTCTGTCTGGTTCTTTGGCTTTCCACAGCCTCCTCATAGGTGTAAGGGTCTCCATTCAATGTCATCATAATATAATACCGAATCCTTGAAGCCATATCGAACTGGTGGTCGCACGTTTCTCTGGGCCTGTGTAGTGCGATCCCAGTATCAGTCCCCTGCCCAGCTGCATCCTCCTGAGTCTTCTGCTCAGCTGCATCCTGCTGAACTTCCTGGCTTCTACCCCTCTGTCAGTCCTCTCCATCAGAATCTCAAATCCTCCTGGTCCATAGCAAATGGCATGACTGTGTAGGAGGTCATCTGACTAGTGTTACCGTGTTCTACCTCTGTAGTCCCTGCTATGCATCTGTACCATCTTTGCTTTGGAGAATCGAGCTCTCATCGAAGGTCACATTCCTACTGATGATGACCTTCTCCAAGGGATCCCACAACCGATACCCCTTGATTCCATGCAGGTAGCCCAGGAATACCATCTTCTTAGACCTGGCGTCCAACTTACTCCGCTCCCCAGCACCAACATGCGCATATGCCGTGCATCAAAACACCCTCAGATGGTTCAGGCTTATCTTCCCTCCAGACCATATCTCCTCTGGAATGCCTCATCCAACCTAGTGTGCGGTGACCGATTGACCAAGTAGCTGGCTACCCTACTGCGTCAACTCAGAACATCTTTGGAAGCCCTGCCTGTAGCCTCAAGCACCTTGCTTTTTTCAATAGTGTTCTGTTCATTCTCTCAGCCACCCCTTCCTGTTGAGAAGTTTCCATCACCGAGAAGTGCCTTTTGATGCCCCACTCCTCACGAAATCTCTGAAACTCCCTATTGGTATATTTCCTGTCACTGTCTGACCTCAGACACTTCACACTCCTATCCTGCTCCCTCTCTACCTCAGCCTTCTAGATTTTGAACTTGGTGAAGACCTATGATTTCTCCTTTATGAAGTAGATCCACTGCTTTCCTGAGAAATCATCTATCAAGGTAAAAAAGTATCTGGCCCCATTCCTTGCAAAACTGGGGCTGATCCCCAGACATCCATGTGTACTAACTCCAGGGGTTCTGCACTCCTAGCTGTGCTGACCAAGAACTGCACACTCCTCTGCTTCCCCATCTGACATGGCTCACAGATCTTCATGACTCCATCACTCAGGTCCGGAAGTAGTCCTTTCTTGCTCAGTTCTTTCATCCCCCTGCCTTTCATGTGGCCTAGGCGGTAATGCCACATCCTGTACACATCCCGAGGATCCTGTTCCACAGCTGCTGCTTCAGTTTTTCTGTCACCATAGAGCCCTCCAACCTGTATAGGTTGTTCTCTAGCCTTCTCCCTCTCATCACCACCATAGCTCCATTGGAGATGTTCAGAACTCACCCCTGCATGACTGCTGAAGCTGTATCCAGTCTGCTCCAGGTACCCCAGTGACATCAGATTTTTCTTGAGTTTTGGAATATGCTTCACGCTGGTAAGAGTGCGCACCATGCCATCAAACATCCTCACCCTCACTGTGCCAATCCCTGCCACCTCGCACGGGTGATCATCTCCCACATCATCAACCTTGTGTAAGTACTAAACCATGACCGGTTGGGAGTGTAATGATGAGAACAAGCTGAATCCAAGGTCACATCTCTGTACTGTGATTGTGACCATCTTATACCACCAAGAGATCATCCTCCACCTCCTGTCCTGCAACTGTACTCAAGACTCAGATCCTCCTTTTCTTCCTTTTTCACTTAGGACAATCCCTTTTAAAATGTCCTACCTCACCACACTTGTAGCACTTAGCCTTCTTGGACTGTAACCGTCCCCTAGGCCTGCTCCTATCCTTGCCTCTGCCTGACCTTTTCCCAACTGATAGACCCTCCTGGGGAATAGCTTCCTTGGTCATCCTCTCCCTCTGCTCATTCGTCCGAAGCACCGAGACAATGTCTTCATAGAATAATGTCTCCTTCCGTAGAGCAGCGTCGTGACCAATGAGTCATGTGATATGGGCAGTGAACACAATAGCAAAAGTGCCTTATCTTTCTCCTCTATCTTGACCCCGACATTCAGCAATTCATTGCTCACCTGATCGAACACCTGGATGTGGCCCAGCACATCTCCACTTCTGACATCTGAAGGCTGTAGAGGCGCTTCTTCAACATCAACTTGTTGCACATATTTTTCCCATATAGAGGGCTTGCAACTTCGACCAAAGTCCCTTCGGGATCTTCTCCTCCAGCACTGAATAAAGGACTGAATCCGCCAGACATTCCCTGATCATTGAACATGCCTTTTTCTCCAACAACATCCACTGCTTATCTGTCATCCCATCTGGTCTTTCCTCCAAAGCCAGATCTAAACCGAGTTGCACAAGAAGATCCTCTATCCGGACTTTCCACATGGAGAAACTTCCCTTCCCATCAAACTTTTCAAAATCTATTTTTATGCCACTACCCATGGCTCGATCTCAACCAAAAAAAAGCACAAAAATAAATTTTAGAAAATTAAGAAGTACCTTGATGGACCTTGTTGAAATTATTTCAACCCTTTGAAGATCTCCAAATTCAGTCCTTTAAGATCTCCAAACAACTTCTTGTTTCTGAACCAACCAGGCTCGTTCTGAACCAGGCTATAAGATCTCCAAACAACTACTTCTTGTTTCTGATTTCTGAACCAGGCTCTGATACCACTTGTTGGGGTTTAGTCCTTGATGAACAACAATGGGATCAACCTCGCTGGAGAAGAACCCTGGGCTTTCACCCTTTGTTATCAATAATTAGGTATGTAGTCTCTTGATCCAAAATTTAAGATTGATGTAGCGGTAAAGCGTATGTCTTGAACTTCTTGATCTTTGGTTCAAAACTCCATAGCCCTTTTATTCCTAAAGATTTATTTTAATAAATAAATCTTTTCTTATTTCTTGCTGGATCCTCCCCTCCCTCTTCACGTGGATTTTCTTCCCAGCGTCAGTTTCCTTCCGTGAGGTTTCTTTCCATGAGGACGTCGGTTTCTTTCCGTGAGGACGTCCTAGGCTTCCACCGAAAAGTTTCTTTCCACCAAAGCAGTTTCTTTCCATGACGAGGCTTCATCTTGGACCGCGAGGCTTCGTCTTGGACCATCGGATCCGTCAAAAATCAAGCACCACGTCAAGATGCCTCACATTCTCCCACAAAAGTCTTCTGCAGCGTCCACAAAGCCACTGGTTTCGTTCCCGGCTTCGTTCCCCAGCGGATCCCGCATAGCTGTTTTGGGAGGAGGAGATAGGCTGCCGCCCTTGTGATGAGAGAAGGGATTGGGAGAAAAAAATCTGTTCTCTATTCTTCAAACCCTAAAACTAGAGTTTAAATACATCCACGAAGTAGGCCAGGCCCAGACTCAACAAAAACTTCCATGGACTAACCCAATGAGATTAAACTAATCCCCAAGCCCGTATACACCCGTGACTTGATTTAATCTCAACCCTTGGACTAAAACCCAGCCCAATACAAGTTAGCCCACGTGGGCCTTGATAGCACCACACTGGGCCCAACAATGACATGGGTATGTACCAAAGCTTGGGAGGAACATAATTTCTTTATTTCAATTTAATTCTTTGGAGTTATAAGTACTTTTCAAGAGGTAGAGCATGATATGATGAATGGTGGAGTTTGTAGAACAGTAAAATGCAAAGAAGAGAATTTGGATATACCTAAAAAAAAAGTTCTGTTTTTTTTTTTTTCATGTTTGAAACCTGAAAAAATTCAACGCAGGGTGGAGATTTGCTGGGATTTGGCTTGAATTCCTTTTTTGGTGGACACATTTTCTTGTAGAATTTTTTATTATTGAGATTTGGTTTGAATACTTTACTAGGTTGGAATGTTTTCTCTTTTGCAAGGTTTTGTTATAAGAATTTCTTTGAGAATAATCCCTATTCTATAAAAAGAGGTTTAGTGGGATCTTTTGAAAGGTGAGTAGCTTTGAGTAGAAGCAATCATATTCGAGGTTTGTGAGAATTATGTGTGAGTTGATCAAATGTATTGATTTTCGATTTGAGTGTAGTTGTTGTTGTTTTTTTTTTTTTTTTTGAAGATTGTAATAATCTTTATTAATAGTAAGTTATTGTAAATTAAGCATTGACCGAATCAAGTTAAAATTGAGTGTTTTTTTATTTTGTTTCTGCATAAATCTTCTGATACAGTTAGATTTCTTCAGGTAATTTAAGCAGAAAGAAAGAGAGTAGATAACATATGATTGTCATCACATTGCATGCCAAAAAGTCTGCATTTTTTTGATGTTAGCATCATTCTCTCCATGATCCTGCTTCTTAGTATTGCTGGTCATTGTATTGTAAAATGATGAAGCAAGTCCTCAAATACGTTGATCAGCTTGATCAAGTCTTTGGGATTTGCTAATATTGTTGCTCTTCTCGAAAGCCCAAATTGGGACTGCCAGTTTCTTTGCTGACAGGA
The DNA here is from genome assembly GCA_900491605.1 of Calamus simplicifolius. Lineage (NCBI taxonomy): Eukaryota > Viridiplantae > Streptophyta > Magnoliopsida > Arecales > Arecaceae > Calamus > Calamus simplicifolius. Next base: position 522,606 of record UESW01004234.1, on the reverse strand, counting down.
CAGAACATGGGCAACCGTTGCTTCTCCAAATTTAAGCATTAGAACAAATATACTAATATATATTTTGTGCTTTTAAAGAGCTTAAAGTAATGCAGCCATCCCTTTTACTGCATAAATTGTTTGTAATGCTTGTGTATAAGGAAGTGCTGCATTAGTTCATCCTCCTTTCCAAATCTATGACCAGATGAGTGGAACTTCCCTTGATAAGCAGTCATTATCATCCCCGATTGGTTCAAAGTTCTATCATAAGCATTGACTATTTTATCAATGACTTTCTTTTGAAGTTCTTGGACTTATTTTAACTTTTTTCTGTTTTTTTTTCCTCCATAGTTCGAACTTTGGCAGGTTTGAATAATTATGCTTATCATATTTTTGTATGGCAATGTTTCAGTGTGCGCTTGCTGCCGTCGTGATTTCTGTTGGTATAAGTCTAGTAAGCACCTGAATACCAGATCTTGGTGGTATTTCTAGCTATACTATTAATTAAATTCTTCTTGCTTAACTTACTTAATGGTAGCTTGCTTTGAGCAGTTTAGCATCATTAATTCCAGAGTTTTTTCTGTTGCTGTCATCTATGTAATCCTTGCTTGCAGCTGGCATGCCATGGCCTTAAAAATTATCCTGTCAGTTAGTCAGAAAAATGAAATAGACCACCTTACAATCATGTAGCCCAACATATCAGCATTAAATTGCCTCTAATTTCTAGAATTACAAGAAAAAGAAATTAGATAAATATACATTAGCAAAAATGGTCTGTTGGAATTTGAAGTGAACATGGGAGCACCCAAAATGATGGAAGCGTTGCATGTGTTTTAACTTTTTTTTTTTTTTTTTGAGTGAGTCATATTGTCTTTCAAACTCTCCTTCCAATTATATGTTCAGGTTTGGTAGCTAAGCTGTAATTCAGACTCAATCTAACTGATTATAGGGAAAAGCCACTGTTTCTGGTCATCAAAAAATATTTAGTAAAATAAAACCAGAGCACGCATTGTACTTTTTTCTCTGGATTAACCACTTCAAAATGCTATGTATAAGTTTTCACTTACTGGTGCATATATTGCGTCTGCCGCTCAGGTGGATTATGAGGAAGCCTTGTTTTTGTGGCATGTGGACAAGAAAGATTTCTTTCTCTGGATTATCACTTGCATTACAACATTGTTCCTTGGTATTGAGATTGGTGTGCTTGTCGGGGTAAGAATCTATAACTGTTGCTGGTTAATTTGAAATTGTGAGCGAATTATTTTTTTCATTTTTTGGAGTTAATAACATCTGACTAAATAGATTTTCTCTTACAGCTAGTCTTGTTTACTTTTTCATTGTTTATGTTTCATTCATCAGTTTAACATTCTTTCTTTAATTTTTGTCTAGAACTGGGAATTCCATGCTTGTTGTTGACTGAGTGCAACAGCCTTGATCATACAACTTGTCCTCTCTATCCAAAGTTGGATTTACGAATCTGCTTCTCCGTAGGAACCAAATTGGATTTCTCTTATTAACAGTCTCTGGTATTTTTTGAAAATGAACTGGTTCTGTCTAACTTTGTGCTCTACTAACATGCAACTCTTTGATTTCTCTTTTATGTCCAGCCCAATCTATATCTTGGTTTTGCCACAGACACCTAAACTCTCGTTATGCCAAACCATTCTAAGCTTATGCGCACTTCCTTTGTCATCAAAAGCAGATCTCTTCTTTAACCACCTGTCATGATTATACCTGATGCACTTGCCTATTCTTACAAGCCATTCCTTTGTTCCTCACGTATTCATATAGAAGGTGACATGTTATTCAGAATAATCACTTGGAGAATAATTCCCAACTATCATATCCATTGAATTCTAGCCTGTTTATAAGTTTTCAACTATAGTTACACCAGACATGGAGTATAATCCCAACCCACCCCATCTAGGTGGGAACCTAGACTCCTGGGGAGACTGAGCCCTGCACTCACCGAATCAGGACTTTGAAATGGGGGCTGAAACATGGGCTGAGACTACTCTGAATCTAACCCATGCTCTTGTCTAAGAAGAAACAGGTGATACCATACAAGCTAATGGTCGGTGATACCATGCGCAGAGTTGTTGCATCTAAAATAATATATTATACAAATATTATAGGCCAATGCCTTAAATTTTTGTGAAACCATTATGCAGATGGTCCTTTAGGGCTTAGATCTTTCATATTGGGTGAATGGAAGTGGTCCACCTAGATCACATTGCTAGTGTCAGTGAGTCACAGGATCAGCAACTCTGACTCTGATTTTGATCTATGTTGCAGGTAAGCTCCTCTCTTCATTTTTCATCCATGAATTAGCAAATCCACATATTGGTGAGTGTTCCTTCTTGAACGGTCCAAATTTAGACCTTGAAAGCCTGCAATGAAGCAGTGTCTGTGTGCAACCCTTCTTGAAAAGTTGTCCCAAAAATGGTTCAGACACATACAAATAGGAAATGGGAGCCAGCAGACTTGTAATGTAAAATATTTTCAATCAACTTCAATTTGTATATAACTGACAAAACAAAATAAGCTTTCATAATAATCATATTAACTGTCCATGTCATTTTATATTCTGAAACTGAAATTGCTTGTATTTTTCTTTTGGCATTAAGCATGAGTTCCCATGATTTATTTGGTCTTGTTGCAGCTTTCTTGGGGCAGCTCCCTGGAACTACTGTCTACAGAAACATCGAACAGTATCCTGAAGCATATATATACAATGGCATTGTTGTTGTTCGAGTTGATGCGCCAATTTACTTTGCAAATGCCAGTTACATCAAGGACAGGTGAGGCCTAAGGTATTTTAGAATGCAAGAACCAAGAAAATTAATAAATGAAATGCCAAATATATGGATTGAATGACCATGCAAACTTGCAAAACATTGAGTTCTGATCCATAATGATTATGAATATTTTGTTAGCAGGCTACAAGAATTTCAAACCACAAAGCATGAGGGACTAGAAGCTGAAAAGATATATTTTCTGATCATCGAAATGGCATGTAAGTTCTCAAATTATACTCAGTTATTTTCTCAACTAAGCAAAGGAAATCTAAGATGATCTAATATAAACTGTAAACAATAAACTTTTAATAAACGCTAACACTTTTGTCTGTCTTAATTCCATTCTTTTACCAACTATCCTTCTGGTACAGTAAGCTATCCTTACCAGTCAATCATTTTAAGAAAAATATATTTTCTGTTGATGTAGTGATAATTTAGCAAGTATATCTACTATAGCTTTATTATGGTCTGAACCACCAACAAAATTTACTAAGTGGTGTTGTTAAAGATCCTGAATTAATGATTCATAAGCATTCATTAGTATTGCAAGATTTTGCATTTAGAGGCTATGGAATTGGTGCAAAGAAAAACTAGTACTTTAAAGTGGTTTATGAATATTTACATTCACCCACACTCTATCTCCTCTATTCCGTATAATGATGTAGGCGAAAGATAACAGATATAGTGTTATGAGTTTATCTAGCAGGACCAAAAAGAAATTAACTTTTCTTATGCCAATACGGTTTTTTTTAAAAAAAATATATAACTATTGCTTATATTGGTGCAGCTGTTCCATATATTGACTGCAGTGCTGTTCGAGCTCTCAAGGACCTGCATCAAGAGTACAAATCACAAGAAATCCAGGTCAGGGTCTCATAATCTGAGATTCTGTTTCATTCCTTATATTCTAACTGGTACCTTGGGAACTTGTGCAGATCGCAATCTCCAATCCAAACCAGAAAGTTCTGCAAACTCTATCAAGATCAGGTCTTGCTGAACTCATTGGCAAGAACTGGTATTTTGTGAGCGTGCATGAGGCTGTCAAAGCTTGCCTTCAGGAAATGTCGAACTTGCATGGGACAACACCAAGAGTAGGGGGTTCAACCTATTGGAGGCAACCTAGTTTCCTCCAAAGGCAATGGAAACAAGAAGATGGAGATGGATCTCCTCTTGTTCGAGAGCCTCTGCTGCCGGAAAAGGTGGTCTGAGTGTCATCTCTCCATAGGCTTACTGTTTGCTGGTTCAGTCAGCGTAGTCTATGTACATGCATGAAACAGTGTAAAGAATTACATCATGGCCTTGTCAAGTACAATGCGCCATGCTGGAGATAAAAGCTGAAAATGGTTTTAGCCTGCACACCGATAGGCCAAAAGAATTGCATGCATGGCAGCCTTGAGATCCCAGGATTGAAATCAGCTTTCTCAGAAAGAGTTGATTCCACTGCTAAGCGAGTGGCCGTTGGCCTTGAAACTATACTCACCTTCGTGTCTTGTACGTGGTTAATTGTTTACTTGTTTTGAAATTTTACAGGCTTAAGGTTTGGGCTTGCATACTTGTGCTTCATAGTTAGTGATCTGTGAGTCTGAAAAAAAAAAAAAAAAAAAATATCAGCAACTTGTAAAGGATTGTCAGCTACTTATACATTAAAACTTTATGTCATCAATTCCCACCTGTGAAATATCTATGCTTATATTCTTTTTCTCATTGGTATCATTCATCATTTACCACTGCACTTCCATAGCAAATGAACTGCGGTCTGTAAGTCACGAGCATGAGAAGAGAGCAGAGACGCATGGTAAACGGGTCGGGTTAAAATTGTAAGACCCGCCACACACCATGGCGGAAACCAGTAAGCCCAAACTTGGGTTGCGAATCGAGTGGGGTGCGGCGAGCGAGCGTACAACCACCCCTCCACTGGTGCCGAGGAGGAGGATGTCTGATAGAGAATACAACAAATATTTCTCTAATAAGATCGCTATTAGTATGGCCAAGCACGCAGTTGCATAAAATCAACAAAAAACACAGAATAATAATAGGAACAAAATCCAAAAGAAAACAGCAAGTGACGAGGATTTTACGTGGTTCATCTAAACTGGGCTACGTCCACGGCGGCACAGGATCTGCAAGGCTTCACTAAGAGTTGAATCAGGTATAAGCCCTCAAAATACTCTCTCATAAACTCTTATGATCCAGAGAGTTGAATCAGGATCTACAGCACACGGAGGATGTCCTCACAGAGCCTCCTATTCTTTTTTTTTTTCGCTCAACTTCACCGGTTGAAGAAGACACCACAAGGATCGAAGATTCTCCTCCAATCTAATCCCATCCCAAAATTGGCTCCACACTTTTGGCAACCATGGACTGATTTGCTGCCTTGAAAATCTCAACAAATCCTCCCCAAGATCAATTTGGAAGTTGCAACAAATCCTCCCCAAAATCAGCTTCCTTAGTTGGCCAAATCGAATTCAAAATTCGAATTCAAACTCCCTCTTGATGAAATTAAGCTCCATCCATAACAATCTCCACTTGGAGATTAATGACATCAATCTTAGATCTACCTTCTTTCTCTGTGCCGCGCTCTCCTGATCTATCTCTTGGAAAGCTTCACCAAGTTGCAACAGAGACTCAACTTGTCTCTGCCACAACCTTGGTGAACATATCTGCAGGATTCTTAGCTCCATCAATTTTCTCCAGCTTCAACTGCTCCTCATCCAACGCACTGCGTATGAAATGATACCTAAGCTGAATGTGCTTGGTTCTTGCATGAAATGCTGGATTCCTTGCCAAGTGAACTGCGCTCTGGCTGTCGCTCCATAATGTATTACACTCGTGCTCTTGCCGAGCTCCTCCATCAACCTCTGTAACCAGATCATCTCTTTACTAGCTTCAGTGATCGCCACATACTCAGCTTCTGTAGTTGACAATGCCACTATCTTCTGCAACTGAGATACCCAGCTCACTGCTGTATCACCGACAGTAAAAACATAACCAGTGGTGCTCCTCCCACTGTCTTTGTCACCAGAGTGATCTGCATCTACAAATCCTGTACTTGAAGACTATCACCTCATAGCACAAACTGTAAGTTGACGTACCCTGAGATATCTCAAGATCCACTTCACTGCATTCAGTGCTCCTTGCCTGGATTCTACATGTACCTACTAACTGCTCCCACTGCTTGTGCGATATCCGGTCTTGTGCAAACCATTGCATACATTAGACTTCCTACGGTGAGGCATATGGAATTCTAATCATCTCATCCCTTGCCTTCTGAGTTGTTGGACACAACTGCTTTCTGAGCTTAAAGTGTACTGCCAAAGGTGTTGACACTGCCTTTGCATTCTCCATATTGAACCTCTTCAGTATCTTTTCTACATAGTCCTCCTGAGATAGCCACAACTTCTATTGCTTTCTATTTCTGTTGATCCTCATGCCAAGAATCTGCTTCGCCTCTCCAAATCCTTCATTGAGAACTTCTTTGCCATCAGTTTCTTGAGCTCTTCTATCTTCCTCATACTGGAACCTGCTACAAGCATATCGTCCACATACAAGGATAAAATAATGAACTCATTTGTAACGTACCTCTGAAAATACACACAATGATCTGACTGGCATCTGGTGAAGCCTTTCTCTAGCATGAAACTGTCAAACTTGAGGTACCATTGCCGCGGAGCCTGCTTCAGACCATACAAACTTTTCTTCAATCTGCAGACCATGTCATCCTTTCCCCTGACCTGAAAACCTTCTGGCTGGTGCATGTACAACTCCTCCTCCAAATCTTCATGAAGAAATGCTGTCTTCACATCTAGCTGCTCTAGATGAAGATCCTCCACTGCTACCATGCTCAGAATCACCATGATGGATGTCATCTTGACTACTGGGAAAAAAATCTCCTGGAAGTCAATTCTCTCTTTCTGTGCATACCCTTTGACAACTAACCTTGCCTTGTATCTCTTGGTACCATCGACCTCATTCTTCATCTTGTACACCCATTTGTTGAACAGAGCTTTCTTTCCATCGTGTAACTTCACAAGATCCCAAGTCTTGTTTTGCTTTAAAGAGTCCATCTCCTCTTTCATAGCCAACTCCCACTTGACCTTAGCTTCATCCTGCATGGCTTAACAAAACATTCTGGCTCTCCAGAATCTGTGTACAAAACATAATCATTAGCAGAATACCTCTGTAATGGCTTGGTAACCCTCGTGGTCCTCCTCAACTGTGGGGACACCGGCTGAGGTACCGATGTATGCATGTGGCTGTCTGTTCCAACCACATCTTCCTCCTCCACATCCTCGGAGTTTCCATCTTCAGTTTGCACTCGAAAATTTTTCCATCTCTGACAAATCGAGTTCTATAAACTCCTGTTTCTTTTTTTCCACTGCATCCTTCCTGTCTTTGTAAGTATGCTCTTCATCAAATACCACATTCCTACTTCGAATGATCTTATTGTTCTGGAAATCCCAGAGTTTGTAGTCATACTCATCGCCACCGTATCCAATGAAAACACACTTTGTAGACTTGGAGTCTAACTTACTCCTCTTCTCTTTCTCAATCAGAGAATAAGCAATGCAGCCAAATACTTTAAGAAAAGAAAGTTTTACCTATTTTCCTGTCCAAACCTCCTTTGGAATCCCACCATCCAATGCACTGGATGGACTCCTGTTGATCAAATACATTGCGGTGTCCAGTGCTCCCGCCCAAAAATATGTAGGTAGACCTGAGTCAAACCTCATACTCCTCTCTCTCTCAAGAATGGTCCTTTTCATTCTTTCTGCCACACCATTCTGCTCTGGTGTCCCTGGGATGGTCTTGATCTTTCTGATTCCATGCTCTGCGCAGTAGACATCAAACTCTCTGCTACAGTATTCACCACCGTTATCTGTCTTGAGACACTTGAGACTTGCTCCAGTCTGGCTTTTACACATGACTCTCCATCTCTTGAAGATGCCAAAGACCTCAGACTTTTCCTTCATAGCAAACACCCAGACTTTCCTACTGAAATCATCTATAAACGTGACAAAGTACTTATTGCCCGCATATGATGCCATTGGTGCTGGACCCCAGACATCTGAATGAACCAACTCCAGCCTTTCAATCTTCTTTTGAGTTCTTGCTAACTGAAAACTCACTGCTTTCTTCTTACCATAGATACACTCTTCACAAAACTCTAGATTCACCTTCTTTAGCCAGGTAGAAGCGCTCTCCTGTGTAGAATATTCAAGTTCTTCTCACTAAGATGACCGAGCCTCCTATGCCATAATGTAGTCACTGTACCCGTGTCTCCTGCTGCCACTGAAACTGAACTCTCACTGTCTGCCAAGAAGTAGAGAGTGCCCGTCCACTTCCCTTTGACAACAACCATAGACCCTTTAGTAATCTTCCATAGAATTACCAAAAACGGATACATAACCCTCAACATCAAGCTGGCTAGTAGAAATTAGGTTTTTCTTTAACTCTGGGATGTATCTGGCTTGTGCAAGTCTCAATTCTCCGCCTGTCACTGGCTTCAGTACAATTATTCCTTTACCCACAATTCTGTACTGTTGTCCATTACCAACTGTGACATGACCAAAATCTCCTTGGACAAAATCCAAAAATAGGTGTCCTTTGAGCTGCAATGGTAAAAAGCCCCTGAGTCTACAAACCACAGATCTGAGTTTGCCCCATCGCCGGCTGACAGGCACACATCCTCAAAATTACGCTCAATAGTACTCACAACATTTGCTTCCTGACCTTCTATCTTGCTCTCTGCACCTTTTTCCTTCTTCTTACCCTAACAATCCTTGCTCATGTGACCTTTCTTCCCGCAGTTCCAACACTTCATGGGAAATCTCCCTTTGGACTTTCCTCTGCTCTTGGACCGCCCTTTCTCTGATTTCTTCCTCTCCTGTGATCTTCCTCTGGTATCCACCATGAGTGCAACACTTGTAGAAGTCCCACCCACAGCCTTTCTTCTCATCTCATCATTCAATATACAACTAACTGCATCATTGAATATAAGGATACATGATACCGAGTTGCTGACTGTCATCACAAGATTGTCCCAACTCTCTGGCAAGGAACATAAGAAAAGAAGAGCCCTGAATGAATCATCAAAAGCAACAGAGACCGACTCCAATTAATTAATCATCGTGTTGAACTCGTTCAGATGCTCCGTCACTGAACTATTCTCAACCATCTTCAAATTGAAGAGCTTTTTCATGAGAAATATCTTGTTTGAGGTGGAAGGTTTTTCATACAGCTTTGTTAAAGCGGTCATCATATCCACGGTGGTCTTTTCCTTTGCAATATTATACGCCACTTGAGGTGTCAACGACAATCTGATCGTGGCCAGGGCTTTCCTATCCAGAATCATCCAATCTGAGTCGCTCATTGAATCCGGCTTCTTTCCCTCTAATGGAAGGTAAAGATCCTTCTGATATAGTAGTCCTCAATTTGCATCCTCCACCATCCGAAATTGTGACCATTGAATTTCTCGATTTTGATCTTGTCTTCTGCCATCTCTTTATTGATTTGTCCGACCGTAATAATATGAAGAAAACCAAGCTCTGATACCAATTTGATAGGGAATACAACAAATATTCCTCTAATAAGATCTCTATTAGTATGGCCAAGCACGCAGTTGCGATAAAATCAACAAAAATATAGAATAATAATAGGAACCAAAATCCAAAAGAAAACAGCGAGAGACTAGATTTTACGTGGTTCACCCAAACTGGGCTACGTCCATGGCGGCACAGAATCTGCAAGGCTTCACTAAGAGTTGAATCAGGTACAAGCCCTCAATACACACTCTCTCATAAACTCTTATGATCTAGAGAGTTAAATCAGGATCTACAGCACACGGAGGATGTCCTCACAGAGCCTCCTATTCTTTCTTTTTTTTTTCGCTCAACTTCACCGGTTGAAGAAGACACCACAAGGATCGAAACTCTCCTCCAATCTAATCCCATCCCAAAATTGGCTCCACACTTTTGGCAACCATGGACTAATTTCCAAAACTGGCTCCACACTTTTGGCAACCATGGACTGATTTGCTGCCTTGAAAATCTCCAACAAATCCTCTCCAAGATCAAGATCAATTTGAAAGTTGCAACAAATCCTTTCCAAAATCAGCTTCCTTAGTTGGCCAAATCGAATTCAAAATTCGAATTCAAACTCCCTCTTGATGAAATTAAGCTCCATCCATAACAGTCTCGGCCATGGCGAATATAGGGGAGCTTGGAGTGAAAGCCATCGCCCCCGTGCCCTTCACTCCTAGCGAAATTAAACATTCTATATTTCTCCACCTTAAATTTATATATGCAGAGAAAAGATAGATTTTTTTTGGGTCCAAACTTATGCAAATTAAGACCCTGGTGGAATAAGATTTATTCACAATTTCATGTTGCCATTTTCATAATCATAAGTTCATAACACATCCCAGAGTTCGGTTCATGGGTCTTACTTTGTTAAGCTTAATTTCTTATTTAGATCTATGTCTAATATTATTTTGAATTTTTCATATTTTTGTCATAACTTATTTTTAAGATATATATGTACCGCTTAGTATGTCACCGTACTGGATATACCATATTATATCTGCATCAGCAAGGAGGGTGTACTGAATGTATCGATAATGTATTAAAATTTATCAATGCACCTTTCGATACAAAAGACGGCTAACCATTTTTGCCATGTTGCCTTGGGTCTTAATTAGCTCCTCGTCTACCTTAGGTCTTGCACTTCTCTTCCCTTATCCTTGAATGCCTTTCTTATGGATATCTTAGAACCTCCTAAGATCTTAATTTGTTGGACTTGCTCATGAAGTCCCACGCAACTCCTCTCCACATGACAAGACTGACAATTCCTCCTTAGCAGTATTTTACCTTTCACTCTGCATCCTAAATCTAACCCATGAGCATTTGAGCATTCTCATCTATGCAATATTTAACTTGCTATTTTCATGCTTGCTTGTGCCTGCTTGTCACGTACTCATGATCCAGTCATCGTTACACGCATGTAGGTAAATTTGTTAGTTCTCGGTGCTTGTTGCTTCTCTTCTCAAAACTTTTGTTAGTCTCACATTTGACGAGATCAGTGGTGATGTGTTAAAAACTAGTTTGCTTTCCTTGTTACAGCGTCTTTGTAATTAATTATGCTTGGTAGCTGTGATCTAGCTCAAGTTGAAATATAATTCTTTCAAGGACAGTCCATGTATGTGATATTAGGCCATGACCGAGACATCTACGCTCGCTAGAACCATGTCTGTTGAGGGGTAAGATCGTCATTGCATTGATGTCCGTGCGAGGCGGCTAAGGCTGACCTCCTCCCGCCGTCTCCCTCCGGGCTTCCCTAGCTCGGCCCCTTCCGGGCTTCCTAGCTCGGCCTCTTCCGGGCTTCCCTAGCTCGGCCCCTTCCGGGCTTCCCTAGCTCGGCCTCCTTCCGGGCTTCCCTAGCTCGGCCTCTTCCGGGCTTTCCTAGCTCGGCCTCTTCTAGCTCGATCCACGCCCTGACGTCTACCTCCGCGGAACCTGACGCGGGAGAGCTAAGCTTACCCGAGCAGCACCTTAGGCAGGGAATCATATTGAGACGTGGCCTAAGACCTATTGTAACCGCCCCAGGTCTACTCACCCAGATCCCAAGACATCAAGGAGCTCTCCCAGCCGTCGATCCCTTAACAGACAAGGCGTGGATTCTAACGGCCCCACAACGGCCTGATTCTGTCTACCCCCGTATCGTAACAACCTCAGAACCTTCCAGAAGATGCTCAAGTCCCCAGGTGACAGTCTATAAATATCAGATTGGCAGATTCCCTCAGGTACGCGACTCTTGACGCAAAACTCTGGAATCATCTCTCTCTCTCCCGGCAGCTCGTCGGTGCTCTGCCCCTCCTGGAGCCTCCGATTGGCCGCCCCCTGGAGAGGTCTCCCGGAGAGATCCACCTCCCCATTGTCTGGTTGATCGCCGATTCCTTCCTCACTGACTTGAGCGTCGGAGGGCCTTCCGCGGAGGACCACCCCCAGCGTCCCTCCGCGTGTGGGCTTCCTGTTTTGCAGGTCCGCCGCACCCCTCTCCCTGAGATCGACCGCGCCCGAGTCGGAGGACGGATCCCGGCGGCAACAGATTGGCGCTAGAGGAAGGGCCTCAAGTCCCATTAAAACTTGAAAAAAGGAGACAAGGATCTTAATCCGGAGAAGAACCTCTCTGATGGCCAACCGGAAGAGAGCAACCTCTGATGCCCAAGATCAGGTCGCCTCCCAGAGGCCTGATCCGACTGGCGCCACAGCGCCACAACCCCCACCTGTCGAGACTCCGTCGCCGCCTGCCATTCCGGTGACCCAGGACCAGTTTGCTACGCTGGTCCAGCAAGTCCAGGCTCTTACCCACCTGGTCCAGGAGCGCCTTGCGCTCCTCCTGCTTCGCATCCCCAGAAAGAAGCGGCGACTTCTTCTTCGCCGGCAACCTCCTCCTCTGATCCGCGTGAATCAGCGGATCCCCCACATCGCCCCAGGGGGAACAAACCGGTCCCTCGAACCGGTTACGATAGAGATCCTCCCAGATCTCGGCGAGCCCGCTCCCTCTCTCCGGCGACGTCTCACCATGATTCGACGCCATCCTTGCGGTTCTCGCGCCCAGCTGCTCCTCTCGCCGGTGAGGAGGAGATCCGCCGTCAGATCCAAGAGATGCGTCAGGAGCTGGACGCCGCCAAGCAGATCCATCTGCCCCAGCCCAAGGCAGAGCAGGGCATCCCTTTCTCTAAGGGATCATGGAGGAAGTGATTCCCTCCCACGTTAAGCTGCCAACCGTCGAGCCCTATCACGGCTCCACTGATCCGGACGACCATCTCAGCAGCTTCCGGTCAATAATGATGTTCCACGGAGCATCTGATGCGATCCTCTGCCGAGCCTTCCCATCCACCCTCAGAGGATCCGCCCGAACCTGGTTCAACGCCTTGAAACCGGTTCCATTGATTCATTCGACGAGCTGAGCCACCTTTTTATTGGCCAGTTCGTCAGCAGCCGCCGCCACCGACGGAGATCCGACTCCCTCTCCGAAGTCAAGCAAAGAGAGGGGGAGTCCTTGAGAAATTATCTTGGCCGTTTCAACAAGGCCATGTTGGAGGTGGACCACCTTAATCATGAGGTGGCTATGTCCGCCCTAGCGGGGGGTTTCGAAGGAGAGCGACTTCTATTGGCAATGGAGGTCAGCTACCCCCCATGTCTGTCTGATATGATGGCCCTTGCGGACAAGTACGCTAGGGTCGAGGAGTCGCGGAGAGTGGCCCGCGCTGAGCAAGCAAGAAGAAGGAGCCCAAAGCTCCCGACAGACACCGCCCTCCGTCGGCCAAGTCCGCCTCGCCGCCAAAGAGTCCCTCCGCCGCCGCCAAGGAATCGCTCCCGGAGTCCCCCCAGGCGATTCGATCGCTACACTCCGTTGACTGTGCCCCGGCGCAAATCCTCATGGAGATAGAGCGCCAGCTTCCCCGACCAGTACCTCTCCGAGGGAACCCGACCCGAGAGATCCCGCCAAGTACTGCCGCTACCATAGGGAGCATGGTCATGACACTGAAGAATGCTGGCAGCTGAAGAACGAGATCGAGAGACTGATTCGGCGGGGACGGTTGGACCAGTTCAGAAGGGCACCCGAGCCACAGCACAAGGAGGTGATCGCCAGCCCGAGCTCCCACAACTCCCTCCTCCACCAAATCCGCCTGTGGTTGGCCGTATCAACATGATTGAAGAGGCCGGCGGATCGAGCTCCAGGGGCGACGGTGATGCACCGGTGCCAAAGAAGGCACGCACGGCGAACTTTCCTTTTCTGATGATGATCTTCTTGGGATACAGCTTCCCCATGATGACGCACTTGTTGTATCCCTTAACTTGAACAATTATGATGTAAGCCGAATCCTGGTCGATAGTGGAAGTTCGGTAAACGTTTTGTACCTCGGTGTGTTTGCCAGGATGAAATTGCTCATGGAAAACCTTCGAGCCGTGGATTCCACCCTGATGGGATTCACCGGCGACGTCATCATCCCAGAAGGAATCGTCACCCTGACGGTCCGCGCAGGAACCTGGCCCCTTGTAACCATTGTACAGACCGATTTCCTAGTGACCGACCTCAGGTCCCCATACAACGCCATATTCGGCAGGCCCGGCTTGATGTCCCTTAAGGCGGTTGTCTCTATCCCACATCTGTCTATGAAGTTCCCCACCGAGCAAGGAGTTGGAGTGGTTCGGGGAAGTCAAGCCATGGCTCGGCAATGTTTCGTCACGAGCCTTCAGTCCAGAATGCCCGAAGTTGACGGGCTAGACGCTCGCGAGGACTTCGCCGAACAACGGGAGAACCGGCGGAAGAACTGGAAGAAGTACCGCTGGACGAAGCTCGGCCCGACCGAACCATAAGGATCGGGTCGCTACTCGAAGGAGAGCCTCGTCGCGAGCTGATCAGATTCCTCCAAAGCAATGCGGACATCTTCGCCTGGACCGCCTCCGACATGCCAGGGATTAACCCCGAGGTCCTCGTCCATCGTCTCAATGTGGACGAGATGCACAGGCCTGTTAAGCAGAAGAAGAGAAGCTTCGCCCCAGAGCGGCAAAAAGCCATTGAAGAGGAGGTCGACAAACTCATCAAAGCCAATTTTGTCCGAGAGGTAAATTACCCAGTTGGTTGTCAAATGTCGTCATGGTGAAAAAGTCGAATGGCAAATGGAGGATCTGCATCGACTTCACCGACCTCAACAAGGCATGCCCGAAGGACAGCTTCCCCCTCCCTCGGATCGACCAGCTCGTGGACGCCACCTCAGGCCACCAAATGCTGTCATTCATGGATGCCTATTCGGGCTACAATCAGATCCGGATGGCCCCCGAAGATGAAGAAAAGACCGCCTTCATAACCGACCGAGGTACCTACTGTTACCGAGTTATGCCTTTCGGTCTTAAAAATGCAGGAGCGACCTACCAGCGGCTGGTCAACAAGGTGTTCAAGGAGCAAATCGGCCGGAACATGGAGGTGTACGTGGATGATATGCTGGTCAAAAGCAAGGAAGCGCTGCGGCATGTTGAGGACCTCGCGGAGAGCTTTGCCACGCTGCGCAATATGGAATGAAGCTCAACCCAACCAAGTGCGCCTTCGGCGTCAATTCCGGGAAGTTCCTCGGCTTCATGGTCTCCCAGCGGGTATCGAGGCTAACCCTCAGAAGATTCAAGCTCTCCAACAAATGGCGCCCCCAGTCTATTAAAGAGGTCCAGCGCCTAACCGGGAGGATAGCGGCCCTTAACCGCTTCGTGGCTCGGTCAGCCGAGAGATGCCTCCCCTTCTTCAAAACTCTCCGATCGGCCAAGAATTTCCAGTGGACTCCTGAGTGCCAGAAATCATTTCAAGATCTCAAGAAGTACCTCGGCTCGCCTCCACTTCTCAGTAGTCCGACCCCAGGAGAGACCTTATTCTGTACCTGGCCGTTTCGGAGGGCGCAGTTTGCTCGGTGCTAGTCAAAGAAGAAAGCAAAATCCAGAGGCCGATCTACTATGTGAGTAGGCTGCTCCGCGATGCGGAGACGAGGTACACCAGGATTGAGAAAATAGTGCTGGCTTTGATCACCTCAGTCCGGAAGCTACGGCCTTATTTTCAAGCACATTCAGTGACGGTCCTAACCGATCAACCCATCAAGGCGGTGGTCCACCGTCCAGAAACATCGGGGAGGATGACCAAATGGGCCGTCGAACTAAGCGAGCATGACATACATTTTCAACCTCGCCCGGCCATCAAAGCCCAAGTGCTGGCCGATTTCCTCCTCGAGTGTACCATCCCAGAAGACGGCTCTACCCCAGAAAATCCCGAAGGACCAAAGCCTGAAGCTCGGTGGCTCCTTCACGTCGATGGGTCGTCCAACGCCCATCACTCCGGTGCGGGTCTAGTCCTCACCAGCCCAGAGGGAATGATCTTCGAATATGGCGTCCGATTCTCCTTCCCGGCTTCCAACAACGAAGCCGAGTACGAGGCCCTGTTAGCTGGTCTCCGGATCGCCCGCAACCTGAAGGTGGAAAAGCTTAACGCCTTCACCGACTCTCAGCTGGTGGCCGGCCATGTGCGGGGAGAGTTTGAAGCCCGAGAACCCAACATGATCCGATATCTCCAAGAGGTGCGCGGCCTACTTCCCCACTTTTGCCGAGTTTGAAATTATTCAAATTCCTAGATCGGAAAACGCCCGTGCCGACCTACTCTCCCGATTGGCAACCGCGGAGACGATGGATGCTGAACAAAAATTCCATCTGGAGACTCTGGAGAAGCCGAGTATCATGGAAGCCGATCGGGTGATGCAAATCGAGACCGAACCATCCTGGTTCGACCCTATCCTCAACTATCTCAAAGAAGGGTCGCTCCCATCCGACCGAAGAGAGGCCAGGAAATTGAAGCTGCAGGCGACCCACTATGTATTGATTGACAGCCAGCTTTACAAGCGGTCTTTTTCTATGCCGCTGCTCAGATGCCTCCGCCCATCCGAGGCGAACTATGCTCTACGAGAGGTACATGAAGGGATTTGCGGCAACCATCTGGGAGGCCGGTCCCTATGCCACAAGGTGCTACGGCAAGGCTATTATTGGCCGACCATGCAGAAAGATGCGGACGACCTAGTCCGAGCCTGTGACGCCTGCCAGAGACATTCAAGCATCCAGAGGCTCCCCTCCGCCGAGCTAGTTTCTATATCCTCCGCCTGGCCCTTTGCCAAGTGGGGGATGGACATCCTCGGCCCATTCCCGCTGGCGACGGGACAGCGAAAATTCTTATTTGTCGCCATTGACTACTTCACCAAATGGGTTGAAGCGGAAGCAGTTGCCCAAATCACCGAAGCCCGGGCCAGAGACTTTGTGTGGAGGTCCATCGTCTGCCGGTTCGGCCTCCCCCACACCATAATCACCGATAACGGTAAGCAGTTCGACAATTCCAAGTTCCGCCAATTCTGCGAGGAACACGGAATCCGTCACCACCTTACTTCGGTCGGGCACCCACAAGCCAACGGAGCGGCCGAGTGACCAACAGGACTCTCCTCCAAGGAATCAAAGCTCGCCTCTCTAGAGCCCAAGGCAGGTGGGCGGATGAGCTGCACCATGTCTTATGGGCCTATCGCACCACCCCGAGAATCCCGACGGGCGAGACTCCATTCCGAATGGCTTTTGGCACGGAGGCCGTCATCCCTGTGGAAATAGGCCTCCCATCTTTGCGGGTGGAGAGTTATTCGGAGGAAGCCAGCAACGAGCAACTCCGCACCAACCTCGACTTGGTAGAGGAAGTCAGAGAGAAGGCCCGAATCAGGACGGCCGCCTATCAACAGAGGGTGGCTCGGTACCATGCCTCCAGGGTCAAGGGGAAACCTTCCTACCCGGCGACCTCGTCCTCCGGAAAGCTTCTGTATCCAAACCGCTGGAGCAAGGAAAGCTGGCGCCGAACTGGGAAGGCCCGTACCAAATCACGGAGATCATTGGGCCAGGAACCTACAAGCTGCAGGATCTCGATGGGAAATCCGTCCCCCGAACGTGGAACTCGGACAACCTCCGCAAATACTATCAATAGGGTATGTCCTTTACGCTTCGCCAGTATCTATTTTCCCAACTATTGTGAATCTTATGCATATTGCCATAAATCGTAAAAAAGATGCTGCTTACCAATCCTCGGCACAACCGAGTAACAGGAAATCTCCGAACCTTGGCAGGGCCAAGTAAAATTTCTCCGAACCTCGGCAGGGCCGAGCAACAAATCTCCGAACCTTGGCAGGGCCAAGTAAAACTCCGAACCTCGGCAGGGCCGAGCAACAAATCTCCGAACCTTGGCAGGGCCAAGTAAAACTCCGAACCTTGGCAGGGCCAAGTCTCCGAACCTTGGCAGGGCCAAGTAAAACATTTCTCCGAACCTCGGCAGGGCCGAGCAACAAATCTCCGAACCTTGGCAGGGCCAAGTAAAACTCCGAACCTTGGCAGGGCCAAGTCTCCGAACCTTGGCAGGGCCAAGTAAAACATTTCTCCGAACCTCGGCAGGGCCGAGCAACAAATCTCCGAACCTTGGCAGGGCCAAGTAAAATATTCTCCGAACCTCGGCAGGGCCGAGCAACAAATCTCCGAACCTTGGCAGGGCCAAGTAAAATATTTCTCCGAACCTCGGCAGGGCCGAGCAACAAATCTCCGAACCTTGGCAGGGCCAAGTAAAACATTTCTCCGAACCTCGGCAGGGCCGAGCAACAAATCTCCGAACCTTGGCAGGGCCAAGTAAAACCCGAACCTCGGCAGCTCTCCGAAAGGTAAAAACACTCGGTAAAACCCCGGCAAAAGCCTAAGGCCTCGACCAAAGCCGAACGGCCCCAGATAGTCCCCGAAGGACTTCGCCCGGTTTGAAAACGGGCGTAAAAAAACCATCGGCGCGAAAAAGCCACCATTGGCAGAATTCCCCTAAGAGGCTATCAAAGCCTCACGCAACCGGCCAAGGGCCCAGGCAGGGGGAAATTCTCCCTAACAGCAGAAAACCTTGGGCGACCCCCTATAGCCGTCATTCGAATATCCTACGCTAGCGCACAATGGGGGCCGACACCCAGGTCCGTCAATCAAGGTAAACTCTCAAAAAGGAAGGGACTTCATGATAAACAAGGTCTATCTTTCATTCATAAAAGGAGGAACTACAAAAAGACGAAAAACAAAAGCAAGGGAGGAGCAGAGGCCCTGGAGTCAGTCGCCCCCAGAGGCTAACTCCTCCAGGCGTCCGTCAGGTCAGCCACCTGCTGACGAAGGACGAATCTCCTCCCCTGCCGGTCCCAACCGGCGTGAGGCCTCCGCCTCCCTAACCGACACGTCCAAAATTCTTCGGCGTCCTCGCAAGCCGCTCATTGTCGCGAAGGCCGACGCAAGGCTCAGCCCGTCGACAGTGACGGAGGTTCCCCTCCGAGCGCGGCGGCTGCAAGTGAGGAACGCGACTCACTTGATGATCGCGCTGGAGAGTCCATTCTTTTTAAACCGAGGGATGGCCAAACCAATCCCCCTCGGTCATATTTATACCCGCCAGGAGGTATCCAGATCGGCCGTACCGCGGACGCCGACCCATGAAAATTTGCCACGTGTCGCCGTTCTAATGCGTGCGGAATCCGAAAGTCGCGCCCTATCCCGAGTAAGATCGGAAAGCGCAAACAGAGCATCTTCCCGATCTGTCGCCCCCGCAGTAAATACTTTCGACGCTTCCCCAAGCCTCTTAAAACTGCCCCCTTCCTCGAAAGCGCGTGGACAGAGTCCAACGCTCGATCGACGATCTGTCCCCTCGGAAAGAGCATCGCCAGTAAAAGCGTGACAAACCGCCCGTTCCGCTCGCGCGCCGCGCCTAACGCACAAGCGAACCTCTATAGAACCTCGGCAGGGCCGAGCTGGTCTCCGAACCTCGGCAGGGCCGAGCTGAACCTCGGCAGGGCCGAGCTTCTCCGAACCTCTAAAGTGAAAAGGAGTAACCTCAGTCTCCGAACCTCGGCAGTGAAAAGGGTAAAGTGTTCTCCGAACCTCAGGGCCGGGCCGAGTATCTCCGAACCTCGGCAGGGCCGAGGGTAACCTCGGCAGGGCCGAGGAGTTCTCCGAACCTCTAACCTTGAACCTTGGTCGAACAGGGCCGAGGAGTGAACCTTGTAACCTTAGAGTGAGTAACCTTAGAACCTTGAACCTCTAACCTTGAACCTTGGTCCTTAGAGTGAACCTTGTAACCTTGATTGGTGGTGTGGTATTGAACCTTGGTAAATAAATACCCTCCCGACCTAAGCAAGGAGCGTAGCCGAACGATCTACCGCCGCATACGAACCTCATTAGTTCGGGCTGGATCCTCGTCTAAGGACGAGCGGGACGCTTTTGCCCCACAAACAATAGCAAAAGCTCGGCACAAGAAAAGATAGAGATTGAGAACAGAATATAACTCTCTTTATTGCCGATCATGATCAATTACAAATGCCTCACAGGCGTTACAAAACATTGAAATGCATAAAATAAAGGCAAATACAAACTCCGGCAACTGCTCCAAAGCAGGCCTAGACAACTGCGATGTTCCAACATCCGGATCGACAAATCATGCAAACCACGAAACGGCCAATCCGCCTGGGCAGGATGAATTAAAAGATCCAAAAGGAGGCATGGCCCGCGGATGCTGATTCTGAGGATCCGGAAGGCCCAGCCCGCTCCCCTAGGAGGGAGTGCTGGATCGCGGGCCATCCAGTCGAGGGAACCGGGACCATCCGACCCCGGTTGCTCCCATCTTCTCCCTCCCGTGGCAAGGATTCCCCTCAGAGAAGGCGGGGAACCTAAGCCAGCGAAAGAGGGAGAGTCTGCGCGTGCTACGGAGGTGTCCATACACCTCCTACCCGCCCCCCGCAGCAGGAGCCGCAGACCACAACGGAAGCGCATATGTGCGCTCTCCGTATGATCTCTGCCCCCTCCATGTGCGCTCTCCATATGATCTCCGAGACTCGTCCCCTAAGGATGAGCCATTCTTCAGCTGCTCCCCGGTCGCCCCAGCTATCCGGCGGCAAGGAGCCCATGAAAGGAAAAGTCGATCCTCCACTCGCAACAAGAAAACGAGCATAAAAGCTCCAACGAGAAAGAAACTTTGGGGATAACCAGATGAGACCCCCTTTCCCCTTTTATAGGCGGAAAGACTCGGGAAAAGCCACCCAGAGCTGAGTCCCGAGATTCAAACTGTCCCACGTACCTCCACGTGGTCCTCCAAAATTGGCGCCCCCACTGCGCGCCGAACCCACCGCCTGAACCAGGACGTGTACGAAGATCCCCCTGATCCCGAATCGCGTCATTAAATGCAGGAAATCGTCCGCTGACGCTTCGAAAACCGGCGGGCTCAGAAAATCGTCCTTCGAAAAGTACTGTCCACGGTTGCGTGCGCATCGCAAAGGACCTGCATGGGAAAAGAGCACCTTCCGGAAAGCTCTGATGCAGCTTTAAATATCACCGCTTCTAGTAAAGAAAAACCGAATTGCCTGCGGGACAGCAGGGCGCTGGCAGGATGGCAGTGGCCCCAGCGTCTGTTAAGTAAGTCTCCCTTGACTTTTTTAAGGCTTTTCATCTTCCTTATTTCGAGCCCTACCTGTTGTTGTGATCA
Organism: Calamus simplicifolius; assembly: GCA_900491605.1. Lineage (NCBI taxonomy): Eukaryota > Viridiplantae > Streptophyta > Magnoliopsida > Arecales > Arecaceae > Calamus > Calamus simplicifolius. The sequence continues at coordinate 501,727 of UESW01004234.1, read as the reverse complement.
GCCGACCTGTCGGCCCCAGCCGAGTTGAAGTCGGCCCTTTTTTAAGCCGGGAAGACCTATAATGATTTTTCCTGCGAACCCAAGGAGAGCCATGGGTCGTTCACGATCGAGGCAACACTAGACAACGGCAAGTCACGCAAGAAAAACACTTAGATAAAAACAGGAAATCCCTTTGCTGAAATGTCAAATGTTTAAAAGGGGAAGATACAGAGCGGCCCCTAAGCCAGGAGCCCCACCGGCTTTGGGAGTACCCTCAGCCACGTCTGCAGGTGCACGGCTAGGCTCGCCCTTCTCTGATGTTTTGCCCCCTCTGCGGCAGTTTGCGACGTCCCTCAGAAACTACAGCTTCGCTGGGACCAGGGGCGCGCCAAGTTCGGCGTCAGAAACATCGACATATTCATCTTCATCTTCTTCTTCTTCGGACTCGCCGTCTTCGGAATCTTCACGCTCAGAAAGAAAGGTCCCACTCCGGGTGCCCGCTAAGTATCCTCTGCTTACACTCTTCCATCCCGTGACGGAATGCGTCTACGCTCATAGCGTCTTGCCTCCCCTGAAGAATGGCGAGCTGCGTGTTGGCCTCCGGCCCGTTTCTCGGCCTCGATCACCTGGGCCTTCAGGATGGCGTTTTGTTCCTCGAGCTCGCTAGACCGTATCTCGAGCTCCGAGCTCCTGCGAGCGGACGCGAGCGCACTTTGGAGAGCCTGAATCTCCGACCCCATCCTCGCCATCTGGAAAAGTCAAAATCAATCGGCGTCGCAAGGAGCCAGTAGAAAAATAAAGAGGGTAAAATAAGAGCATACCTCCCCCTCTCGCCTGGCCAACCTTTTGGCCAGCTCCTCAGCCTCACTCCGGGCCTTGTCCTGTCAGCGCCGACCAGCTCGACCCTCTCTTGCAGGGTACTGATCTTCGATCGTCCGGCTTCAATCTCCCCGAGCTTGCGATAACTCGCCACTCACTCGAGTCATCGTCCCTTGTTGCCACCTAGCGTTCTCCTTCAAATTCGGCGATTTCGTCATCACGCCGTTTCAATTTCTCCTCCACCTCGCCCAGCATTCTCGTCAGGCGCCTTCTTTCATCGTCGGCCTCTCTCCTCAACCGGCTCAAACTCTCGCCGTGTTCCCGCCGCATCGCCGCCACCTCCGCGGAGTGTTTTGATTTGATCTGGCCAACTCCAAGCATGCGTCGTCGTTCTTCGCCAGGAGTCCCTGTAACTCCTCCACCCTGCGCTTCTGCTTGGACACCTCGTCCACGGCAGCCTGGTGTGCCGCCCTTGCCGCCTTCGAGCTCCTATCCATCGTGTCCATGAGCTCTTCGAACTGCTCAGACACCTTCAGCCGCGACTGGAGCTCGACATTCTCCCTCCGGGCCTGGACGCTGGCCCCTGTCGCCAAACTCAAGCGCCAGCAAATCGCCCGGGAAAGCAAAACGCCCTGCAAAGGCAAAAATGAATAAGCGCCCACAACGGAGTCCATCGAAAACATCTGTCACGCTGGAAAAATGACTCACCTTCGAAGCATAGTCCCGGGTCATCTTCATCAAAGTCGTGTTATCTATGGCGGGAAGGAGATGATACCTCAGCTACACCTTGCTGCCCGAACGCAGCATCTACAACCCCCGGTCGCAAACTCGTCCGTCGATGGATCCGCACCCGGATGCAGGACCGACCTTATCATGGCGGAAAACGCCTCGTCAATGCTAGCCTCCGAGCTGCTGGGTTGACCGGCCCCGCCTGAGGGACCGGCCTGGACGACCCCAGCTGAGAAGCCTTCAGCCTCCCAGCCTCCTCCATCAGGGCCCTGGCTTGGGCCTCTTCAGATAGCTCGGCCAGCCCAAGCGCCAGCCTCCCCAAAATCTTCTTCGAGGGGCCCCGATCGTGGGACCCCCACTTTGTTGCGCTCCCTCCACCGGTGCGCCCTTCCAGTCGCCACCACTGCGTCCCTCCGCGGGCTCCCCCGAGGCCTCGGTCTGACCCGCCTCTTGACCCATCGAGGGCGGCCCGACCTCACTGCTGCCAGACTCCCCAGCGGATAGACCAAGCAGGGGCTCCCCCTGAACTTCCTCCGCTGCGGCTGTCTCCTCCCCCTCTCCCGCTGGAGCCAGTGGTAATCCCGCGGGGACAATGGACCCCTCCGCTACGGCCGCCTCCACTGGACCCGTCGCAGTTCCTCTTTCAAGGGGGACGCGGTCGGACGAGCCAGCGGAGCCTCATCCGAACTGTCCGAAATCTCCAACACGAGAGGTTCGGGCGCCACGGCCGCCCTCCCCGGATCCTCCTTCGCCCCGGCGCCTCTGTAGCGACTGCTCCAGCGTCCGGCGGGCTCTTTGCGGATGTGTGAGCCCTTTTTTGGGCCGGCCGCTGTCCGCGCCGCTACCTTCCCCTGGACGCTTCCCTCTCTTCCTCTTGGAGAGGCTCGACAACGCCAACCTTGTGGCTGTCAAACCGGAATTCACATGCTCAAACCAAGCACGTAATCGGGAAAATACACAGCGCGAAAAGAACTCACCTTGAGGGTCCAAGGGCTGAGCCCGGCTGCGAAGAGGGCCCCCTCCGATAACAGGTCGTTAGCCGAAAATACCTGTCCATTACGAAGGACATCCAGGTCCCTCTCCTCCTGCGCCGATAAGGCCGGATGCGTCTCCGCATCCCTCGCAACTTCCCCCCATCGCCGAGGGAAATCGGAACCGATGTTCCCCTCCGCAATCACAAATCGACTCTTCCACCCCTTGATGGAAGAGGGCTTATCCGCGATGACATTAAAAGACCTCCGGGGCCCGATGGAGGTCCACTCCGATTTCCTCCCGGGAGTCAGGTGGTAACAGGTGCGAAAAGGGGGAGAGTCGCAACGATTTGAATCTGGTGGCACATCGAGATGAATCCGACGATGTTCCGCCAACTGTTTGGAGCCACCATCGATGGACAGATGTTGTAGTGGGTCATGATCTCCTTCACCAAGGGATGGAGAGGAAAACGAAGACCCGCCTTAAACTGTCCTCATAGATAAAGACTCCAGACTCTAAGTCCCGAGTAACCCTATCTTCGGGTTCCGGCACCCGCAAAACCACATCCATGGGCAGCCATACCTCTGGTGAATCCTCCCCAAATCCTCAGCACGATTTCTGAGGCCACATCTTCAGGGCTCATCGCCATCTCGGTTGAGGAAAATCCTGGGCGAAAACGATGAACGCTGGAGAGGATGAGAGGCCAATGCTCTTCTGAAAACAAAGAAGACGCCGCGAACATGCACACATGTGCATATATATATATAGGGCGGCTGTCACTTCGCTTCTCCGCCAAGGAACCGCCCTGGGGAGGCGGGACGTCTCATTCGAGGCGTCCGGATCGCCTCGACAAACCCCATATCGATCGGGATTCACGGCACGGCACAATCTCAACCGTCGCTAGTGGAGGAACCTTACCTCCGAAGGTACGATGGCCCTGTCGCATTAATTAGGGCATCATTGCATGAACTGTTTAAGCCAAGACGTCCCATCCAGGGCGCGCCACTTGAGCTTATACTCCCTACGCCCGAACCTACGCTTCGAACTAGGGAGTGGAGGGCATGTGTTGGGGGTAAAATCGTCATTGCATTGATATCCGTGCGAGGCGGCTAAGGCTGACCTCCTCCCGCCGTCTCCCTCCGGGCTTCCCTAGCTCGGCCCCTTCCGGGCTTCCTAGCTCGGCCTCTTCCGGGCTTCCTAGCTCGGCCTCTTCCGGGCTTCCTAGCTCGGCCTCTTCGGGCTTCCCTAGCTCGGCCTCTTCCGGGCTTCCCTAGCTCGGCCTCGGGCTTCCCTAGCTCGGCCTCTTCCGGGCTTCCCTAGCTCGGCCTCTTCCGGGCTTCCCTAGCTCGGCCCCTTCCGGGCTTCCTAGCTCGGCCTCTTCCGGGCTTCCTAGCTCGGCCTCTTCCGGGCTTCCGTAGCTCGGCTTCTACCCCGATCCACGCCCTGACGTCTACCTCCGCGGAACCTGACGCGGGAGAGCTAAGCTTACCCGAGCAGCACCTTAGGCAGGGAATCATATCGAGACGTGGCCTAAGACCTATTGTAACCGCCCCAGGTCTACTCACCCAGATCCCAAGACATCAAGGAGCTCTCCCAGCCGTCGATCCCTTAACAGACAAGGCGTGGATTCTAACGGCCCCACAACGGCCTGATTCTGTCTACCCCCGTATCGTAACAACCTCAGAACCTTCCAGAAGATGCTCAAGTCCCCAGGTGACAGTCTATAAATATCAGATTGGCAGATTCCCTCAGGTACGCGACTCTTGACGCAAAACTCTGGAATCACCTCTCTCCCCGGTAGCTCGTCGGTGCTCCGCCCCTCCTGGAGCCTCCGATTGGCCGCCCCCCTGGAGAGGTCTCCCGGAGAGATCCACCTCCCCATTGTCTGGTTGATCGCCGATTCCTTCCTCACTGACTTGAGCGTCGGAGGGCCTTCCGCGGAGGACCACCCCCAGCGTCCTCCGCGTGTGGGCTTCTTTTTGCAGGTCCGCCGCACCCCTCTCCCTGAAGATCGACCGCGCTCGAGTCGGAGGACGGATCCCGGCGGCAACAATGTCAATGGTGAAAATGTTGGAAATTAAATCCGAACCTTTGATGAAGACCATCACCATGAAGCCCAAGAATCATCCATGTTAATCATTAAGAATCCATAATTAATAACATAAGTGTACCTGAATCCATATTACTTGATTGCTCTTCAGAATCTCGCAGTTAGCCTTTCAGATCAATACGTACTCCTAGAGATCTCTTTAGAATTTTCTCTAGGCTATTCTTTCTGATGATGGGATTCAGAAAAGAATGTCGTACGTGCGATCCAGGGACTATAACGGCTATATATAGATAATTTCATCATTATCTTTTGGTATTTCTATTTTAGCCCATCATAAAAATAAAAATAACCCTTAGGTCTCTACACATTAAAGGGTCACACCTAATCAGATACATTAAAGCCCAAATCACTGAAATCTTAGCTGATCGCTTTTAATTAGGCTTAACCTTATTTGACAGTCCGCAACACATAATTATTTCACATATAAGCCTAATATTAAATTAAAAATCTAAAAAAAATATGAGGTAGGAATCGAAAAAGTTTGCTGGAATTCATTGCTTCAAATTTGCAGGGAAGACATCAGCCGATCTAGCTAGTGGATGGTAAACTGAGCAGAAGCCTTGGATCAGTTGTCAATTTTATCGGTTGCGATCCATACCTTTTTCTATGTATATTCTTTACTATTTTACATGGCAATTTGTTTTACCAAGGGGAGATGATTTCACGCTAAGGCTGAAAATGGGTCGGATAAACTCCGACCGATTTTCACCATTCATATTTGCTTAACAATCAACAACATCAACATGCCTTCTCTTATGCGGCCTTTTCTGAGTTAATTATAGCATTTCAAACCATCAACTGATTCAATAATATATCAACAAATCAAAATCATATAACTTCTATTTTAAACTTTAAATAAAATTAATGAATAGCAGATAAAGTTGAGTTAATTATAAGCACATAACACTTTTTACATAACACTTTCTTCGCACCATAGCAAAATTTTACTATGGTCTCATGAATCAAAATCACGAAACCCAAAAATTTGAGTAAAAATTAATAAGCAGCAGGAGAATTGAGTTATTATAAATGCATAACACTTTCTTTTTTATTTAATATAAAACTATTTTTAGAGACTTACATGAATAATTTTTTCCTACAATTTTAATCAAGGAGGGAAAAAAAAACCTGATCTTTTCTTGATAAATTTTATCTTCTCTTAGATTGCACTTTTAAAGCAATCAAAAGGAACTCTTTGTTAGTTTCCATCATCTTCGCTTGGATTGTAGCATTGAATGGGTCATTAATTCCAACCCTTTTTTTAAGTTATCCTTGCAATTTGAAACAATATTTACAAATTAATTAAGCCAAGGTTTGGCCACGCTCGACAATATTGACTTAGTAAAAGAGCATATCAACACAGAAATAGTGATCGGACCTAATACAATGGAAGATCAAACAGAAATCATTTCAGTGAACTGCTGAATACTTACTTCGAAGGAGTCACAAGTGAAGGATTTGGGTAATGACGTCCGAATCCGAACCCATTTGCCATCCCCGCTGGGCTAATTTCCTATAACCTCATGCAAAAATTCTTTCTTTTTTTTTTGTTAGAAAAAAAGAGCCTATGATATAAAAATAAAATTAAAAAATGGCTCACCATTCCAGTTTATCACTGAGGTTGAGGAGCTATGTTCTTCTCCTTCAACGCAAGGAGAACCCTCTGGCTAAAAGGACTTTCTTTTTTTCTCGTCAATACAAACAAAATAGCAAAATTAGCAGAGGAACCTGAAAACAAAACAAAGGGGAAAGGAGGAGTGGAGAAGAGGGGAAAAAAAAAAAAAAAGGGAGTGGAGAGATTTGGAGTTACAATTGCCGAGGATATCGAGGGCAGCCTTCACGCATGTTTGGATAATAAACTTGATTTCTATGATTATATGGCATTCAACTAGTGTCCTACTTGGAGAGTCAAAATCAAGTCAAAGTTAAAAAGATGAAAGGTTGGGTCACAAGAGTGATCATGAGTTATAAAAGGTCGTTAAAGAATCATAAGTTATAGAATGCGAAGAATCATAAGTTATTGAAAATTTAAGAGTCATGAGTTAAGAATTATGAGCTGCATGAAGAATTTTTGCAATCGCATTAAGTTTATATAAAGGATTATAAGCATTAATTTGTATGGTGGTATAAGTTGAATGAAAATTTTTTTTTTTCAAACTGATTCTTGAGAGTTTCTATCTTCTTCTTGAGTATTCGTCCTTATGTTTTTTTTCTAGCAATGTAGGTAGTGGCGGCAGCAATGATGTAATGGTGGCAGCATCAATGTAGTGCTAGCTTCTTGTCAAGCTATGTTTCACATGGAAAACACGTACTGCGAAGGGTGGTGCAGCAAGCATGCACCAACCTCACGAATTGGCTCGTACCTATATCACCATGCATGCCAAGACCCAATGAGTCTTATCGCGCATCACATTCATGGTGGCATTGGCATAGGTGCACGGCTAATCTATGCATCCGATGCGCACTTGCTACACCGTCTTCTAATACAGTAAGTTTTTTTCATTTCACGGATAGAAAGCAAGCCTGTAAAGAGCAAGCTTTCAGTAGCGTTTTATAAAGTGGAGCATTGCTGTGGGTACGAGTTAGTTACTCCGTGATTACCTGCCATGTCTCTTGACTTCAATGGTGAAGATATGATTTATATCATGACCTATGCCATAATCATATAAAAAAACTTGATCAATAATTCAAGGGGATATCTTAGAAAACAGATAATAATATTGATTTACGTTGCAACATGATGCGCTTGTACAAAATTAAATACATGGCATATGAATTGGAAGTAGAATCAAATATCCTCATGACACATTTTCTTGAAAGACTGTAATCTAAGTTCGAGAGTTATAAGGATACTAATCTATGCCATCCCTCACTTCCATGCAGCTGTTTGCAATTTGAGAGAGTAACTTGTTTTATGGCCAGAAAAAGTTACAACTTATTTATGGACACTTTTTAGAGACATGACCTTGATTCACGCAATGGTCAGAATTAAAACATAAATGGTAGTTAATGAGGCATGCAAGCAATATTGGGCTTTTCTGACTTCTATAATCATCAATATTCACAATCAATGAGAGGAGTATTTCAATCTGTATGAAGTGATGATTATATGGCACCAAACAACTAAGTGAAGATTTGAAGCGCAAGTCAACGCATTATTTGCTTCTTGATTGCTTATCATGTAATTTTTCACAACACACTGTTGCTAATCCAAATTACTAATGAAATTACTCCCCTGAGCCAGTCGTTCTAAGCAACTTGATAGCATCGCATGGGAGATGCTTTATGCCACATGAGTCTTTAACCTTATATACTTTTTAGCTGGAATACTAGCTTAAGCCCTTCCGCTGCCATTCTTTGTGCTTTGAAATAACAATAGTATTCTTCTACGACAGCATGATGCTTTGTCTCCACTTAGCTCTACTAGTCTTGAGAACCATTTCTTAATTGCTCAGGAGTTTGAAAGTCTTGGTAGCATTCCTTTTCTTTTAATTCTTCTAATGGGAGCAGTTACTTCTAATTTTTCCTCAATATAAAAGAAAAAAGAACAAGCATTTGCCGGCTATCATCAACACAGAGATCAGTAATATCCTGGTTGAACTGATCAAATTTTGATTTTAACTTCTGACAGAATTTGGGTTACAATGTGATCAATTTGAAGCATGTGGAATTGAGGCTTTCGCCAACCAGAAAAGGACAGGAAAAGCAAGGCTACTTTGGGAGGCAAAGGGGTATGATTAGCTAGATAATTGACTGTAAAGTAATGCCTTCAATGGGTT
>UESW01004234.1:208960-486862 GCA_900491605.1 Calamus simplicifolius | reverse complement strand
TGGCAAAAAGGATCACTTTGCTCGTGAATGTACAGAGCCAAAGAAAAAGGTTATGTTATGTTATGCTTCTCTTCATGATATTTATGTTTTTAATATTATGATGCTTACTGATTCTTATCCTTTGTAGGCAATAGACTCAAGAGCTACTGACCATATAGCTCGAGATAGAGCAGTGTTTATGGAATTCCGTTGCATACCTATTGAAAGTAGATGGATATATGTGAGAAACAATGCTAGGGTTGAGGTCAAAGGAATTGGAACATGTAAGTTGGAACTGCATGGTGGTCAAACTCTGATCCTGCATGACATCCTTTATGCTCCAAACATATGATGAAATATTGTTTCAGTTGTTGTTCTTTTGAATTTAGGTTATGAACTAAATTTCTATGGTTGATGTGTTGATGTTTATTGTAGTGACCTATATTATGGATCTGGATATTTGTCTAATGGATTTATGATACTTGATGTAAACTATGATACTTTAAATTATATTAATTATTATTTTTCACTAATTACCTCTTCTAGCAATACAAATGTTAATATTAATATTTGGCATACTAGATTAGGACACATTGGACAAGAAAGAATGAACAGATTGACTAGTGAGGGCTTATTGGGCTCTTTTGTCAAAATTGATTTGTCCATATGTGAATATTGTCTTATTGGAAAATCAACTAGAAAACCATTTGGCAAATCTATTAAGGCTAAATTTCAATTGAAATTGATTCATTCTGATATATGTGGCCCGATGAGCATAAAGGCATGGTGCATCATATTTCATTACATTTATTGATGATTTTACACATTATGGTCATATATATCTTATCTCTAACAAATCTAAAGCATTAGACTGTTTTAGATTGTACCTAAATGAAGTTGAAAATCAACTTGAGAGAACGGTAAAAGCCTTAAGAACTGATCGTGGGTGAGAATATTTGTCAGATCAGTTCAAATTATTATGTAATGAAAAGGGTATATTAAGGCAGCTAACTATTTCATAAATGCCACAATAAAATGGCGTCGCTGAAAGAAGGAATATGACCTTTCTTGAAATGGTTAGGTCAATGATGGCACAAGCAAATTTGCCAATTTCTTTTTGGGGAGATGCATTATTGACTGCTGCATATATACTTAATCATGTACCTTCTAAATCGATTCCATGTACTCCCTATGAATTATCGACAAGCAGAAAACCTGAACTAGGTCATTTAAGATCATGGGGTTCGGGTGTCTATATTCATCACATGTCAAGTAAGTTTGAAAAATTAGGTCCTAGAGGAAAAAAAATGTATTAGATACTTTGAACATTCCAAAGGATGCGTATTCATAGGTGATCTGATGGATGGAAGTGTCTCTGAAATAGAATCATGAGTATTGTATTTTTAAAGAATGAATTTCCTAATATGGGTGAGATTGACAAAAATACCTCCCTATGTGAGTTGGAGGATTTAAATGATAATTTCACTGAAGCGATTGAAATTAAAAATACTCAACCGAGTATAAGTGATTTAATACCTACATCTTCTTCATAAGAACTTGAATTAAAAAGGAGTGCTGGAAAAAGTATTCCACGTCGAAGATTTGAAATTGAGGGTGAAGCTCTCATGGTTACTCCAGAAGAAGATGAGGAACTTAATACTGTGAATGAAGCTTTATCATACCCTACTAAAGAACAATGAAAAATTTTCATGGAAAAAGAAATGGAATCTATGGAAAAGAATCAAGTATGGGAGTTAGACGATCTACCTGCTAATTGCAAAGCTAATGGGAATAAGTGAGTTCTCAAAATTAAACGAAAAGCAGATGGATCAATTGATCAATATAAGGCATGACTTGTTGCTAAAGGTTATACCCAATAAAAGGATATAGATTTTGAAGAAACTTTTTCTCCTATTGTAAAGTTTACTTCTATTCACTTAATCTTAGCTATTGTAGCATAATTAGATTTAGAATTGCATCAGTTGGTTATCAAAACAGCTTTTCTTAATGGAGAGCTTGATAAAGAAATCTACATCGAACAACCTATGGGTTTTGTTGTTAAAGGCCATGAACACAAAGTGTGTAAATTGAAAAGATAAATTTATGGCCTAAAAAAAGCATCAAAATAGTGGAATTTAATATTCCATGATGTAATTTTCTCATATGACTTTGAGATGATTAACGAAGATCATTGTGTGTACATTAAAAGATCTAAAGAAAAGTTTGTGATATTATCACTCTATGTGGATGATATTCTTTTGATTGGGAATAATAAAGAATTCTTAAATTTTATTAAAGAATGGTTGTCCTCAAAATTTGATATGAAGGATATGTGAGAAGCGAATTATATATATTAAGGGTCAAGATCAATAGAGACCGTTTAAGAAAGCTCTTAATATTATCGCAAGAGACATATATAGAGAAAATACTTGAATGTTTTCACATGAAAAACTATAAATCTTTTAGTATCCATATAGCAAAAGGAGAATGTTTGAGTAACAGCATGTGTCCAATAACTCTAAAAGAAAAATAGAAAATGTCCAGGATACCATATACTAGTGCTATTGAAAGTTTAATGTACATTATATTATGTACAAAGCCAGATATTTGTTATGTTGTGGGACTTGTTAGCCGTTTCCGATCAAATCCTGATCAATTACATTGGAAAGCAAAAAAAGAATATTTAGATATCTAAAGGGCACAGCAGATTATAATCTTTGTTATCAAGGATCAGACTTAATCTAAAAGAATATTCTAACGCTAATTGGGCCGGAGCTTAAGATGAGAGAAAGTTAACTTTAGGTTATGCATTCTTACTGAATAATAGAGCTATTTCATGGAACAGTAAGAAGCAAACATGTGTGGCTTTATCAACAATGAAAGCTGAATTTATAGCATGTTCAGGAGCGTACAAGATGTCTAGCTGAAAAGATTTCTTAAACATTTTAGATTCTTTAATGAGTGGGAGTCCAGTGATTATTCATTGTGATAATCAGGACCCCAAATATCATAGTAAGACCAAGCATATAGACATCAAATATAACTTTGTAAGAGATATAATGCACTAAAGAAACAGTTTTTGCATATATCTATCTCCACATAATATGCTTGCAGATCCTTTTACCAAAGCCCTTAGTAGAGACTTGTTTCAAGCTCATGTAAAGTCTCTTGGATTACGTAAAATATGATATGCATGTGAATGTTTTTAACTCTCTTAAGACTTTATTATAGTGTTGCTACTTTAGCATGTTACCAATAATCAAGAATTATGCAATTTGCGGGCATGTCTAGAAAAGTAGACATATGCAGTTAAAAGATTCTGAGTTGAAAAGGAAGACTGATTTAATTATATCATAGTATGTGTTCACAGGTCGACCAATTATGTAATTCACTTGAAATAATTGTGAATACATTATGCTTATGAAAGATTAAGCGTGTTCTTTAATATTTATGAGGGATCAGAGATGCAATAATGTAAAATTTTAGTATAGGGTATAAGCAAGTTTATATGTGTTTGTTCTCTCTTTATTATTGAAGCTGCTATGTACTCTTAATCGTTACATAACATTATATTTCAACTGAACTTGCTGGTCACACGGCCTATTTTCCTAGTATGAATTACATTTAGAAATCTGAATGAGATATATGTTATGTATGAAATTATCATCATGTACAAATGGAATATGTTAAAATAAATGTTCAATATGCCTAAGATGATAACGACGTGAAAAAAGGAGTTACAGTTTTCGTAACTACAAAAAAGATAATTTCTTTGACGTGGTTTCGTTTTTATAAATAGCGCATTCTCTTTCTTTTCTTTTTTTTTCTTGGTACGAAGAGAATACGAAATCTTCTCTTCTCGATTGTATCACATTGATAAGATTTCTGAAGAGACTTACTTGTGGCTTAAAAGGTTTTTTTTTTTTTTTTTGGAAATCACTTCGATCAGAAGTTATTCATGATTTTTTTATTTAATATTGATAAAAAGTAAAACAATTATTATTCTTAATAAATTTTGATTTAACAGTCTCAAGAAAAAAAAAAAAAGAAAAGAAGCCTTCTTAATCTTGTAGCAAAAGTTTTGACGAAATATATGAATGAATTGAAAGGAAAAGTAATTGATCAAATGATCATTTAAGCATTCATGTTTTCACATATATTAATGATATCTAATGCATGTATAAAAATTTACATCTAATTTATATTTGTACATCCATTAATGATATATAATGCATGCATAAAAATTTACATCCAACGAAGCCCACAATCGCAGGATGATAATTAAATGATAATTAATGAACATAAGATGATAATTATAAATAAAATCACAAAAAATCTCTAATTAAAGATCACTAGAACAACCAAAATACGATCCAACCAAAGATACAATAATAATTAATAAAAAATCAACTTACTTTTCCAACCAAGAAATGAAAAAAATTTAACATTGAACTTTAGGGTCTTCCCCAATAGAGAAAGTACCCTTCAAAAATTAGCGTATGCTGCTTTAAGCAGCGGGCACACGGTATTCTTTAGTAAAAGGCGAAAGAATAGTTCGCTTTGTGCCCACTACACAGCTGCGTGGTTTGGAATAGGAGTCCGAATGTCATTTTATAGAACCGTAGGGTGTGCGGTACTCTCTCCCTACCCAATATGGGACTAAACACCTTACCCTTTTCAAATTTCCCGGTAGCCCCGGTTTCTTGATTACTCGCTTGTCACGGATTCCATCTCGCCTCCCCCCTCGCTCTCCTTGGTCTCCCCCCTCCCAGTCCACGTAGTCACCCAACCCGAGATCTCTCCCCGAAGTCTCCGAAATCGTCGCCAATGAAGAGAAGGCGAGAAGATACCTCCACATCCTTTGATGACCGACCTCCTCTGCCAACATTGCATGACTAGGACCTACGGATTAACAGTTTCGCCCGCAGGAAAGCACAAAAGTGTATGTGTGTTTGTAGGTATATTGTCACCATTTTCTTGACAAAATCAGCATGGTCGGTAAAAGTAAATCTTGATAGGGGAAAGGTCAAAGTTGTTGCTATGTTCCAAATCACACCAAACGCGGCAACATCATAAATTCTTTTGATTTATCGACCAGACAGGCATCAAAGTAGATACAACGCAACGGGCACAAGTCCAATGCCTAAAAATAATGACAAAGAGGGCTTGGGCCCTTCTCAAATCTTTAATGGACCAATGCCAGCCAATATTTACTGGCAGACAATCTTTCTTCGGTTCTCTTTGGGAGTTTGGTCGGTGTGGGAAACGAAAGAAGAAAGAAGCGAGCGAAATTGTGGGAATCGTCCTTGATATGGTAAGGGCTCTCCCTCAGGGACCAGGAGATGGTTTCGTCCATCGAAAACTTTACTTATTTTCAGATGTGGGTAGGTCTAGTTTGGGTCCAATCGGATCAGAGATCCATCACTGATCTGAACAACTTTTGAGTTTGGAATTGCATGCCCGAATGGATGAGGTGCGACGATTTGAGGTCTAGATGAGTCTAGTTTGAGTCCAATCAGAGAAAACCTAAAAGGGGTATTTCTGGGTTTGGACCTCGAAGGGAAGAATACCCGCTACCGTTCTTCTTACGTGATTGTTTAATCCCATCTGCTGCTGGTGGTGGTGAAAGCCCGCTACTGATTTGAAAGGAGAGGAGTAAATAAGATAACATCAATCGGAATCAATTGTCGCATACAAGTCTGTCCAATTGCTACAGAGGTGTCCCTTGAGTTCATTTGCTTTTGGTTTGATTCTATATTTGATTTGATAGTGACATCGTTATACATGCATCCAGTCTTTCAGTAACTGATTTATATAGAACAAACATGAATCTGAATTTTTGTAAGCGATATCTGTCTTTAACCCTGCCATCCCAAGAACCCTGCTGAAACGATTACAAAGTCTAGCAGTCAATGAATTGCACGCAGGTAGCTTTCTCTTACATCAGGAATGTACATCATCCCAAGAAAAATTATCCATTGTTGGGTTCTCAAGTGTTGGAAACTTCAAAAGACCTGTTTAGATATTGGGTGTTACTCGTCTAATGCACATTGATATTTGTACTACCCAATTTATCAGAACACTTGGCACAGGCAGAAACATTGTTAAAACACAACAGCCAACCATCTCAGAATGATTGAAATAAATCATACAGCAGACTACTGCGCCACTCATTCCGAGATACGGAATAAATACAGTTAAAACCTCAGATGCCAGTTACAGAGATAAATCCAAATTAAATAGCGTCATTGCACCTCCAAACTATCAGCATTGGCCTTCCCTGAACACGAACTCTCCCACCAACAAGGTTTCTAATTCCTGTTAGACAACCACCCTAATGGTTCCCACAATAAATAATAAGAAAACAAGAACCACAAACGAGCCTTGGATCTGCACCAAAACAAAGAGTCCAAGGAATACAAGTCGCATTTAGCATGACTCGATGCATTTCAATTCTCCAGCATGTGCTATGAGAATCTCCGCCATTCAGCTCATTTCAAGCACACACCTATAGCAGACAGCTTGTCAATTAGGTTATGTATCTTTCTTGCTGTTCCTGAAGAAGCCTTGCAGAAGATTTTGCATCCAGATATAGAGCAGCTACTTCCTCCAGATCAGCCTGAAAACAATGTGTTTTATAAGCAGGATAGTCTTAAGTAAATAACTTTGTGCATGCAAAACAAAAAAGGTAGTATTTTAACAAATAAAATATTCAGACTAAAGTACCTTGCAAATCTTCTCTCTTCCATTTGTCCTGGCCACAATGTTAGAAGGTGATAACAGCTGAATAGCATGCCTGTAAAAACAGATGATGACTATAAGCCTAAGTTTCAAAACCCTAAAAAAGAGTTTCAGATAAAACAATACAGGGAAATCCATGGGAATAGGAGACTAGGTTTCCGGAGCAAGCAGAGACATGATAATAAATGATCATTTGACAATACATAGCAAGCATATATAGGAGGATACTGAAATGCACCGAAGATTACAGTTTCTCCATTTTTTTTAAAATTATTTTAATTTAGTTCTCTGCCTCTTTCATAATGTAATTTGTATACTTGGGGATATTATACTAAACTAGTTACTAGTAATGGGATACGTCAACTCTAAACATGAGATCTTCAACCCTGTCTGACAGGAGTTTTGGAAAGGAATTACAGGAGCAACAAGGATTCCACATGAATCATGAATATTTTGGCACATAGATGTCTCTACATTTATGCCACAAAAATCTTGATTCACATGACATATTAACCTCAACATCTTCCATGCTTCCATCATGGCCCACAAACCATTAGCTTCTTCCCATTTCTCAAACCTAGCAAACACTTGAGGAACTTTCTTCAGAAACCAGTTAGTCTATTGCTCTTTAACTTCCAACACATTTATTTAGCAACTTGGCTTGCTAAGAACAATCTAATCCCAAAGGTTCCCAAGAGCAAAAGACACCCTTATGATAATAGGATCCCTATAACGCCTAAAGATGCTAGGCACCAAAAAAGGTGCTCCCCAAAGAAAGCAATGTGCTAATTTGAAAAAGTTCAGCCAATGTATTAAAAACAAAAACCATATGAATCTGAAAAACATTACAAGCATTATAAGATTAGTTATTCAAGTATCAACATCAAAAACCATAATTGAGTTGTACATTAGATATCATGTTTCACATCTTTCAAAACATGACATCAAAATACCACTTCTCGTATCATGTTTCAAAAATAAACCACTGGACATCCTTTAATAGCTTCAAAATTCAAAAGTGGCAGCAAAATACCATTTCCCAAAACATGTTTAATGTTAAGCAAAACATAAGACAAACACATAATCATTGGACACCTGAAGTATCCCTTTATTTAAGAGGACTCCAATAGACTAAAATAACCCTCAAACTAAAACTAATAAAGCTCTAAAGAATAAGCAAAAAAGACATCCCAAGAATAATGCTGGACATTAGAGAGGTGCTCATCAGAACATCTAACACTTTGTCCCAAATGCTCGCCTAAGTGTTGTCTCAAGAAACTCACATTGCCTGGAGCAAAAGAAAATCCAATAGCTCCAACACAAAACAGTTGGCCACAGATATCATTTCTATCTCTAGTGATGATGTTCCCATGCTTATTGATGGTCAACACTTCTTAACCAGCCCAGGCACATCATCAAGAAAGATATTAATTGGAGAAAATATATTATGGAGCCAAACAACCAAAGGGCTATAGAAATAGTATATATTTCTATCCTACCGCATGCTTGATAGAAGGTGAACTTCATTATGAAAATCCAAGTAAAACAGGTGCATGGTCTAGAAACATATAGAATTTAACTGTGCGATGAAGAAACCAATACTTTATGGCCTATAATTTTGGATGTGGAAGGCAAACATCTCATTTCAACAGTACTTTCATGAAAAGATAATGAGACTTGTCCCTGATAGCTCAGAATTCTGTTCACTGTCAGGCACTAAGATGGATATATAGAGAGAGCATTTGATGAAATGACTTTAACTGGCTTCTGAACTTTATAGGCACAACCCTAGGGTATCAGTGGCTTCAATTCCACATTGTCCTGAAAAAATCTAGAACTGCTCTTAAAAAGATTTGGAGTACTGTAGCAAATGTGCCATAGGAATGGGTAGATGGGATCACAAATTAGTTCCTAATAAATGATGCATTATAGACCCAATCAGTTATTCCTTGCAGCCTCCTTGCAAGGATCTCCCTAAAATTCTTACCAAAAGGCGACAATGGAATTTGCTGTTGCACCCTTTCAAGAAGCTTTCAAAAGAAATGGTCCTGTTTCTAATGGCACATTTATAACAAATAAATGTGCCAACTAACAAAAAAGAATTAACTTTTCTTAAGCGTCTTTCATCATTTCGGAGAAAACTTCGCAATAAAGTGTAGCGGCACATGGTTACCTGCTTTTTAGAATGGTGAAACACTAAGATCTCAGATGAGTGACTGCTCCCCCCCACTTCATGAATCACTAAATCATAATATTACAGAGGCATCTAAGTAAAGTGACTGGTCTCTTCATATTTCCATATTATTTTAAGGGGAGTTCTTTAGCAGGTTCATCTTGATCTCCAAATCTTACTAAGCTTTTCTAAATCTAGCATTCTGACACAAAAATAAGACTGTCAAAATGGATGAAGTCTTACCTCATAAAAGATCCTTCCAAACAAAAAATTGGGAGGCCAAAATTTTGCCTCATTAAAAGAAATTCCTACATAGGCATGTCATTTAAAATCTATCTAAGTATAATGGAAAAAAATATTGTTTCTGATATTTAATGTCAAAGCCCAGCACTCAGCTTAAAAAAACAGAGCAAGTTATCTCTACAAGCTTCACAGAGGAACTGTTATTTGCAATTGAAAAATAGGTGACATCTGCAAATTTATTTGGTTTAGGATGTAAGTAAAACTTTTCATGCAGGTTTCATGATTGATCCATGTTATTGCATGTTTAATATAAAGGATGAGGTATATACAAGGGAGAAAGTGGTCCGCACTACTTAAAATAACACTGTTCAATCCATAACTCCACCCTAAAACGCACGGAAAATGCATATTGCATACGAGAAAAACAATAATCTAACTACATATACAAGCATGAGCATAAAATAACATAGATGATGCCACATGAAAATTTATGGGCGCACTGCATGGTTCATGATCAGAAAGGGAAGCAAATACACAAGGTATCTAAGCATATCAAGATGTAGACTTAAATCCATGGGAGAATACAGCGCAACCTAGAAGCTATGGCATGCTCCTTGAATGTTGCATGAAACTACATGCAGCAAATTTTTTGTGCATAAGCATGTGCAGAGTTGCAAGCCTAATAACAACATTTTGCAGCGATGCCATTTTTTTTTCCATAAATTGATGTAGATATCATTTGTAATTTCAGAAACACATATAATAAATGAATTTAGAAATACACTGACAGACAACAGACCTTAAAGATGCTTGTTGTCCAATCTCTCCTAGGTAAGCTAGACTTTCTTCATCAATATCAAGCTCTTCAACTTGTGCTCGGATTGCTAGTATCTGCTCCATGCCAACAGTTATAAATCGGAGTAAATTATGAAATCTTCACAAAATTTCCTGTAGTCGACTAATTCTCTAGACAAACAGTCAAAGCGTGACAGTTAGAACCTGAATCATTTCAGTGGGGCCATAAGTTTCTGTCCGTATGATTACCAGACGATCCAGCAAATCTACTGGTACGCCATGTGGACTGGTCATATCAGTTCCTCTAAGCAGAAACAGGAAAAAAATTGAATAACTAAATTTGGAACAGCACAAACACAATATATAATGAAAACATGATAGGAAATGTTAATGACTTGCAGTCAGACTCAGTGGCACTTAGCTTTGTGATTTGACAAAGCAAACCTAACATTTCAAGAAGCAATAGCCTATATTTACATTATCCTACAACAGAATCAACTATTATTGTCACATGGGTCATCAATTTGTTTTTGTTGGTAGAAGAAATTATGTTACAGAAACAATGACAAGCATTGGAAATTACTGTCTTAGTACTTTTAATGCCACACCTTACATTACATATTCCTCTGTTTGTGGCAAATATCACAATTGGTGATATTGAGCTCTCTAGAGCGCGATTAAGATAAGAAAAGCATTCGACGTCTAGCATGTGAACCTGCACAAAAAATAAAAATAAAAAAACTGAAGCTAGACAGCTCAATCATATATGAATTGAATAAGGAGTGAATTTTACGGAGGAGAGCTACCTCATCAATAAATAGGACACCAGGGACAAGTTCTGCTATCCCTTCATCAATGTATCTATTAACAACCTGCCACCAATGAAACTTTTCATTATAACTAAGCATAGCAGGCACCCAAAATTTGCATCCACATTAAAGTTTTGATCAGAAATCTCAAAATCTATTTAATACAGAACCTTATTTATCTCTTGTCGTAATTTCTCAGTGATCTCAGTCTTCCGAGGTTTCATCATCTGGCCCATAAGGGATAATATGTCCTGTCCTCCTTGTGGGCGAGCATTTGCAGCATCAAGGTCATGTAGTGTAACATCCTATATTTAAAAAAGAAAAGAAAAATGGTTAGCTTCTTGATTATTACCCTTATCTACAGATTCATTCAAAAAATAAGCAACACTTCAAATGGTTTTTTAATAAAAGAGTTTCATACAAAGCCAATAGACCATATAATAAATTAAACTTCAATAGATCATATAATAAATTAAACTTCCAAAAATGATATGAACATAAAAAAATGAAAGAAAAAGGAGAAATAATTGCAACTTCAAAATATCAAAAAGCACTTGTCAAACAGGTTTGAATATCCAAAACTATGTAAGCCAGCCAACCCATTCCAGTCAGAAAAATTGTCATTCTGATGGTATCAGTATGATCTTACAAATAAAGGTAAAATAAATGTTAGGAGACTACAGGAATAGAAACAGTGAATATTTGGAGGTCCAAACAAGCAAAGAAAGTCTTCAAGAAAGTAACAATATTCTCTCCAATAAGTGTAGGATAAATTGAACACAAAACTAAAATGCCAATCATAAATCCAATAACATATGCATGGCATGGCAACAACAACTATATTTGGCTTAGCCATCAGAATATTAAGAAAGATATTCTAGTTTCAAGAATACAATGTTCCTTTTTCATTTAAAATTTAAAATTTTCTAGACAACTTAATGTATTATAGTATATATTTTTCAAACGGCATGTACTAGGATTTTAAATTGGAAAGAAGCATTCAACAATAATTTTTGTTATTTAAACTGCATATTTATATGCCACAAGGGAATAGACTCTAAATTTACTGATAATGTACCTGAACTATCTCCTTTTTCTTATGGACTTCTCCTTTAGGGAGCGGAACATACTCTTCAGCCTCAAGATCATATTCTGTAGCAAAGCATCACATCTACCTACTCTCTTCACTGCACCACTATTTGCTTCAATGTAGATAACATCACCTACAGCAACCTGAAGCTTGTGTTAGCAAGTTCATATTCACTAAATATAACACCTTTGAATTTAAAAGAAAATAATGTGAGCTAAACAGGAATAGTTGTAGCATCAAAAGTCATTAAAGGAATCATGTTTAACCTTCCCTCGAAAACAAAAAAGGAATCATGTTTAACCCAACATGAAGATACATACATGAAAAAATTCTAATGCAAAGGCATATTTACCATGCAGATTATATCCGTGATTCTGCAGATAAGTAAAGGATGTACTGTGTTAACATAGTTCCCATGGTTAATAACTTGATAGATTTTGTATCATTTAGAGCACTAGAATGCACATAAATAGCAGGATTTTTTTTTCAGAAATGGTTATTTCCAAAATATAACAACAGAGTGTATCAAATGGAAAAATTCAATGGCCCCACCCTACAAACAAGTAGCAGGAATAAGCAGGAAGTTTGGCAGAATAAACTTAGCATCTCCTCTTAAATTGCAAAAGTAGACTTCAATTGATTGCAGAATAACAAAACAAGTATCACCTTTTCCTTGATTAAAGCATCATAAATAGTCGGATCCAACTTCAGTTGCTTTGTTCCTTTGACAGTCTTTAACCCAATGATTACATGACTAATGGCTTTTCCATAACCACCAGTTGTACTCTCAGTTTCTTCTGGGGAGAGCTCGGTCACCTAAATAGCAATCGATTGCGATATGAAAAAATGTGAGCAAGCCAAGTGAAAGAATTCTTAAGAGTATATTTAAATGTATTGACAAAATATAACCATAAATATCATGTGATCCCAGCTGCTTTATCTAAAGCTGGAAGGACAAAACTACAATTCAATTCAGAATAAAACAAGCACAACTAAAACTTACCTCTCCTTCGTAAACTTCCTTATTTTCTTTAATACGCAAACCAATTGCCCTCCTGAAATTTTCCATAAGCACCTCAGTTTTCTTGACCTCCGATGAGTATACTTCAGATCCAACCATGGGGCAGAAGGGCACCTAGAACTCAATTTAAACTCAATCTTGTTGTAAATGGCCCATCAAAACATTAAATGCCAATCAAAATGATAAAATCATAATCTAAGAATCAAAATCATAATCTTGAACCAAAAAAAAAAATCCTTAAAAACAAGAAAGGGTGCTTTGTATTGCATCCTCCTACATAATTGCAGCATGCCAAGTAGAATGAAGATTTTGCATACCATTAACGAATACAAAAGCATTCACTACTATCTAATAGCACTTATCAAATCAACAAAAAAATGTATAATGTACAGTTAACTGAGAAAAGAAAAAGAACATGAAACAGAAAGCAATCCACAAACTTACGAATGCAAACATCCTGGATAGAACCACTTAATTGAAGACTCACTAGAATAAATGATGCAGTTAATCACAAACCATTTGATTAAGCTACTCAGAAGTTTTATATTTTTATTTCAGTAGGTTACCTTAAAAGAAACATCTTCAAAGGATAAATGAAATGGTTTCTAGTAAAATTTTTCGGTAGTCAGGATCCAATAGCCAACCAAGGGGGGGAAAAAGCAAGCAATCTAGAGATGAAATGCACCTTGCTTCCAAGTTCCTGAGAGATACCGAGAGCCAGAGCAGTCTTGCCGGTGCTTGGAGGCCCAGCAAGCAGCAGAGCCCGCCCGGCCATCTTCTTCTGCCGTATCATATCAACAACAAGACCAGCAGCCTCTCTCGCAGTCACCTGCCCTACAAACCCAGCAGCCATAGGAATCCCAGTTCCATTCGCCTGACATACCCAAACACACATATAAGCAAACAAAAACATCAAAATTCCTCGCCCCCACCCCTCTTTTTTTTTTTTTTTTTGAAAAACAAAAACCAAACAATTCAAACAATCACTGTTACAGTAAACCCAAGTTTCCAGCAACCCCAATAACTCCACTAAACGGTGAAATTGAAGAAACATCAAATTGTTCGTTTCGGCCAGAAAAAAAAAAATGAAGCCCCAGATTGAAAAGTATACCCACAATCACATCGGGCTGTTTCAAGCAAAGATTCTACTACTTGCAAGATTTTAATAATCCCTACGACTTCGTCAAACCGTGAAAAATCAATGAAAGAGTAAAGTCACTCATTTTTGGTAAAAACAAAAAAGAGGAATTTTGCGGGCAATCGCATGATAAATCAAGATTACACCATCTGCAGGGTTTGAGAAGCCCCTAGAACTCCACTGGACCGTGAAATCAAACAAAAACGGTCAGAGTTCACATAACAAAACTAAAACCCTAAACCCTAGAAACTAGAAACCCATCAACCACGACAAGAAGAAAAAGAAGGGAAAGAGAGAGATATACGTCGAGGCCGAGGCCTTTGATGTGGGTGTGGGTGGCGATCCGCTGCTTCTTGGTGGTCGATTGGACCTCCTCTATTCTCATCGTCGTCGTCATGGCTCCCCCTCCCTTTCTCCTCCTCTCCTTTCGGCGCGCGGGGGTTTAAGAGACTTTAAAACCCGGTCCGGCCACCGTGGCGGAAAATAAATTGCCAGTCTCGAAATTTCTATCAGAAGCCCTACTTATATTCGGAGCGGCGCCCCTTTGTCGGATGGCCTCACCCTAGCGATAATAGCTGTCTCCATACGTGGCGACTTCCCATTGGCTAAATCCTGTTAGCCCGTGCGTGGATCTCTCTTCGAACGACCCAAGGCGTCCGGATTTATTGCATGGATTGATGTTTTAGACTCAACAGCTGATTCCAACGTTGAAGGAAAGCTCCGAATCTCTCTGACCATACCAAGGGGTGAGAACGAGAAAAATTCAGCGATCGAGAGAGCGCGCGCGGGCTACGGTGCTGATGATTTTTTCTGCGAATACTATAGAAAGATTGCCCCTTTGCTTATACTCGTTTCGACGCCTTTCTCCGAGGTATCGCTCTCTTGTTTCTCCTCCTTTCTTAGGAGTTTATGTACTTGTTCTTCTTTAGTATTAAGCTCCTATAGGTGGTTTGTTGTTTGCTGTGTTATTTATTTCGACGCTTGGACTTCATTTTGGCGACTTGGCCTATGCCCAACCGAGATCTTTTAACATGGTCTCTCTTGGTTCCACCTTTTTCACATGCCGTGTTCTCCTTAACATGGTCAATACGATTCTGCTACTGTGATAGAATTCTGCAGACATATTGTTCGTTACTATGTCGAAGAGACTTTTTTCTCCAGTATATAAAGAAGAGGAAAGAAAAAAGATATTTTGATTAATATGGCTTAAAAAGTTGCGATTTTTAAGCACGCTTGTCATGTTACTTAGCTATATTCTTTCTCTTTGACCTGTGATTTGTTTTTTCTTTGAGATTCGAATATATACTTTCTGGGTTGTCAGGTGTCCCCTGGTTGATCGCTTTTCTACTGTATATCAGAAGAGGAAATTCGCGGGGGCTCTCGGGAGCCGAATGTCTCAGAGTATAAAGGGACTGGAAATGGGTTTCCAGTCGAAGGCGGAAATTGTCCTTCCAGCAACAGGTGATCATGTTGAAGTAGCGGTCAATGCGATCAAGGATGGACAAGTTATTGCAGTGCCGACAGACACCATTTATGGATTTGCTTGTGATGCATGGTAATTTGAAGTTTTCTTTGAACGCCATGACTTTAATTTTCTTACCTTTTTTTATTTGCTTGGTGTTGATAACTATGTTCGGCTCTTTCAGTTCAGTTGCATCTCAACACTGCTCATAGAGTTATAGTTGATTGTTAGATCCATACTATCTAGTTTGGGTTGAAATCAAAATCCATGTGAAATATTGTCACGTTCAAGTCCCAAAACCCGAGCTAGGGTGATAACCCGCCACATGCCAGGCATGCAAGGCGTCTCGAACTTCATCACATAAATCAATATAAAGCAAAAATTTAAATCCATGATTTATTTCAAACCATAATTATCAGTCTTGGGCTACCTGTCCTACACACCAGCAATACTGAACTATATCAATATAATGGAACTAAGTTTATTTAATAGAAGCTCCGTCTATCCCAAATATCCTTTTTCATTCTTGAGGCTTTGAAAAACATTGTGAGAATTCTATGAGCTCACACTCAATAAGTAAGCCTAATACAATTTTAAATTACATTTATTATGCTATCAGCATATTCATGTCGTCAGATCAAATAATTTGAAAGCTTAATTAAATAATAAATAATAGAATATGCAATGTAAATCAAACACTGCTTATTCTGTCATTGTTTTTCTTTGTCCCACGGCCCTACAACACTCATCTTGTGTATCACTCTTAAATATCCCCTAAGAGGAAGGGTCCTGGTACCAATATTATGCCATATCATAATCTGTCATCAGAACACATCCTACAGATGTGTGACCTCCACATATCTTTCCCTGTGGAGGTGGGTCACGTATCACTTGGCATTTTCAGTCATATGAGAACCGCGGCGACACATACACTAAATTTCACTGTCATCATCATGATCGCATTTTATCATCTCGATAGTACCAAGATAATTTGCAAAATTAACATAATTACATTTTTACATATACATATAAGTCATATCATAACAAATACTTATTTATAAATTCGTGGTACTATACATTAATTTAGAATAAATAAACTTCATTTTTCACATTTCATAAACATGCATCAAATTGTAAATTCATAATTTATAAATTAAATAATCTATGAAATTATAATACTTGGCTAACTTACCTCAGTATGCAAATTTCAATTGATAACCCAGCTATTTGGACACCTGGGTACCTACAGTATCATTTTACATTATTAAATTCCTAAAATCTGAATAATAAAATGATTCTTAAAACTCTTCCCAGACCACTTCACGGGCCCAACTTTGGGCTCGAATATCTCTCAATGTATACACACTCAAATAAGGAAACAAAATTATCCCCAGAAACTAGAATCAATCCTGATTCAGGCCATATAATTATTTTGCCATTCTCGGTCCATTACAGGGCCCAAACAGTAGCTCAAACTGGCCCTTAGAACCGGCCCAATAGGCCTAAATCAAAGCAGCCCAGCTGGCCCAACGTTTTCTTTTTTTTTTCTCTCTTGTTACTGTTGCTCCCCTGTTTCAACCGAAACAGGGGCCATCCGTGCCGGCGGCTAGGGCTGCCACCGGCCAAATTAGGGGCAGCCCGGCCGCCGCCGCGGCCGGCCCCCCTTCCCTCTCTCTCTCTCCAATTTTACTCCATCTCTCCCTTTCTCTCTCACGATCCGCCGCGGCTATGAAGCATGCCGGCGGCACGGCTGGCCAAATTCGGGGCGGCCTGGCCACCGATGGTTGGACCAGAGCCGGCCGCGGTGGCGGTCGGCCCCTCCCTTTCTTTCTCTCTCTCCAATTCCTCTCTCTTTCCCTCTTTCCTTCTCACGATCTGGTGCGGCTAAGAGGCGTGCTAGCGGCACGGCCGGCCACCATGGCTGGCCGGACCTCCACCGGATGCTTGCCCGGCGCCGGTTTGGAGCTCAAGGCGAACGCTTTCATCAAAATTATAAGCTCTCTTCTACCTCTTTTTCCTTTCCTGTACTTTCTCTAATTTCTCTCTCTTCCTAAGGCAATGTGATAATCTTACCATGTGAGCATTGCTGTCACGATTGGCCAATGATGGGAAGCACTTAGGATGGATAGGTGGGTTCGCTTAGCATCTTTTAGGCAGACAGTCCTCAAAACAAGAAGGATTTGGGTTCCTTCAAGCTTATGGGATTGTTGACATCAAACCACAGCATTTTACAGTGTTTTGAATTTTTCTGCTGAAGATAATCATATGTTGTTTAAGATTAAGTTAATTCCTAAATTGCATCAACTTGAGCTAAGTTAAGCTGCCCAAACATCGGACAGTTAACAATCAATGCCAGTGGGATTAACAAAATAATTTATATGCCTTTTGACAATTTAGATCAATTGGAATGCTTAACATATATTGGAATATCATTTAGATGACAATTGTGTCATGTCTTCTTCAACTTGCAGTGCCAGCAGTCCAATTCTGCTTTAAAAAAGCTACTTAAAGAAGGATGGAAGGGATTGATCAGCTCCTTTGATAACATAGTTCGGGAAGTTTACTTTTATTTATTTCCCACCAAATTGATTGTAATGCAAATTTGACTAATGAATATGATGACAAGTAGGACAAACAACTAGGGTTCCAATGAATCCTTGAATACGATGGCATAAGCATCCATTTAATGAATTCTCAATTTGATCATTGCCTTCTCAAGTAGCATCTGTAGATTTTTGTCTATCATTTTTTTTTGTTCATTTTTTCTGTTTGTCTCTGTTGCTGAAGTGGGTCCTTTTTTCCTCTACATCGCTGATCCGACCAAGATTGGTGGTGTCATGGCTGTTGGAGTATTGTGGCTATGTATAACGCTAGCCATTGTCAGTTTGGTTATGTGAAAGTTTTGGTTTGAAGTGCTGCTATCATTGCAAAAAGCTCGTTTGCTACTTTGCAGTATGCATGCTTAATTCTGCAGAGATACTAGGCAAGCCTCGATGGTCATTATTTCTTGCTATAGCCATTACTGCTTTTAATTGAAATTTGGCATTTGTTTAATTCAAGTTAATTCTTTTCCATGTTGCAGTACCAAAGTTCCAAAGACCAAATAACTTTTAGTGCAAGGGACCGAAACATGAATTCGTATCTCTTAACCGTTGCAGAGTAGACATTAGATAGTTGTTATGTGACTTGCACTTGTGTTTCAGGCTTAATTGCTTCCGAAATATTTTGAGAGGCAATTAAGTCTCACAGATACAGGATACCTCATCTGCTTTTTATATTGATTGTTGATGGCAATACAGACTGTGTGATTGTTTGTGAGGTCATGAGCAATCTGGTAGGTATGCAGGATGCTTTTTATAGCTTATAAATCTGAAAACAAATACAAGGTTTCTGCAGTTGATTAAAGTAATTGAAGCCTTGAGTTACTTCAATCAATAAGATTTGATTGAACCAGATACATTGATAATAAGTGAAATTCCTTGTTTGTGCACAAGTTCTTTTAATCACCTGATTACAGGTGAAAGTCTTGGCAACACAATTTTAAATATTTACAGATTCACTGTATCGGTCTCTCAAAACATTTTTATTCTACATATGTTGTTATTGCCTCAATAAAGCGCATTCCACATCATATAATATGTATATCTCATTGAATAGCATAGCAGTCCTATTGTAATGCGCTAAGCCTATCTGCCAGCCAAATTAACTTTGGTAGCAAGTAAATTTGAATTATAAGCACATAATACCTTTTTTTTTCATCCGATATAGAACTATTTTTAGGGTAATACAATTCTCCCTTCTTATAATGCAATGTCTACAAAGGTGGTTCTATGCTATGATCGGACTCTATCACCATTCCATGGATAACTCTTTTTGATGCCCATCAACTTATGCATGCTTAGGTTGACATTTAGGTTAACTTTGATATCATTTGTGACATCCCAAGTTTACCTACTAATTTAATTAACTCTATTAGCATATCGAAATCATGTGGCTCAAAAATTTGACAAATAGATAGAAAGTGAACTTAAGTTATAAGCACATAACACTTTTTTTATCATTCAATATAAAACTATTTTTAGGATGTATTACTCTTTCTCCTTTCTTTGTTTGAAAAGAATTAGTGTTTACATCAAATAAAACTCATTAAGTAACTCATTAAAATAATTAATATTCAAAGACAATCCATATAACACATCATTATTTGACTAGCAGCCATTCATGAGGCTAGAACAAGGTTCCTCATCTCTTTACGCAGAGTACATAAGTTGCCAGAGAAATTTCTGCATGCTAATGGAAGATAGCTTAGTCCTTTTCTCCTTTCAAATAGGCAAATTCTAGATCTGGCAAAGGAAATAATATAAGGAAAAGACTTTGTTCATCGTCTTCGATGCACAAAACCGCGTACCAGATGCGAGCATTGGCTGTGTACTCATGCACGTACGCATATCAATGGTCACGTCCAGTATATGACTTTGTGCATCGGAGGCAGTGCACAAATACTTTTTCATAATATAAACTTTAGCCAAATTCTTCTATTGCTGCTCTCGTGAATAATGCAGAAAACATCATACTTTGCTGTGGAGCAACATCTACTCTGGTTAATTGAGATGAGGGGAGGAGACAGTAAACTCGTCACTTTGTTCTACAATAATGATCACTACGGTAGTTATACGGGCATGGCAACAATGGAGGAATGCAGCATTGATGGTTAATTTACAGCACATAGTTTAATAATTAACCATACTCAACTTAAGTTAACTCATCTAAGCCTTTTCACAATTACATGGATTAACTCATCTAAGCCTTTTTTTCACAATTACATAGATCAACTCATATAAGCCTTTTCTCAACTACATGGGATCGACTATGAATATGCTTTCTTCACTCTGTTTTATTTAGGACTAAGTCGATATTCAAAGGAACATTATATTTTTTTATAGTTTAATTTAATAAATTTATATTTTAAAAGATTTGACGAAGTTTTATCCTGATTATATGTAATTTTTTTCTTTATTTGAACTTAATATTATAAATATAAAATATTATAAAATATAAAAATAAAATATTATAAAATACTGAAAATCTCTATATCATCTTAATTTTTTCGTTATGGTTTTATAGCAGTATAATTTGTATATTTTTAAAAAAAAGATTCGAAACTTCTATATATTATTATACAACACCTGAAAAAAAATAAATAAAGGCTAGGCTACAACTACAAGTAGTTATCAACGTGATGGGCCCGCTGATTATGATGATGGTAAAAAATAAATAAATAAATAAAAACAACGTGGCGCCTCTTGATTGGGTTTCAGTCAAGTTGCTTGGTACCGAGGAGCATCACACGCTCCGGATTTTCCGGTACGGGGCCGAGGAGCTATCGTGGGTCCCTTTGACCCGTTCAATGCGCCATAAACCTCCCGCCCTCTCGCCGGGTAACCCGGTTCATTGAGCGATGCAGTGAGCATGCGTCATCGCAAGCAATTATAAATGATTACTATAGGTTTAGTATGATAAATAAATAATACTAAATTTTTAAAATATTTTAAATTAAATTTATTAAAAATTTATATATTATATATATTGTGTTGCTGTAAAAATTTATTTTTTAACTTGGGTGTGGTTCGATTTTGGATCTAGACGCTGATCTCTCGTTCGGATGAAACATGCAAGATAGTTCTTAGAGAGTGTCAGAAATGGCCCTCCGCGGAAGACGTTCGATGCTCAAGTCAATGGAGATTCACAGCAAGCAGATGTGAGAAAAAGGCTCTCGCAAAAAGCTCCTCAAGAAATAGCCTATCGAGAGCTCTGAGCTTTGCTTGAGCTTCACTGAAGTTTTTTAGTAAGAGTGTGAGTGTAAGCATGCCTGAAGAGCTTTAGGGCAAGATATTTATAGGTCGTCGGATGTGACGATAGGCAACACTTGATTTCTTGGACATGTTGCAGAGGGTTCGAAACCGTCAAGATTCAAATCAGATTCGAATCAAGTTTGTTAAGAGGTCGATAGCATCAGTATCTAGTTAATTAGAGAATCGACGACTAGAGAAGCTAGTTGATGCTTGAGATTCGATGATTTTATAGGCTCTAGGCCACTTCTTATATATTGGCATAATTTCTCGCTCAAGATCGTTAGGGACCTTCGTGGCTGGAATCTGGTATGAGTATTATGAATTTGAATTTTTCCCATGATTGGTTCTGCAGGGGCTTAGGGATACCTCTGTTCTGCCGAGGAATATGAGGATACCTCGACTCTGCCAAGGCATATCAATACTTCGATCTGGTCAAGATAGGAAGATGGCTTGGGGGATACCTCGGCTCTGTCGAGGCATATAAGGATACCTCGATTGTGCCGAGGCATGTGAATACTTTGGTCCGATCAAGATAGGACGATAGCTCGGGAGATATCTCGGCTCTGTCAAGGCATATGAATACTTCGATCTGAAGGTGACTTGGCCCGAGAATGGTTCAAACTTATTGAGATATATCGGCTCTTATTATTTTTAGATGTCACATCTGACTAATCGAAAATCAAAAATGATCATAACCTTTTTATCGTATGCATGAATGTTAATGCGATGTAATTTTAACCGTCATCAAAAAAAAATTTGTTAGATTATTATATTTTTAATAATTATTTTTTAAAAATAATCTAATTTATTTTCACTATAAAATAAATTATTATTTAAAATATATATCAAATATAATTATCTTATTATTATTATTTAAATAGATTACAGACTATCAAACGTCCCCAACTGATTTAAGGTCTGGACCATCGGACGTGGCCCTCTCCTGCATCCCGCAATCAGGAGAGTAGACCTCGTCTCTCAAGTGATCGATCATTTCATTTATTCTTATTTACAGCCCAGCCCGCCCCCATTTAATGGTCCTCTGTGCCGTTGCTTCTTACCCTGGTCGACAGGGATATGGAGTTATGGACCATCGCGGGGAGAAAGGAGAAGGCCTACTGGTCGGCTGGTTGGGCGGTGACGAGGACGATGGTCGGCTTAGATTCCAAGTCTAGTGCTGCGATCTCGGTTGGATTGGTCGTGGTCATGGGGAAGGTGCATCTTAGCCACCCACTCTGCTTGCTTCCACAGCCTTAGGGCTTTAAATTTCCCCCCCTTTTTGTCTCCCCGAACATTGGGATTTTCGTTTCATGTTCTGCTTTGAATCTCGCACAAGGGGAGAGTTCCGTGCTTGCGAAGGTCGGATCCTTTCGGGTTCTTGGCCGAAAAAGGTTCTGTATTTCTTCTTTTCCAGATGCATTTTTCAAGAAAAATCCTTTTTTTATTTCTTGCCACTAGTTTCTTGAATAGAATATTTAAGTTTTCTTTTTTAAAATTATGGATATTATTGGATTGAAATTGTGCTGTTGTTGTAATTTTGGAAAAGAACAAAAAAAAAAAAAAAACTCTTTCGAGTTTCTTTAAAAGAATGAAGGGTTTGATTAGCCTAGGAATATTCTTTTTCTATTTAATTTTGTTTACTTTCAAGTTTATTATGCGTGCTCCTGTGCCTCTCGGACATATTTATGAAAGATTTTTGTATGTGATTTAGGATTTTTCTGATTTTCTCTATTTTTGTTTTTAATGCTTCATCTAGACGAAGAAACAACCAAAAAAAAAAAATTCAACTTTGCTGACGCGTTGGTCGATATTACTCTGATGAGTTTTGTTCCGCGCTTACCCTCTAGATTTTCTTGACCTCGACAGCGCAATCTTGTTTCCATAGCCGTCATTGGCCAGCGTCACTCCAGCTCAAGGGACTTAGCTCGCTTTACTAACACGGTTCCACAATGGCCATTCTTTTCCATTAGTTTGTACCCTCTCTCACAGGAAAATTTTCCCCAAATATTTAAGTCTTTTACAGTAGCAGTTTTTTTTAGTAGATTTGATTTGTACCAGTAGCTCTGTTTTTTTCCCCTTTCCTTTTGTCTTCATCGTAGCAGTTTGGATTCTTATTTCTAAATATATTTTTGGTTCCTATGGTCATGTAACTAAATATCACATGATTTCTCCACCGTCACTCATAAGTTAGACATATCACTAACTTAATTTCTCTCAGTAACCGGCGACCAATGCTTTACAGCTCAAGTTGAAGGAATTTCCTGGAGTTCGAACATGCTGCTGATTTTGGTAGGCCCAACATAAATCTAGCTAAGATCCCCTTTCCATTTAAAACCAATCAGCCTGATGTATTCAACACCAACTCTGAGTTGTAGACCCAACAGAAATCTGTCACATACCCTCATTGTAGGAATTTCCTACAACTAGATTGTAAAGGATTTGCACTGACAGTTAATTGTTTTGTGTTTTTATTAAGATAAACAACATTGAGAAATTTACCAGGGACCTGCATGTAGTCTAGTTGTCGAAAATTGATGAATGGTGGATTTAAAAAAAAAAATCTTTTAGTAAGAAGTTTTTGTTACCTCAATTTGGCTTTTTTTCTGATTAAAATTAACCTTATAAACAACGAGTATTTAGATGATTAAAGAGATGATCATCTTTTGCATATAAATATGTAGGGGTGTTTGCTGATATATTGTACTGATCCTTTTACTCTAGGTCTTTGTTTAATCATGATTAAGATATTTTAAGATAGTCATTCATAATAAAACCTTACTACAAGAGTTTTGGAGAATCATTATGTTGCATATGATGGTTTCTTTCAGGATATGATCAATTTATTGGACAAAGAAATGCTCTGGCGATAGCTACAGATTCTACTTGTGGATGTGGCTTTCAAATAGAAGAAAATTTTGTAAGCACATCTTTTTTGTTTTCTAGCTAATATGCATCATACAAGCTGCTTGTGCCCAAGTTGTTAACGAGCTGCACTGAGAATTGGCCTAATGCCCTTTAACTGGCATGTAGACTCTGTTTGTTTAAATGGGTCTTTAAATCACACCCTAACTTATTTCACTTAAATGTACTCCATTTTCTGAAACATATTCATGATATTTAATGTATAAAATTTATCTTTGGTGTTCTTTCTTTACTTTTTTGTGCATGCATTTGGGTGACTTACTGCTCACTCATAAGACATATATTGACATGCTTCTATTTTTCATACTTGTAGTTTGCCCTTAAGTTGAGTCAAAGCCCATACAGGAAAGCCAGTGAAAGACCAATGAAAGCTATAAGGTAGGAAGATATGTCAAAAGAAACAGATATAAGGAGAACCTCACCTACCGTAATTGCTAGATTGATGGGTCTTGATGAGCTGCCTCCTCCAAAAGTAGTCCATAAACAGCAGAAGGAAATACAGGGTCCCTTCTTGAAAACATCATATGCATGTTCTCAAGAGAAGTATGTGCCTTACGAGGATCATTCACCTCAGACAAACACTCCCGAGCTCCAAGGAGTTAAAGATGTTTTTGAAGTCATAGAAACATCCAAGGTTGAGAAGGACAGGGATGAGCTTGTTCATAAGGTAATGCCAAGAGTGAAATGTGAGACTGACATAAGCTTTAACAAGCAGAAGTTGAGGGATGCAAGGTGTCCTTTAACCAGTGGAACACTCAAAAGCTCAAAAGAATTTAATGATGCATTGGAAGATTTTGATACCAGCAGGGATCTTTTCTGGCATATTTCCAAGAACCAAATTCCCTATTTACAAAGCATCTCCATGATCTGAAGTGTTCTCCAGCCTCGACTCATTCTAGCCACATCACAATTTTAAAATCATCGAACAGTACTAAGTACGAGAGGGGTAAAGTATGCTGTAAGTCAGAGCAAGTGGCTGAAGGTTGCAATAATATGAAAGCAGATGTTGCATGCTCTTCTAGAAAACCTGCTACTCACCTTCTGAGTCACTCTCTTGAAGAACATGGTGGTTCTCATTCACATAAGTCATCAAAATTACGACATGTGGGCCAAAATGGTGCTTGTCCTCATCCTAGTCAGATTGTTGTTTTGAAACCAAGTCTTGAGAAGGCCTGGAAAACAGGTACAACTGTTTCATCACCAAGAGCCCCAGAGAATTTTCAGTTTGGTGGTAGAAGACACACAGAATTTGGATGGCCTGGATTTCGGGAGTCGTACAGGGAAGGAAGAGTTTGGCATAGTTTCTTTGATAATATGGATTCTTTGCAACCAAACAAGAATAGTCCAAGAGAAATTACTAGAGATATTACAAAAAAAATGAGGCAATCTGGAAGTAGTGGTACTAGGAAGGCATCTACTTCAAGGCTTAACAGACATATCAGTGATGAAAGCTCTTTTACTATGCCAGGCTTTTCTAATCTACACAATTCTGTGGCATTTCAGAGGCCTTTTGAACACCCGAATGGATGGAATAGCAGCTATAAAACAACTTATTCTTCTGAATATTCTGTGAGCAGAGAGGCTAGAAAACATCTTTCTGAGCGACACAAGATGATCAGCCAGTTTAAGGAGGTGGAACATACTGGTAGAGATATGAGTAGTTTGGGCGAAATGCTTGCTCTTTCTGATGAGGAAAGACTGAGGACAATTTTGGATTCTCAGAGTATTCATAAAGTTTTGGATGAGAAATTGGCTAGATCTGAGGTGCCCAAGACATGGGGTTGCCCTTCTAGGGACAGCTGGAAAGATAGAAATTTTATAAATATACCAAGATCTTTATCTCTTTCAGGTGCATCAAAAGTTTATGGACCTCCAAGTCCATGCAGCAGGGATCAAAGTGGTGTTGGTGATAGTTATATTCTTAATAATGTGCTAGGTTTGGGGCCTAATGTTTCCTTACATGGAAAATTGAACATGAATGGAAGTCCTCCATTCAGAGTTGCTAAATGTGACACTAAGTCTCAGCATCTTAATTCTGTTGGTGAGGAAAGTCTCCCTGTATGGGAGATTCATGTGAATCCAGATGATACAAGGAAAAAGGCTCATGTGAAAGTTCCTGCTGAAATGGAGCCTGTGCTTCCTGACTTCTCTCATGGCACCAGGGCAGATGCAGAGTTGCTGACCAATAATTTATCAGCTCCCTGGAACATGGACTCTAAAATTTCATTGCCATCTGTTCAGTGGCAAACAAGAAATATGCTTCCAAAAAAGGATGGTGGCTCTTCTGACAATGATCAAAATGATCTAGCTATGGAGGTAAATATTTAGAATGATCTTTTGATGGAAATTTGCTTATTTTAGAAGGCACATTTTTGTTTAGCATTATATCGAGGAGGAAAAAATTTCTTAAAATTGGTTATATATTGTTTTCAGTTTTCCCTTTTTCATGTGCATTTTTTCCTGTGAGATCCACATATGAATATCCGAATATACTTAGATTCAGATGTAATCTGAACATATATAAATGCATTCCATGGTCATAGTTCGTAATTTAGTTAGTGGCAACCGAGCATGGGAAATGCATATTTGAGGGAAGAGAGAAAAAAAAGAGAGCAAATTTTGGATTTAAATATGTTTGAAGAGTTGAATCTAAGAGTTTAATTTGTTTAGGAGCCAAATTAGAGAAAGATGTAGGTTCTAATCTGAACTCTATGTATGAGGCCTAGCTAGTATGTATTTCATCCCACTTCGATCGTGGACTGGATAGATCTTAAATACCTATGGAGGGACAAGAACTTTAAATGATGCCTTCTTGGCTAGTTTTTTTGAATAAGATTCTAGATTGTTACAAATGTTATCAAAGCATGCTTAGTTCATGGCTCATATGGAACAGAAGATATTGCAGATGGTCTCTTTGGGGCTAACCACAGACTGGTCATGGTATTTGTGATTAGATTTAGATTTAAAACCTTAGCTTGTCAAGAACATTGTAACTTAAATAGGGAAAATATGTGAGAATCCATGCTGAAAGGCATTTAGTTCCCACATTGGTTTCTACCGAGTAGATCTTGTATTCTCATGCAGGACTAAGGAACCCAAATGATATCAAATTGATCAGCCTTTTTGAGTGAGATCTTAAGTTGTTACACTATGAAAGGAGTCTTATTCGATTGGGAAAAGAATGGGTGTGCTTGGACGTTAACATGAAGAAAAAAGTTAATGGGTGATTAACTTTTAAAAAAAGATAAATTAGAGGGTGTTCTTGGTATAAAAGTATGACTGCTGGAATCAAGAGGGAATATTTACTGATTTTGAAGCTGTTATATATAGATTATTTCCTATCATGTGTTACATGCTCAATATCCATTTTGTGTGCATATGTTGTGAGGTGCCAAATTTTGTTTCATGTTGACTGCAAATAATGACTAACCAAATCTTCTCCGAACAACCTTCATCTGTGAGATCATCCACCAAATGCCAAGATTGGTATTTGACGCCATCAGTCATAGAACTTTCCAAATCATAAATGAATTGTTATCACATTAACTTATATTGATGTTGCATTATCGAACTTATTTGTTTGTTTCCTAATCGGTGTTTTGGAAGATTTTTCCGCCCTTTTTTCTTTCATTTTATTCCATTTTCTATTTTTGTTCCTCTATATGATTGGGGATTTAAACATTTCAATATTGTTCACCAAATTTTTATCTTTTGTTATGTAATTAGATTCTGAATATATCACCTACGTCTTCACCTCTTTAACTTTTCATAAAATAAATGAACCTTTCTTTTCAACAAGCAGGGCAAAGAATTGGTTTCATTTTCAAATTGTATATCAAAATACATTACTAAGCAATATTTCTATTCTAAATATCGAGCTGTATCCTTCCAGGAAACATCTGACCGACCTCATGTTGATTGCTACCTTATACACTCTGGTGGAACAGAATCAGGGTCTTTTCTAAGCTCCAAAGAGGTTGAGCAACCAAGTCCGGTCTCTGTTCTTGAGCTACCAGCAGGACTACAGTCCAGTCTGGGATGCTTCAAGAGGGTCAGTGCAGAACTAAAGGGTGGGTGGGGAAAAATAAATATTGCATATTTCTTTCGTTTCACGACAATCTTACTTTGTTGACATGTTCTACCCTTTACAATTCACTTTCTTGTTGCAGAACACCAAATGCAGCTTCAGTTGCTGCAGCCAGAGTCATTTGATGCATATGCCGAGGGATCAGAGCGGCTTGTATCAGGTGATGAGGGCATTGGAGGAGATTGTTACTTCCTTCAGCAGATAGGAGATATCCTACAAGAATTCAGGAATGAAGAGGATAGAGACTTCTCATACTTACTTGACATTCTCATTGATTCTGGCGTTCATGCTGCCAATCAGGATAGGTTTTACAGTTCATGCTATTCTCCAGAATATCCAGTGAGCCCAGGCGTGTTTGAAAAACTTGAAAAGAACTACAGCAAGCTGGTGACATGGTCAAGATCAGAGAGAAAGCTGTTTTTTGATCTTATAAACAACATTCTTGCTGAGATCCTGGCCTCATGCATGGACCTGCAACCATGGCTGAAGTCCAACAGAAGGATTGGGCCCATTTGGAGCGGTGAAGGGCTAGTTGAGAAGGTATGGCAGATGTTGGTTAAACAGCGGAAAGAACCGAATGCAAGTAATCCAGAGGAGAAGATCCTGGATTTTAAGTGGTTAGAATTGGGAGAGGATGTTGACATAATGGGAAGGAAGATTGAGAAGATGTTGAAGGAGGATCTTTTGGAGGAACTTGTTTCAGAGTTCATACTAGGTTAGCTTTTGGAAGAATATGTATATATGGCAACCACATGCTCCTGTCTAGATGATCAGCCCCTGAAATAGAAACTGGAAGTTTCAGATACTCAGGAATGCCATGTGGCCTTTGATCTGGCTGTGTTCTGGTCTAATGGTATCATCGACAGCCATGGAAGGTTCAGAAGGTTGTTATGATCAGTCATGCGTCACCATCTTCCATTTGCTGAAAAGCTTAAACCACTAGCAGGTGTTAATGCGTCTCCCCCAGAAAAATTACCATAGAAAAGCATTTATTATTGCTGGATTTATCAATGAACTGGCCAAGCATTATATAGCCGTCCTAATCAGATGGGGTTGTGATTTAACTGATAGCTGTCTTTGTTGGTTTTCCTGGTGCTCAACACCAAATTTTGCAGTGAGTAATTTTCAGCAGGTGGTGAACCTTTTCAGTGGTTCAAGAAATGGATATGATTGTGAATGACTGTCTCGTTGCGATTGGGCTGAGGACTAAGCATGTAATCATTAGGAGCCAAATGTAAATTCCTTAAATCCCAAGACGGCGGCCACGATGCCTTACAATAGTGAAGCGTGACAAAAGTAATGCATGGTGGTGAACAAGAAAAATGAAATGATGGGGATTGAAAGGTATCAAGATCGAAGAAGCTCCATTGAAGGGGGGAAAATGTATAATTGATTAATTTATGACTGGCAAATTTAAGTTGACTCAAGTTTTTCTGTTTTTGTTCCCGTGCAGTGGATGCTTAGCTTGAGTATCCGGATGTAGAACGCTATATGAAATTAGCCTGCTTTGAAATATAGTTTTCTCCCTTTTTCTAAATTATAATGCATAATGGTTTTCATTTTTGCCCGTACTTTAATTATAATCATAGGTATGACTAGAAGATGTCCCGAGAGCTGTGATATATCCCTAGTGATGTAGTGATGATTATTTCCATCTTTCCCATGACAACAGTTTTCCAGTGATGCAGAATTTTTTTTTTTTTTTTTTTTTTTTTTTGTGAAGAAAAAGTTCACACAGCTGCACTGTTACTCTCCTGTTATATCTCACTGACAGCACAGGATTTGGTACCGGCTGTGTGAGAAGAGGAATAGGAGATTCACATATCAGCTCTGTGTGCTCTTTTTTTTTTTCTGATGTTTTTGTGTTACTTCAGCATCTATCTTCATCAATGGCATAAGCTCTTCTTTCCGAGTGCTATGGTGGCCGGCACCAGGTTTTTTTGAAGCAGCAAGAGATCATCCCGTTAGTTTCTAGGTTGGCAATCACCATGAACTCTAATAAATCAATTTGAGAGATATACTGAAACTTGATTTATCAGTGAAAATTTGTAAATATTTGGAAAATATCTTTTGAGTCGGTGAAAATTGCTTCCATAATGTCTCAAAAAGTTTAGAACCTTTTTTTGATTATGTGGTTTTGTGGTTGGCGATTTAGAGTCTCATACATCAAAAGAAGACACCCACCAAGACCAGGAGAAGGCCTAAGAGTCCTTCGCTAACCATCTTACCTAAGAGTTTTAGCTTACTGTTGTCATGTGACCTAGATGCTCGCAATGCCATCCTAGATTGATCGAGTTGCTTGGTTGACTGAAACTTGCCTTCTTGTATTCTTGATTGATGGAACCTGGCTCTTCAGCTCTGATAGTCCAACATGGAATTTGGTTGAAGATTTGAGCTGAGACCTACCTTCTCATTTCATCAAAAGTTCTAAAATTTTAGGTCATTATGCACACTTTATCGAGTTCATCCAGCCTGGTCTCGAGCCACACTGCACATTAACACACCATTAAAATCCAGCTAGGTGATTGGTCTGATGGAATGAGAACCGGAGAAAAAATATTCCCCAACTTCTTGAAAGAAGTTTGGACTTTTCACAAGATTTTTCACCTGGCAAATTATTTTCTAAACTATTTTTGGATATCTGAAAATAATTGAAATATTTGTGCATTGTTCATGAATTATTTGTCATCATGAGAAACATCCATTAGTGCTTGATGTTGCTGCTTCTTGTTCATATGTTAGTGTTGATGCCGTTAACATTCACTTTCATTGTTTCTGAGATGTTTTATTTCGTATAATCAACAAATAAATACATGAATCTTTTGAACTCTGAAACTATGGTTAATGGGAATCATATAGTGATGCCGAACTTGTGAGTGTGGTTACAAGACCATCTTACTCTCAGGCTCTCAGCAGAGACACCATAAGAAAGTTTGCTTACCTCTCAGTGGGTCTTCGTCAGAAATTTCTTTTATGATTCTTTAACATATTTAGTAAGACATTTGGTCTAAAAGAAGCACATTATTAGACAACCATATCTACAAGAAAACCAAAGGGAGTTTATCCTCTGGAAAAAGTGATCACATAGAATATTTTTTGTCTGAGACTTCTCATAAGCATGCTTTGATATCATCATTAGACTCCTAGCCACCCCATGAGGAAAAAGGAATGCTTAGTGTATTTAATATGTCTATCACCAGAGATGCTTGGCATGAAAAAATACAAATCTATGGGGCCAAGGGCAACCACCAGCACGGACCTGTCTTGATGAAAATGTGCTTGGACCCCATACCAACCACATCATGGACATTCTCTAAGGAATTCATTAATATCCTGGACCCCCTCAAAAGGGAATGGAAGCTTTATCCCAAGAAATGAAAATCTTGAAAGGATCTCATGGCCCAATATCCAAATCCATGCTGACTTAGCCTTTCTTTGTTGTTCAAGGTTGGACAAGTCGTGTCTAAAGATCTACTGTTTAATATTCTAGATTCGTCCTTGTATAAACCTTTTTTCCAAAGTGGCTGTTTGAATACAAACTTGGATCCCTCTCTTAATCACACCTAAAGCTTAATCTCTTTAGGTGAGTGAGAGGTTCTATCTCTCTTTTTTTTTCAGGACGTTAATTGTTCATCTTCTGATAGCAGTGGTCCATGCTTGCTTATTCTTCAAGAGTGGAATACATGATGTTAGGTGATCAAAGTGTGAAAGTTTACTTGTGAAACCGACTGCCAGAGCCTTTGAAACGGCGGAGGCAGGAGGAAAGTGGAGAGAAAGAAAGGTTAAAGGTGGTGTCTTGTTGCCGTTAGTTGTTGTGCATATAAAAAAAATTAAAGAGCCTTTATATTTCTAATTAAATAAATTGTCCTGTTAAAGTGATCTGGGCTAAATGCTCACCTTGTTGATTTCAAAGGCTCATTCGCTTCAAAGCACAATTCAGCTGAAATTCTGAATTCACTTTGGTAAAATTCTTTGTTTCTAAAAGCTCTTCTTCTTGGTGGTGGCACTGTTTGGTTACCATTTGTTTCTTAAAACTATAATAAACTCCCACCAATATGGAAAAAATTGGTTTCCAGAGTGCTATTATCCCAATGTGCACATGCTGAAGATTCTGAGCAACGTCTCATTTACTCAACCTTCATACCTCCGTATTCTCTCTGCAGTCTACTGACAATTAATTGCGACTCCAAAACTTAATAAACCATGCATTAATTAACAAGTAAAAAGACCGGTTGATATTTTTCCAAGTAGTCACTTCTAGAC
Source organism: Calamus simplicifolius (assembly GCA_900491605.1). Taxonomy (NCBI): domain Eukaryota; kingdom Viridiplantae; phylum Streptophyta; class Magnoliopsida; order Arecales; family Arecaceae; genus Calamus; species Calamus simplicifolius. Next base: position 454,287 of record UESW01004234.1, on the reverse strand, counting down.
CTTGCCTTTAATTACCCCATGTGATCTTGGGGAAAAGAATTACCAAAGTTCCATCTTGAAAAGCTCAAGGTGCATGCAAGAGAGGAACGTTATTTGTTAAGAAACAACTTGGAATGCGTCTTAAATTCAGTGCAATATTTCATCCGAAGGATAGCTTTTATAGCAAGCATTGAGGAGTCCTGTCGGCTTCAATGAAGTTAGTTGTTGCCTTCGTATCATATACTGGAGGAAAAAGGGTGACCACCTAAGTCCCGGTGCCCACAGCTGTTGATGGAAGGGCAAAGTGTTCTTTGTTTGGTACCACCCTCCGGCGTTCACTTGTTTGCATTCCAGAAACGACGGTGCTCGCTGGGCTTTTTGTTTGGTCCCATGATGAGGTGTTGAGATGAGGCTGACATCCAAGAAACTATTGGGTACGAAAGGTGGTGGTGCTCTGAGCCACCTCCAGATTCCCAGCTTGTGCCCCTGACAACCCACTGGATTTGGCCATTGAAATTGGAAAGCCACTAGAGATGTACCTTGATATTTTTCTCCACGCTCACATCGATGTCACTGTGAAATCTCTAGATTTATTATCAGCATTGCTTTGCTGGACTCTTCCTTTCAAACAAAAATATATATCTTGAAGAGATAGAAGGAAATAATCATACAGTTTAAAGCAGTAAACTTTAAGCATACATCTCTATTATTCTTGAATCATAGATCTCTAGCTAGTTTTAGCTCATTTTCTTTTAATGAAAGCAGATTGTGTTTGCCTAACTCCTTTGCTCAAATGTGGGTCTCCAATGAACTTGTGAAGTATGCCTTCCTATGGGTTGATACAAAGAGGAAGGAGCTCCATAATCCATCCGTGGAAGCAACACAAGTGTCGTGGCTCACTGAGTGCGGAATCTTGTGATGGAGACTTGTTACCTGTGCCATGGGTATAAAGGAAGGGGAAAAGTAAGTTCCAATAAGCATCAGATTCTATCAATTTTATGGACGAGAGTCTGAGATAATGGAAAGGAAAAGCGGCTCACAGTCTCTCCTCCTCTCTATACCAATCGAGCTCCATATCTAGCAGAATTCTTCCTTTCATTCCCTGCTATGTTTTTTAAAATATTACTGAGTGGGAATTTCATGCTCGGTTGTTTCCCAACATATTATTCTCCCTTTTTCTAGAGAACCAGATCGAAATCATCAGCAATCACATATTTATTCAGTTATTTGTGGATGAAAAATTGATAAAAGATATTGTCTGCTTGGATGTTGATCAGATAATTAAACAGCAATTCAGTTACATGTTTTAAAATAAAACTATAAACTATGTTGGTGTCCCATGCTTATCTTTTCTTTTCTTTTCTTTTCTTTATTTTTTTTTTTGGGAGAGAGAGATGATGATGGTAATAATCAAGGACTTGTTGGGGTTTACTGCAAGATGAACCGCAATGGGATCAACCTCTGAAGAAGTAATCTAGGCTTTCACCTTTTATTGCCAATGATCAGAGTGGTTACCATCCTTAAATCCCTTAGTTATTGGTTCAAAAACCATAGTCCCTCCTTTATTCCCAAAAAGATTTATTTAAATTCTTTTACTTTCTTTGCTGGGCTTCACCCAAACCAGTTTGACCAGACCTTGACTTTCTCCTAGCTTAGAACTCTCCTCCATCCCTTCTTCACGTGGGCTCTTCTCCACGTACTTTCCCTACGGTGTGTGAAGGTGCTTCTCCTCCCCTACGTTCATGCGAGTCGCTGGATTGCTTCCTAGGAGGACCTGTCCTTCTTCCTGGTCTTCGCGTGGATTGCTTCCTAGGAGGACCCGTCCACAAACCTCACGTAGCCATGCGTTCTCTCATGCGGTGGATTTCACCTGATTCCACTGTTCTCCCACAGAATGACCCACGGAACGATGCCACCGCTGGCTTTCGGATCCCACACCTACGTCTTGGATCCCATGGACGACACCGAATCTTCACAGCAGGAAGAAGATGAAGAGTAGGGTGGAGGAGGAAGAGGAGATAGGCTACTGCCCTGTGATGAGAGAGATGATTGGGAGAAAAGAATCTCTTCTATTCCATCCAAATCTTAGAAACTAAAGTTTAAATACATCCATCAAGTGGGCCAGGCCCAGACTCAAAAAAAAACTCTCATGGTCTAATCCATTAAGATTAAACAAATCCCTAACCGTATACACCCGTGACATGATTTAATCTCAAGCCTTGGACCTACACTCAGCCCAATACAAGTTAGCCGTCCTGAGCATTGATAGCACCACACCAGGCCCAACAATCTTCATTTTGGTGCTTCAAGATCTCAACACGCCCACCATGTCCATCAGCTGCAATACCTATGAAAGCTGTCCCGTGAAAGAACCTTGGTCAATGCATTGTTGGCTTCTCTTTGGTGTGTATCTTCACTAGCTCCACTCCACTTTCTTCCCCCAGCTCTTTGTAGTCGAAGCCTTCCTTCCGAGAGTATCCTTTGGCCACTAGTCCTGCCTTATACCTGATACCTCCTTGCTCTGAAGGCCCTTTCTTGCGCTAATAAACCCATTTGTAACCAATGGGTTTCTTCCTTTGTGGCAACTTGACCACCTGCCACGTGCCAGTTTTATGGAAAGACTACATCTTCTCTACCATAGCCTGGACCCACCTATCTTTGTTCTGGCTATCCTGGCTCTTCATAACCTCCTGATAGGTGTAAGGGTCTCCATTCGCTGTCACCAGAGCATATGATACCAAATCCTCGAAGCCGTATCAAACTGGTGGTCGCACGTTTCTCCTGGGCCTATGCGGTGCGATCCTAGTATCAGTCCCTTGCTCAGTTGTATTCTTCTGAGTCCTCTGCCCAACTGCATCCTGCTAAATTTTTGGCTTCTGACCTCTTCACCTGAATCTCAAATCTTCCTGGTCTACTAGCAAATGGCACGACTATGTAGGAGGTCATTTGACTAGTATTGCCGTGTTCCACCTTCTGTCGTCTCTGTTGTGCATCTGTACCATCTCTGTTCTAAAGAATCGAGCTCTTATCGAAGGTCGCATCCCTGCTAATGATAACCTTCTTCTCCAAGGGGTCCCACATTTGATACTCCTTGATTCTACGTAGGTAGCCTATGAACACCATCTTCTTTGACCTGGCGTCCAACTTACTTCGCTCCCCAGCACCAACATGCACATATGCCGTGCATCCAAACACCTTTAGATGGTTCAGTCTTGTCTTCCCTCTAGACCATATCTCCTCTGAAATGCCTCCATTCAACCTGGTGTGCGGTGACCGATTGACCAAGTAGCTAGCTGCACCTACTGCATCAATCCATAACATCTTTGGAAACCCTGCCTGCAGCCTCAAGCATCTTGCTTTTTCCAACAGTGTTTTGTTCATCCTCTCAGCCACCACTTCCTGTTGAAAAGTTTTCATCACCGAGAAGTGCCTTTTGATGCCCCACTCCTCACAAAATCTCTGGAACCCCTACTGGTATATTCTTCGCCATTGTCTGACCTCAGACACTTTACACTCCTACCCTGCTCCTTCTTCACCTTAGCCTTCCAGATTCGAAACTTGATGAAGACTCTGATTTCTCCTTCATGAAGTAGATCCACTGCTTCCTTGAGAAATCATCTATCATGGTAAAGAAGTGTCTAGCCCCATTCCTTGCAAAAATTGGGGCTGGTCCCCAGACATCCATGTGTACTAGCTCCAAGGGTTCTGCACTCCTAACTGTGCTGATCAAGAACAACACTCTCCTCTGCTTCCCCATCTGATGTGGCTCACAAATCTCCATATCTCCACCGCTCAGGACCATAAGCAACCCTTTCTTATTCAGTTCTTTCATCCCCTATCTCCCATGTGGCCTAGACGGTAATGCCATCTTGTACATATCCCGAGGATCCTGTTCCACAGCTGCTGCCTCAGATTTTTTGGTCATCACAAAGCCCTCCAACCTATATAAGTTGTTCTCCAGCCTTCTCCCTCTCATCACCATCATAGCTCCATTGGAGATGTTCAGAACTCCACTCCTGGCATGACTGCTAAAGCTCTATCTAGTCTGCTCCAGGTACCCCAATGACACTAGATTCTTCTTGAGTTCTGGGACATGCGTCACGCTGATAAGAGTACGCACCATGCCATCAAACAACCTCACCCTCACTGTGCCAATCCCTACCATCTTGCAAGGGTGATCATCTTCGAGAGTCATACATCCCTCATCAACCTCTGTGTAAGTGCTGAACCATGACCGGTTGGGAGTGTAATGATGAGAACAAGCTGAATCCAAGGTCCACATCTCTATGCTATACCTGTGACCATCTGATACCACCAAGAGATCATCCTCCACCTCCTAGCTTGCAACTGTACTCATAGATTCAGATCCTTCCTTTTCTCTCTTTTTTTACTTAAGATAATCCCTTTTAAAATGTCCTACCTCACCACGCTTATAGCACCTAGCTTTCCTGAACTTTGACTGTCTCCAAGGCCTGCTCCTGTCTTTGCCTCTGCTTGACCCTTTCCTAACTGATAGATCCTCCTAGAGAACAACTTCCTTGGTCATCTTCTTCCTCTGCTTATTCTTCTGAAGTACTGAGACAATATCTTCACAGAACAATGTCTCCTTCCTGTAGAGTAGCATTGTGACCAATGAGTCATGTGATGTGGGCAGCGAACACAATAGCAAAAATGCCTTATCTTTCTCCTATATCTTGATCCTGACATTCAGCAATTCATTGCTAATCTGGTTGAACACCTAGATGTGGCCCACACATCTCCACCTTCTGGCATCCGAAGGCTGTAGAGGCGCTTTTTTAACATTAACTTGTTGCACATATTCTTTAACATCATCTGAAGGCTTGCAACTTCGATCAAAGTCCCTTCGGGGTCTTCTCTTCTAGCACTGAATAAAGGGCCGAATCTGCCAAACATCCTCTGATTGTTGAACATGCTTTCTTCTCTAACGACATCCACTGCTTATCTATCATTCTATCTAGCTTTTCCTCCAAAGCCAGACCTAAACCCTGCTGCACAAGAAGGTCCTCTACTCGGACTTTCCATATGGAGAAACTTCTTTTTCCATCAAACTTCTCAAAATCTAATTTTATGTTACTATCCATGGTCATATCTTAATCAAAATATCACAAAATATTTTAAAAAATATCAAAAAATAGAGAGTACCCTGATGAGGCCTTGCTAAAAATTTTCAGCCCTTGAAGATCTCCAACCAACTTCTTTCTGAGCCTGGCTCTGATACCAATTGTTGGGGTTTAGTGCTCGATGAACCGCAATGGGATCAACCTTGTTGAAGAAGTACTTTGGGCTTTCACCTTTTGTTGCCAACAATCAGACTGGATACGTCCTTGAATCCTTTAGTTATTGGTTCAAAGACCACAGTCCCTCTTTTATTCCCAAAAGGATTTATTTAAATTCTTTTGCTTTCTTTGATGGGCTTCACCCAAACCAGTTTGATCGGACCTTGACTTTCTCCTGGCTTGGAACTCTCCTTCCTCCCTTCTTCGCGTGGGCTCTTCTCCACATACTTTCCTATGTCGTGTGTGGAGGCACTTCTCCTCCCCTACGTTCACGTAAGTCACTGGATTGCTTCCTGGGAGGACCCATCCTTCTTCCTGGTCTTCACGTGGATTGCTTCCTACGAGGACCTGTCCACAAACCTCACGTAGCCATGTGTTCTCTCACGCAGTGGATTTTGCCTGATTCCATTGTTCTCCCATGGAACAACCCACAAAATGATGCCAGCACCTTCTTCCGCTGGCTTTCGGATCCCACGCCTACGTCCTGGATCCCGTGGATGACACCGGATCTTCACGGCAGGAAGAAAATGAAGAGTAGGGAGGAGGAAGAGGAGATAGGGCTGCCGCCCTATGATGAGAGAGATGATTAGGAGAAAAGAATCTGTTCTATTCCATCCAAACCCTAAAACTAGAGTTTAAATACATCCATCAAGTGGGCCAGGCTGACTCAATAAAAACTTCTATAGACTAATCCTATGAGATTAAACTAATCCCCAAGCTTGTATACACCCGTAACTTGAATTAATCTCAACCTTTGGACCCATACCTAGCCCAATATAAGTTAGCCCTCCTAACCTTGATAGCACTATACGAGGCCCAATAGGACTAAGTCTAATTGCAGTGACTTGTAGCCCTCATGAACTATATGTTAGACCTACTGTATTAACATCTAAAGCATAATAAGACTTCATCCACAAAGACTATCTAAAAAAATATTATTTAGATTTATTAGCCTAATACAACTATCCAATACATTCTAATATATAAGTAAACATATACTAGCATGTAATAATCTGATCATGATGAGAGCTCTAATAGTATGTAAGTTGAATGATTAGTATGGAAAAGATCTAAAATGAAAGCTATGATGAGATAATAATCTGACCATGATGAGAGCTTTTCATGTCCAAAATTACTATAGTTTTGTTGCATGGCTCTCTCTCTCTCTCTCTCTCTCTCACTCACTCACTCACTCTCACTCTCTATCTGGTACGGTTTCTGGCCCGTTGGCTTGGTCCATTTCCAATAGGTAGGTGATCATTTACCTCCATGAATCAGCGGCCATGTCTGCTTTGCCTTTTTTTTCCCCTATTTTAGGGGTAAACGCTTGTTTTTCGTTTTTGGATCACCAAAACTTTTTTCGTTCTCTGGTCCACACGCTTGCACGGGATGAGATTACCATCTTCCCTTTATACTTCTATAATTTCTTGCACTCTATAAGCAAATAAAAATTGACTCATGGTTGTGGATTGGCCCACCGGCACTCCGGAATTCTTGACTATCCAATGGAGTTTTCTTAGTTAACTATTGACATAATTTTCTCAAAACACAATAACACCTTGGACATGATTCGCACTAACTTATATTGATTTCCATCAAAGACAAATTAGGCAAATAAATAATTCTGATGGAACAAGTAAGCAGCCACCCTAATAGAAGGTAGGGGTGTTGTCTTGCTAATTGAACAGTGGGAGATTTATACCATGATTTGACCATATATTATATAATGTTTGAAAGTCACTTGTCATGAACAGCAAGGCTGATGTTTAATACCATAAAATGATGAATATAGAAGCATTAGATTGATGCTACATTTTATAACCAAGTTATCAATAATTACAACATCACAAAAATATAGTGTTATGAATATTAAAATATATTAATATACTTTCTCTTAAAAAATGTTACATTAGTGTCTGGTACCACTTAACATATATGATGTATATGTTATCAATTGTATTGGAAAAATATAATTAACCAATAATATTAGTACTACTTAATATAAAATATTGTTAGTGGCATTGAAAATATGTGGTAATATTATATACAGTGAAACTAGCCAACCGGCAGCTGCTCCACAAGTTCCTTCAGAATTTTAGCACCGACTATTGTAGGCACCAAATGGACTAGTTTGGTGGACTGATCAGTCCAGAGGCAATTTAGGTTTGGTTTAAAAGTGCTTTAGGACCAATTTTTTGGGTAGTTTAGGTCAGGTTCAAAGCCACACTCACTTAGATGAGGTCCAATTCAAGATCAATGTGGCATGATGAAGCAATAATATGACCCTGATTAAGAGGTATTTGATCAAAGGTTGCATGCTCCATATGGTTCAAAAGATGAGCTGCCCTCCCTGTGAAGCCTCTATGTTAAAGCTATCAAAGAATATGCCTGACAAACCATGTTAACTCACTGAAAAAATCATTACATCCACTGAAATTTCAATCTATAGCACCGAAATAGTTTGAATTATATTCAGAACATGTATATAATTGCCGAAATTGACATATTTGTTTGTAACAGAACAAATATATTTACAAAGTAGTCAACATTGACCCACTGTTCAAACTATGGTTGGTCTACCAAAGCTTCATTTGTGTTATAGTTTAAGAACAAAGCATCCATCAAATATTAAATTCATTGGTAACTGCAATAGTCCGAGCAGCAACAGATAGCAAAACAGAGAGCTCAATGTGAGAGAAGAGGAAGAATGGTAGCAAAGCAGCGCAGGCCCCGTTCTAAGCTATACATACTAATTTCTTCCTTGGATTTTGCTCTGCTGCAAGCCTGAAATCACGTGAAGCCAGGCATAGTATCATGTGGAACAAATAACCGGTGATTATTTATTGAAGCCATTGCAGGGAAAAGTTAGATCTTGCCAGCTTGCTGAGAAGAGCTCTGCTCCGTGTTCTGCAGTATGTGGTCTGTAGTTGGCCGCTAAGTGGTCTCCACATAATTATTTAATTCAAAACAGCCAGTTTAAGGTCAGTTTAATCATTTTAAAGTCCCATGCACAGGATACCTTGGTTTGCAGCCACTGAGATGATCCAAGGAGCAACACTGGGGGATTATTCCATTGAATATTATAGGAAGAGTTCCAGAGAAAAGATGGCCAAAATTTCTTCCCTAGCCTTGGGCCAGTGCCACCCCCATTTATTCTATGCAGTAGACCACAATTATTTCAAGGCAAAGAATAGTTGAAGCAATGGTCGCTGGAAGAACGAATTGGATGAATATTGAAACCCAAAAAAGGACAGTCACATGACAAAGTGTTCAAGATTTTCGAATTTGAACAAGGTATAAAAATCAGTGCAAGGAAAAGGTTGTAAGTAGCTAGGTTCTGCATGACTGTAGGCTAGAATTAGATGATGGAATGTATGACCTACCCAATCTCTTTGATTAACAACATTTAATAATGAAGCAAGAAATAGTGGAGAAGGAAAAGAGGAGTTAGGTCCAGATCAATGAAGATAGTCATTAAAGCTCGCATACAATGGGAAACTGTTGATGGTTACATCCATGATATGGAGATAACAAGATTAATGATAACATGGCGATGGTGGCAGAGAGGCTGAGCTGATGCAACTCGTAATTATCACTGCAAGGTGGCCGAAAGAAGAAGATGGTATTATCTTAAGTCTATTATTAATTAAGGTCAATGTTAGCCTTTAATGATTGCTTTCATCCAACTCGGTTCAGGTGGATCTTTTCTTTTAAGGGACTTGCTCAGAACCTCCTCATGTTGTTACTCTTTCCACATGACCTACTACTGTTCTCCCCTCATAATAACGCAATCAGAAATTCATCATTAAATCCAACTCTAAGAAAGTATATTTCTGTTTCTGGTTTCAAGTATGAGATTGTTTTTTTCTTTTTCTTTTTTTAATGACTTCTGGTTATAGTTGGCTTACTCTCACCGAGTGTCGGCAGACTCCTTTTCTCACCATCTCTCTCGCTCTCTCTATCTGCAAGCTTATAAGCGCATCAATGCAAGCTTATTAAGAAGTTGCTCTCTCTCTCTCTCTCTCTCTCTCTCTCTCTCTCTCTCTCTAATGCTAGTTGTCGCTAAACCAATATGGCTTCTCTCCTCTTCAAGGAAATGAAAAGCTTCTCTTGTGCATCACCGGCGTCGGCCGCGGTGTGCACGAGCATAGACCGCCGGTCCATGGTCCGGCCGAGCATTGGGAGAGCCCTTGACCGGCACTCGCCTCATCTGAGAGACTCACGGAGAGCAAAGTCTATCATTAACCCAAAGTCTCAAGCGCCCTCCAAGTCCAAATCCTACAACCAGAAGAGCAGGAGGAGCTCGGACCAACAAGTCGAACTGATAAGCCCTGCAGGCTCCTCTCGGTATCTACTAGACGATTCTCGCTTCTTCGATGTGTTTCCTGAATTGGAGGAGCCAGCTCCTCCTCTACTCCGATTAGAACCGGCAAGGCTTCGGACGTCTAAGGGAAATGATCAGTTAGCTCTAGCAAGGCTGCCTTCTTCCAAGAGATCAGATGAGTCAGCTGTTTCAAGGCCATCATCTTTCAAGGCCGATAGGAGTGCATCTTCTTTTAAGGGTGATGAATACGCTGTCTTCAGGCCATCATCTTCTTTCATGGGAGACGAGTTAGCTGTTTTCAGGCCATCTTCTTTTAAGGGAGAAGATTCAGCTCTCTCAAGGCCATCTGCTCTCAAGGGAGACGAGTTAGCTGTTTTAAGTCCTTCCTCTACTAGACCACCACCAGATCAGGTATGAATAATCGAAGTGGTACTTCTTCTTTTTTCTCATTCTTGCTGTTTGTATCATGTTAAAAAAGTTCTAATTAATTATCGCTTAATTTCTTCTTAGGTTGTGGTGTTGAGGGTATCCTTGCATTGCAAGGGTTGTGAATCGAAAGTAAGGAAGCATATCTCCAAGATGGCAGGTGAGATTAGTCGAGATGGTTTAAATTGATCGACTGAAAACTTTTAATTCATCTTATGAGTATTGTGACTTAAATTTCTAATTACTTGGCTTTGAGTAGGGGTGACGTCCTTCGACATCGACTTTACCACCAAAAAGGTGACGGTGATCGGAGATGTCACGCCGCTGGGCGTGCTGAACAGCATCTCAAAGGTGAAAAACGCTCAATTATGGCCGTCGCCGCCACCACAAGCATCAGCTTCACCTTAAACCATATTAGCATTTCTTAGGAGCTTGTAAATTATAATATGATGTTTGGAAAAGACGAATATATGTAGTTTTTGCATTGTATGCTAAGTGGGCCAGCAGCAAGGAAGTTCGATGTTGTTACGTCTAAAAGATAAAGAGAAGACTAAAGGGACTAACTTTGGTTCTTCTCTTCATCATGTTCTTGTAAGGAGGCCTAATTAGCCTTTTTCCTTTTCTTTCCCATCTTTTTCTTCTGAAATCCACGTTCAGCTGTGTAGTGTTCTTTGCGGGTGCACTTTTTCTAGATGTGAGTGATGATCTTGGTATTTGTACTGTAAACAAATGAAATCCAATCACCTTCAGGTGAGTATCAAATGTTTTCCTTGCCCTCACTCATCTATGACTAGTGCATGCATGCCGGCCCTATACTTGAATCAGTGCATTTACTAAGCATGCCTAAAAATGGTCACGAACAAGTGAAATAAAATAAATAATACTGATTTGTGAGCAGTGAAGGAACCATTTATTAAAACTGCATGTTAATTAGTTTAGGTAAATTAATAAAAGCTAGCGGGGAATTATTACTCCATTATTCCCTTCGAAAAAAAAAGTTTAGGTAAATTAAGTTGCCACACATGTAAGTTTCAGCCCATCAATCACTTGATATAGTTTTATCTAGCTTAAGAAAAAAGAAAAAAGAATGAAGAAAAATTTTATATAGTTTCAAATTAAAACTTTATTGTTATCGTCGTCTATATATGCTTCAGAAATAAATAATTTTTATGCTTACAAGTTAATTCAAGAGGTTCAGGAGAGAATTGTGAGAAGCATTCTAACAGTACAAATGTTGCTGCTTTAGCTCTTTGAGAAGATTATATCTGTGTTAAAAAAATAGCTGTGTTTAATTTGAATACTATATACCCTTGTATAAATATACTTGGGCACTCTTGAAAATTTAGACATTTAACTGACTGTCTAAAAGGCTTCCATTTCCACCACTTACACGTACCATTTTTGAAATTGGGCAAGGTGCTCTCCTGCCCCAGTCCTGCCGTCGTCCTTGTTCTCTCTTTTCCCAGAGTCAATCAACAGGTGCTCTAAGCTAAGACTAGACAGGACACCAGATGCCAGCGTTCAGGCTTGCAGCAACTTTCACCAAGGTTTTGCTCTCTAAACCTATAAATAAGACAGAAGACGTTGGATAATGTTCCTTTATCTCTTGCTCCACCGGTCTGCTTGTTTACTAACGAAGATTTATAATATCTATTATCTCTTCAACTAAGTAAAAATTTAGAACTTGCTTATGAGTTAGGGAATTTTCAGAGCATTGTAACCTGATTTTATTAGGAAAAGTTAGATTTGATTGGTTTATGCTATGATTTCTGGAGGGGAAATTTACCTCTTCACTTGGGAAATGAAAGGACCCCGATCAGCTCCTTGATGGCCTCAACAAAGACATACTTAGACTCAGGAAATTACAAACTTTGGACCTTGGACTCTCTCGATCTCCTCCATGATCCTTTCAGCTTCCTCCTCTCTTTTTTCCTGATGTGAACTCTGACAAAAAGTTCACTCTCCTAAGTTTTGGCTGTTTCCTATTTTAACATGGTAGATGCCTTGAGCAAGCTAAGAACAAGATTTGAATTTGAGAGGGAAAGGAAACTGCTTGAAATGAGCAACTTCACCATTGATGTACACAATTTGAAATGAAGACCATCATCCAAAGCTCTTACAAGGTGCCATCATGAACTTTGCCTTGAACAAACCTCTCATTCTCCTTCTTTTTTCCGTAGCAAAAAGGACAGGCATTCTAACTTTAAGCATTTAAGAAAACAATAATCATAGGCAGTACGATTCTGTTACGAGAAATCTCTCTCCATTAGTTGGCATTCATATGTCCTGATATGTGTTACTGTGTAACAGGAAGAAGCCTCCATGAAGACGAGCAGAAGCCAACAAACTTCTCCAGATCTTGCACCGCACCCAGTTGACAGATTTTACTCAAACCAAACATTCGTTTTCGTCAACCAGAACCAAATCATTGTTGTCTTGGAAGTTAGAAGTGCTGCTTCGATCTCCAAGGAAAGGTCTTGCATGCTAAGAAGATGGTATTGGAAACGCCAGAGCCTGATGAGCTGTACGTCTGGGCTAGTGTCTGCCTTCTGTTGTCTTGGAAGTTAGAAGTTTCATGGTATCAAACTTCGTTAATTTAACCTTTTTCACTGAGTAAAACCTGTGTGCATACTTATATTTATTATAGGCAATGAAAAATAATTACATATGCTCATAATTATCATCTTACTGCATATAATAAGATGAGTCAGAAATTAAAAAAAAAGTTGGTATGATGGATTAGATGTTACATGACTGGCTTAACATTAAGGATCGATCCACTGAAAGGTCGAATATTAATTTGTCGATCATTTAACAAATAAAATTCGAGCTGAAGAAAACCACACCAAATATTAGAAAGTCCATTTGGATTAACTATGATCATCCAAGCGCTGTTACGGATATTGGACCTCGATTCTCGGGCACCTCCAAGCATCTTCTTAACTTGTATCACTGGAATATTATTCTCATCATGCTTTGATTTATGCTCCATTTCAGATCTGGAGCCTCCTGCTGATGTCCTCTCATCTAGCCAAGCCACAATGTCGGCAAACACGAGTACAATATTTTCCTCTGGTTCGCCAGAGGTCAGAGCATGCCACATTCCAGGGTACAGCTTGAATGTTTTGTCCTTGCTTGAGGCCGATTCATAGAGCAATTTGCTCACCGACGGATCGGTCACGACATCGTCTTCGCCATGCAACACCAAGAATGGCAATGAAACCTACCGAGGTGGAGAAGAAGCAGATATTAATATGAAAATTGAAGTTTAGGTGGTGGAATAAACAAACAACAAGACTTATCTTTGAATTTTTAATGAGTCAGGATCAAAGCCTCTCATAAGTACAAGATAAGCCTATTAGATGTGATACATCACAATGAGACTAATAAAAAAAAAAAAGCTAAAATATGCTTTTGCCCTCAAATTTTTCATTCAAATCAATGTTCGCCTTTAAACTTTCATTTGTTACAGTTTAGTTTCTTATGTTTTAAAAATATTATAATCCTGATGTACCATCCATCGGAAGGGATCAATTCAACTTTTGATATATTATAAAATGAGGAACTAGACTTTCTTATCCACTGTTAAATTTTCTGATTTAAATCCATGAATTTCCACTTACCTTACATGATAAGTCTGCTAATTTTAATAGATTTTGTATAGCAAAATGTAAGAATACAATATTCTTAAAATATGAGAAATAAACTATAGCACTGAACGTTTAAGAATCATAATAAATTTTGAGTGAAAATATGAGGACCAAAAAATATTTTTGTCCATCAAAAATCATTCTTCCTTTGGGAAAAAAAAAATTATAAAATCGGCCAAGATATAAAGCATGAAGGGCCATGTAAATAATTGTTGTCACCCAGCAAGATGCCATAAATCATGGTTCTCATTATTTGCCAGATGAGACGTGGTTGAAGTCAAACCAGAGTATTTTATTCTCCCAATTGGAGAGACAGGCCAGCTTGTGAATTGAGCATTCATCAGAATGAAGGCGACCCCAAGCAAACTCTTGTCCAGGGGGGACACAAGGATCTCCATGTCTTCTCATGGTAAGCCATCAAATATATATCAATCAACCAAGAAAGGAATGTTTGAGACTGCCAGTTGTTATAATTGTTACCTACTGATATATATCCAGCTCCCCCTCCTAAACCAAGGCCAAGAAAGCCATTAAAATGACTGCTGTAATGGTTATATATAATAATACCCTTTTAAAACCATAGTTGGCTCAATCATTCTTTAGATCCTAAGCCAGCTGTTGAGAAATAGCTACTGTCCTCTTCAATGGCCATCCCCAATTATAAGACCTTACCAGCTTTTACTATGTTAGAATCACCAAAGATGCAATAAGATCCAGGAGAATTGATATTGAAGCCAAGATGTAAATTGCCAGCTCTACTAGCAGTGTCGGCACCTCAACTTAATCATAGATTTTGAGCTTGCTAGTTGGAGTCCATGTTTGAGGCTATAAATGATTGGTTGAGCTTTTGCTAAGCTAGCATGTGCATGATCAAGTCAAATGTAACATTGATTGCACAAAGGATCATCTAGAGTTGTTGCATATGGATCCAAAATTCTCTTGGATTAGTCTTAGGATGTCTCTTTCTTAGTAGGCCATGCATGGTATGTGATTGATTCCATGTCTCTTAGTAAATCATTAAAAAAAAGGTTATTTAAAGAAGACTTTAATCTAGACCAAAACTCCTATTGCTTTATATTTCATCATACACAAAAAATAAATTTAGCGATGGATTTTTTCGTCACTAAAAATATAAATTCCGTCGCTAAACTTATATAACGACGGATAAAATCCGTCTCAGAAATACTCCTCGCAAATATTTAGCGACAGAATTCAAATTCGTCGCTATTAGCAACGGATTAATTTTCATCACTAATTAGCGACGGATTAGCGATGGATTTTTTTCTCATTGCTAATCAGCAAGGGATATAATTCCGTCGCTAATTAGCAACAGATTAGCGACGGATTTGTCATCTATTGCTAATTAGCGAGAGATATAATGCCGTCGCTAATTAGCGACGGATTTTTTTATCGCTAATATTTTT
Organism: Calamus simplicifolius; assembly: GCA_900491605.1. Lineage (NCBI taxonomy): Eukaryota > Viridiplantae > Streptophyta > Magnoliopsida > Arecales > Arecaceae > Calamus > Calamus simplicifolius. The sequence continues at coordinate 439,187 of UESW01004234.1, read as the reverse complement.
TTAATAATTTGTTATTTTTAATTTATTTATTTTTGTAATTTAAAATTTTAATTTAATAAAATGCAAATATTTTTTAAAAAAGAAGTCATGAAATATATATTAAAATATCTTACAAACAAATGTTTTTATAATAAACTTTAAAACATGACAAATATCCAATAAAATTCAATAATCAAAATATAGTTCTACATGCTATCAGAATGAAGTGGATCTCTATGCGGAGATGGAGCTGAAATATAGTGTGGATGGTCTTATCCTACCATACAGTGTGGATCAAGCAACCCTCTTTTTGGTTTGTTTTAATTTTTATGGGAATTGCTTCAACTAGACGCACTGGAACAACTTTTGTTTATATTTTTTTCTAATGAGATTAGACGGATATTGCAGGATCATATCCTTATATATATATATAGCTTAAGATTAATTAATTAAGCCCATCTGAGCCAAAATATGCAGCCACAATGGCCTTTAGTAAAGTTGGTGAGATTTGATTCTTGTTATAAAGTTAGGAAAACAAAATAAGCTAAGCCTAAAACTGAATAAAATATTCAAAAGGAGAATCAATTAAGTTCATGTTGATGAGAAGAAAGACACTACCTGGTTTAGATTCTTTTCAATGTCTAAGCTGACCATGAGAAGCTCATAGGCGGTTTTCAAGCGGGGTTTTCCTTTGTAGCGATAAGGATTAGAGCGAATCTACCAAACATATGGGAAAAAAAAAAAGAAAAAAAAAGGAGATATAAGTTAATACACAATGAGACGTTTTGGATCTCCAAGGGCGTTTACCTCCTCTCTTTTTTCAGGATTCTTGAAGGCAGCATCAGTGATGTCTTGTGTAGGAACTATTCTCCACGTTGGAACGATGTTGCGCAACTTCTTCAAAATGCTAACCATAATCGGGTGAGGCTTCATTTCATCAGCAATCTGGAATGAAATAATTGAAGAAACCAAATAATTAAACGATTTCCATTAATTATCATTTATATTAAGACAAGATAGTTACTTCTTACCTAAATATTCTACATTTAGGTTAACTATAAACAAAATTTAGCATATCAAAAATTGGTACCATTTTGGTAGGTTCGATTTAGTACCAGACATACCGTATCCAATCGATAGCCTACCGATAAGATGGAATAGAAGATCACAACCAATAAACCATCCTAAACCAAACTGAATCAAATAATTATGTTTGGTTTGATTTGAGTTGATTTTATTCCAAGACACTTAATAATGGTCCGTATGAGTGACTCAAGGTGGCTCGCCCTTTGTACTGAACTAAACTATGGTTCCAAACCAATTTGTTTAGTTCATCCGAAATGGTTCAATTAATCTTGATTATAAAGAATTGAGAGATACTTTCATGCCCTTCCCTATCAAAAAAAAATAAATCAAATATTTTAAGTTTGGTGAGAAAGCTATGAATAAAAGGAAAATGGAAGACCAAAGACCTTGCACATTGGAGCAACCAGAATGGCACCATTCCAATAGGTTGGCTTTTTTCTGTGGAGGAGAAGGGCCACTGCTCCCCCCATGGACTCGCCAAGAAGAAACCTCTCCTTCTTCTTATGCTCGTCCCTCTCTGATAATTTGGAAGGACAGATAACAGTAACCTCAACAAAACTATATCAAACATGCACGATTGCAGACTTAAATTAAGTAGATAATAATACCATTTGGTAGAAAAATTTACCACAAATGCTCGTAAAATAATCGGAGCAATCGTCGACGAGGGAATCAAAGCTTGGTATGTATCCTTGCAATCCAGAAGATTTCCCATGACCTTGGTAGTCCAGTCCATGAACTGCATAACCCGCCTTCGCTAGCCGAGCTCCAGTGTCTGTTTTAAAAAATATCAATTCTCCATTACCAACATTTAAAACTATATTCACTTCGAATTTTATACAAAATAGGAGCATAGCATTCACAGTTCAGTGATAATTATGCTACGTAATAAAGAATACCTCTCATAGTGATGCTGCACTCAGATCCATATCCTAGCAAATTCCAGCCACGAAACCAAAACATAAGAACTTAATTAGAACAGTCGCAAGTACACAAGTTTTTGATCATATACATGAAGCCACAGCTTAAGAATTTGTATACCGTGACATAAAAAGATTAAGGCTTTTGGTTCTTTGTTCTCCAGCAGCCATCTGCATGCAAAGAGCTTCAATCCATGGGTATTCGTTATAAATTCCTGCAATCGATATGACATGAAATGATCACCTAGCTGGATGTTACACCAAAAAATTAAACATTTTGCTAGCTCAAGGCTGACCTCTTCATATCTGATTTTCTCGTTGCCTTTAGCCTGCAAAATTTATAACAACATGCATGTTTAAAAAGATATAAAAGAGAATCCAAATACACAGCATTCAAAGGTGGGGAGAGAGAGAGAGAGAGAGAGAGAGAGAACCATGAGAAGAAAGAGTCCGCAAGAATATGAAATGGTTTGGCGGAGAAGAAAGAAGTGCAGAGGATATAGTGTACGAGAGAGAGAGAGAGAGATAGAGTGGGGAAAGAATGAGTTCCCTTAGACATGAAGAGATTATATCCGAGGGAAGAAGTGATGCTACGCGTGAGAATTAATATATCTAGTCTGCAGGGATGTTGAATAGAAATATATAGTTTTTTTAATGCGATTGGGGTGATTTTTAATAAAAAAATTATCCTAACTGGCTCCAACATATAAACAACTATATCTCTTGAAAATTAGATATATAGCGAGGAATACTGACCTGATCTAGTCCAATTAATAATAACTCAATTCATTGCTCGATCAGAACAAGCTGATATAACCCTAATAACACAATCCGTTGCTCAAAACAAGCTGATATAATCCAATCTAATCCAACCTAATCCAATGAAGCTCTGCCTATATCTAGATTTAACCTTGGTTATGTGTAGATAAATTAAGCTTGGTTATGAGTTAGTCATTAGCTAAACTCAAGCTGTATGACTTGCACATGATGGATATATATGTTGCACTCATGCCGGTTGCCATGGTTTCAAATATTAATTGGTTGTTGATGCGTGTCGTAGCGCAACGATTAAAACATATTAATTTTACTATTAGAATAGCGAGAGTAAGGGATCGATTCCACAGGGACTTTAGCGATTATCTTGAAATAAATTTATAAATTTAACTAAGTAGATAATTTAGTGCAAAATAATCAAGATATGGTCTATCTTATAAGAGCACGGCCGTACCCGTAGATCACGGCCCGTCCCTTTTAAGAATAGATCAGTCTAAAATTATTTTCACTTAAATATAATTTAATAACAATTAAACATGAATAAAACTTTATTTCATATAAATTAAAAAGTCATGACATTAAGAAGGCAATAAGTAATAAATTTCTCTAACCAAACCAAAGATGGGATGGAGTCTTTATTCCTCCTCTGCATACGCCTCCCGAATCACGAACATTTCTTATAGGAAGAGAGCCACGAACCGATGGCTTAGAACATGGGAACACCTGATCTTCACGAACCACGGACGGATCCCAATCGCCTAGAACAGAGCACCTCCTTCACATCTGGAAGAAGAAACAGAAACTCCACGTCCGCGAACGGCCTTGGAACAGAGGAAGAACACGGACTGACTCCTTGGAACAGAACTCTCCCAAGCCACGGAACGGATGTGGATTGCTAGACAGATGGCTGCCTTCCTTGCTCTTCCTCCTTTGCTGCTATTTGTAGAGGCCCGGATGCAGTGAAGACGCGGCGAAGACAAAACAGAGGACGCGAAGCAACCAAAATAACGAAGAAAATCTGGATAAATCATCAATAAAATTCAAATTCCTTCTAGAGGAATTTAATTCTTCAATTTGATAACTTCCAATCTAATCTATTCCTTAATTGGTGGAGGAAAAGATTAGATTGGAATGGAGAAGAATCGGCGGAAACAGGGAAGCTGAGAAAACGATGAAGTCGGCACGTTTGCCGTTTTTGCTTTAAAATCCATGCTAAATCCTTATAAAATCAATTCCGAGCTCATCTTAAATCCGATTTGAGTGCCGTTTGCGTCATTAAATCCCTAAAATCGAGCTCTTTAAATTGATAAGGTTTTATCTAAAATATTATATAAAATATTAAAATATTAAATAATAATAGGTACGTTAAATTATTAATTAATAGGTTTAATGATAATTATTTATGCGTTTATCACTCCCCCCAACTTGAATCTTACTCGTCCTCGAGCAAATAAGAAATTTAGAAATATGTACCAAGCTAGTCCAAGAATTGATAGTTATCTTATAGTTCTTTTTTAAATTTTTTTTTAAGATCATAAGGGAGGTACTTCATTGGATTATTAAGTTTTTTTAGTGATAAAGTGTAGTCCATAAGAATTTATAGAAGTCTTTCTTCACCAACTTTCCACTTCTCTAATTAAGTCTTCTAACTTAATTTGGGTTGGGTGTAATGTCTTTTGTACTTTGGTTCTTTATGTAAAGTCAGTGCAATGTCCTAACCCCTTGCTTTCTAATTAACCCTTGTAGCGAGCTTTAGGCCAATGGCTCCCAAACCAATTGGTTTTAGGGCATTAGGTGTAAAACACCCCTCGGACTTACTTACTCGAGTTAAAAAGGCTTTAGGTAGGACTGACTCTATTTAGGTTCTTTTACATTCCCACCTTTTTACGCGAACAACATCACTTTCTTAGGTGACGGGGCCCGGTTACTCAGTGAAAAATGCTAAGAACCTAATCTATTAACTTTAAGAGAGATTTTTTTTTTTTTTTTTTTTTTTTTTTTTAAATAACATTTTCACCCATACCCTTATTAAGTAGATTGTACTATTAAGATCAGTGGTCAGGAGGGTCTGAAATTATTCTAAAAATTTTTCTGGGCTAAACCCTACCTTTTATTAGGTTTTCTTAATAATTTATTCCTCAGTATTTCAAAAATAATCTAACCATTAATTCATTAATAGACTGCTTGATTAACTTCAAATCGAGACAGAATTTGGTAACACATCTGATTATAGTTTTACTCGAGGATTTATTCTTTTTCCTCCCCCCCAACTTAATTTCCATTGTCCCTAATGGAAGAAAAAAATTAATTTCAAGGAAAGATACTACCTGGTAGAGTATTTGAAGGTTGGAAGTTTCATTGTTGCCATCTTCTTTCAATCTGCTTCTGTTGCTCTTCTCTGGTCATACTAAAAGAACACACTAAAAGAACAGAAAGTTAAAAATAACTAATAAACTGGGTTGCCTCCCAAGAGCGCTAAGTTTAAAGTCTTCAGCCAGACTGTGCTACTTATTATGATAATGTTGGGTTCACAAGATCAATTGATTCAACAATTTCTCCATCATTAATTTCTTCTATATATGGTTTCAAACGTTGGCCATTTACTTTGAATGTATTTCCTTGCTTGGGGTCTTTAAGCTCTACAGCTCCATGGGAAATACTTGAGTTACTATAAAAGGTCCATTCCATCGTGAACGAAGTTTTCCAGGGAAAAGGTGTAATCTTGAATTGTAAAGCCATACTTTTTGATTTGGTTCAAAAATTTTTCTACTAATAAATTTGTCATGATATGCTTTGGTTCGTTCTTTATAAATTTTTGAGCTCTCATATGCCTCATTTCGTAGCTCTTCTAACTCATTCAATTGGAGTTTTCTATTGACACCTGCATTTTTCATATCATAATTAAATTGCTTGATAGCCCAAAATGCACGGTGTTCTAATTCTACAGGTAAATGACAGGCTTTTCCAAATACGAGCCTGTAAGGAGACATTCCTATGGGAGTTTTAAATGCAGTACGATAAGCCCATAATGCATCATCCAAACGTTCTGACCAATCTTTCCTATCAGGTCTCACCTTTTCTCAAGGATATTTTTAATTTCTCTATTTGATATTTCAACTTGGCCACTAGTTTGGGGATGATAAGGTGTAGCTACCTTATGAGTAATTCCATATTTGTTCATTAATCCTTCAAAGTGTCTATTCGTGAAATGTGTACCCCCATCACTAATTATAGCCCTTGGGCATCCAAAACGACTAAGGATATTATGCTGAATAAACTTGATTACAACTTTATGGTCATTGGTTCGAGTTGCCATGGCTTCAATCCATTTTGACACATAATCAACTGCCACTAGAATGTATTCAAATCCAAAAGAGGAAGGAAATGGGCCCATAAAATCAATACCCCATACATCAAAAATTTCTACAACCAAGATAGGGTTTAGGGGCATCATGTCTTTTCGAGATATATTTCCTGTTTGTTGACATTGGAGACAATTACGGCTAAATTCATGTGCATCTTTAAAAAGAGTTGGCCAATAAAACCCACTTTGCAGTACCTTTGCAGTTTTCTTTCCACTAAAATGTCCTCCACAGGCAAGAGAATGACAGAAGTTAAGTATACTTTTGAATTCACTTTCGGGAACACATCGCCTAATCACCTGATCTGAACAGTACTTAAATAATTCAGGGTCTTCCCAAAAGTAATATTTGATTTGTGAGAAAAATCTATCTTTTTCTTGTTTTGTCCAGTGGGAAGGTACTTTTCCTGTTGCCAAATAATTCACAATGTGGGCAAACCAGGGAAGACTGCTATGGGAAATTGAGAATAATTGCTCATCAGGGAACTTATCTCTGATTATTTCTTTATTGTATTCCACTGAGATCCTAGAGATATGATCTGCTACCATATTTTCAGAACCCTTCTTATCTAAGATTTCTAGATCAAATTCTTGTAGTAGAAGGATCCATCTAATAGTCTGGGTTTTGTATCCTTTTTTGATATAAGATGCCTCAACGCTGCATGATCTGAATAAACTAAAACTTTAGACCCTAACAGATATGATCTAAACTTTTCTAGGGCAAACACAACTGCTAGTAATTCTTTTTCAGTGGTAGTATAGTTCATTTGTGCATCTGAAAGAGTTTTGCTAGCATAATAAATTACATGGGGTTCTCGATTGAGTTTCTGTCCTAGAACTGCCCCTACAGCATAATCAGAAGCATCACACATGATTTCGAAAGGTATGGTCCAATCTGGGGGCTTGATAATGGGTGCAGTGGTCAAAGCAGTTCGAAGGATGTTATAGGCTGTTAGACAATCTTTATCAAAATTAAAAGAACTATCCTTGGTCAACAAATTACACAATGGTCGAGAAATTTTACTGAAATCTTTGATGAACGTCTATAAAAACCAGCATGACCAAGGAAAGATCGTACTTGTTTAACTGAGGTTGGGGGTGGTAGATTTGAGATCAATTCAACCTTGGCTTTATCAACCTCAATACCTCTCTCTGAAACAATGTGTCCAAGCACAATTCCCTCACGAACCATAAAATGGCTCTTCTCCCAACTTAGGACTAAATTCATTTCCATACATCGTTTCAGTACCTTAGTCAAGTTCTCGAGGCAGCTATCAAATGATGCACCAAAGACTGAAAAATCATCCATAAATACTTCCAAAAATTGACCAATCATATCAGAAAATATGGCCATCATACATCGTTGAAACGTGGCTGGTGCATTACAAAGACCAAACGGCATACGTCTAAAGGCAAATGTTCCAAAGGGACAAGTGAAGGTGGTCTTTTCTTGATCTGCAGGAAATACTGGGACTTGATTGTATCCTGAATATCCATCTAAGAAACAAAAGAAACTTTGTCCCGCTAGCCGTTCTAGAATTTGATCGATAAAAGGCAAAGGAAAGTGGTCTTTCCTAGTCACGGCATTCAACTTTCGATAATCTATACACACTCTCCAACTAGTTGATGTGCGAGTAGGAATTGATTCGCCCTTTTCATTTTTAATCACGGTAATACCCGATTTTTTAGGTACTACTTGGATTGGACTGACCCATTGGCTATCTGAAATTGGATAAATAATACCAGCATCAAGCCATTTTACTACTTCTTTCTTAACAACATCCCTCATGTTTGGATTTAGCCTTCGTTGCATGTCTCTATGTGGTTTGGCTTCAATTTCACTATGAATATGGTGCATGCAAACGGAAGGGTCAATTCCCTTAATATCAGCTATTGTCCATCCAATGCCTCTTTATGTTCTTTAAGTACATCTACCAATTTATCTTCTTGCTCAGAGGTTAGGGTAGATGCAATGATTACTGGAAGGGTATCATTGGGTCCAAGGAATGAATATTTTAAGTCATCTGGAAGAGGTTTCAATTCTAGTTGGGGTGGTTCTTCCAAGGATGGTATTAAAGGACTTGGTTTAGTTGGAAGTGGTTCATATTTTATAGTCCAAGGAGGGATGGTGTCGAACTTAGGTGGTTCTAATAACATGTTTATCTCTTTGGTATACTCATCAATATCAAAGTCATCTATTCCAAAATGTGTAAGACATGTTTGTAAAGGATCCGAATCAATCAAACTTTGGAATTTCTTATCTACTACTTCCTCTATCATGTTTACTTCATTTAAATCATACACAGGTGGTCCTTGGGAAGCATTAAAAATATTTAATCTCATCTTCTTGTTTCCAAAAGATACATCCATCACACCTGTTCTACAATTTATGCATGCATTAGCAGTAGCTAGAAAAGGTCTTCCAAGGATGATGGGAATTTGGTTAGGATTACCACTAGATTCCATATCCAACACAAGGAAGTCGACAGGAAAATAGAATTCATCCACCTTTACTAATACATCTTCCAATATTCCACGAGGTTCTTTGACTGATCTATCTGCCAATTGTAGTGTTACTGTCGTGGGTTTCAACTCTCCAAATCCGAATAATTCATATACTGAACTTGGGAGAAGGTTTACACTCGCACCCAAATCTAATAATGCTTTCTTGATTGTGAAGTTTCCTATGACACATGATATAATCGGGGTACCAGGATCTTTTAGTTTGGGTGGGGTTATTTGCTGAACAACTGAGCTGACTTGCTCAGTCAAATGTATCTTTTTTGGTATTTGTGTCTTGGCTTTCCGTTTTTGTGTGCATAGATCCTTCAAAAATTTGGCATAAGCTGGAACTTGCTTGATAGCATCGAGAAGAGGTAAGTTTATTTGGACTTGCTTAAATAACTCAAGCATCTCATTCATTTTTATATTCTTCTTATCTGAAGGCAAAGGAGATTCTAAAGCACTAGGGAATGGGGCTTTAGGTATGATTGCTTGATCATTGAATTCCTTTTCTTTTTCATTTCTTCTCTCTTCTGGTTTAGCCACTTCTAATTTCTGGGTTGGTTCAGGTGGGTTCAATGTTTTTCCACTTCTGAGAGTCATGACTGATTTAGCATGTTCTGGGAATTTGTCAGGACTATTGGAACCTTCAGCCATGAATTGTCCTTTCGGGTTATCGATAGGCTGACTAGGTAACTTACCCTCCTCCCTTCTACTGAATGCTGTGGCTAATTGACCTATCTGAGTTTCTAGTTTTGCAATAGATTGTGTGTGGAGTGAAGGATTTGAGTATTCATTTCTAGCCCTTTCAATGCTTGTAACACTTTGTCTTCAAAAGTAGGCTGATTATTCGGTGGAGGTTGTGGGATGTTTGGATATTGTGAATATGGCATGTTTCTAAAATTGGTTTCTTGGTAATTAGGTCTGATCGATGAATTGGCTACAGGTTGAGGTTTCCAAGAAAAATTTGGTGATTTCGCCAGCCAGGATTGTAAGTATTTGAAAATGGATCATTTCCTGTTCTAGGAGCTAATCGGGTTTGGGCTTGGTGGGCTTGCTCTTGAACAAGTTCAGGAAATTGGTATGCAGCTGGACATTCACCTATAGAATGGGTTGGACTCGAACAAATTATGCAGACCTCATGTAATTGAGTAGATGGGGAAGAGATGTTTCCAACTTGTAGAATCCGATCAAGTTTATGGGATAATTCATCTACCTTAGTATAGATATCTGTAGAATGACCTATTTCATATATTCCACCTCTTTTAGGTTCTACGGGAGGGTCTCGACGAGCAACTGACATATGATGTAATGAATTCTCACTCAATGTCTCAAAGAGTTGCCAAGCCTCATGTTCATTTTTTAACATAAATGTCCCACCACATGAAGCATCAACCATTTGCCTATGCTTTTCTGATAATCCATCATAAAAGCACTGAACCAGTTGCCATTTGGGTATAGCATGATGTGGACATTTTCTAATCAGTTCTTTGAATCTCTCCCATGTCTCATGGAACATTTCTCCATCTGTCTGGGAAAAACTTGTTATGGCTTTTCTAATTTGATTCGTTTTTCCTATAGGAAAATATTTCTTAAGAAATTCTCTCTGAAGATGATCCCAAGTTGAAATTATAACAGTGTCTAATGAATTTAACCAATACTTGGCTTTATCTTTTAGGGAAAAAGGGAATAACTTAAGCCTAAGTGCATCATCAGAGAAATTTTGAATCTTGACAGTTGAGCAAATTTCCAAGAATTCATCTAAGTGTTTGTAGGGATCCTCATTTGTAAGTCCATAGAAAGATGGTAACATTTGGATTACACTTGACTTAATTTCATATTGGGCAGCCTCTACTGGAGGCACTTGAATGCAGGGAGAGTAGGTATACCTTGAAGGAGTGAAATACTCTTTCAACTGTCGTGGTTGATTATTTTCGTTATTAGGATCCATAATTCTGAGTCTGTTTGCTCTAATAGTTCTTTCTATCTCAGGATCTAAGGGTATAAGGTTGGGTTGCAACGATCGGCGACCAAGCATACACCCTACCAATGACTCTAAAGCAAACGGAGATTCTAAAAAAATATCCTAAAAATTCCTAAACTAATGAATAATTTAATTAGGGTTTAATAATTCTTAGCAATCCGGGCCTTAGTCCTTAGGGGCTGATGTCTAATTAATTTTAGATTAAAGGTTTGGGTTAATGTAGAATGAAGGATGTGGTTTGTGGGCAAGGAAGGGTGATGAAATCCCACCTTATCTTGATTAGGGGTTTGTGCCCTTAAAGTTAATTATGAAAATGCTATGCAACAAACAGATGTCCAACTCTTGAAATTATCAAACAAAATTAATCTAATTACTTTTTTTTAGATTTTTGTGATTAGTTTCTAATTTCCTAATAAATTATGAGATGTCAATGGAAGAATTTTGAGTTTTGCAGAAAATAAATCACCTAAGTCAATCTATAGCATAGAAATAATTATTTTGTTTATATATTTATTTTATTTTTATTTTTTTTTTTCCTTAAATTAATTATATTTTATGGAAGGTGTCTTAGGGTTTTCTTTAGGTTTTTTTTAGGTAAGTTAATTAAAAGAAAATTTGATTAGGTTAAAATTGGATTTGTGGCAAAAAGGAAAGTAATAATTTTTTTATGTTAAAAAGAAAATATGCAATTCTAACAATTAAAGAAATAAAATAAAAACACAATAACTATTCAAAAATTAAGAGAAAATTAATCTAATTTTTTTATATTTTTATATTTTTTTAATTTTTTAAATTTTTTTTTCAAAATAACACACTTAAGTCCCCGGCAACGGCGCCAAAAATCTGATGCGTGTCGTAGCGCAACGATTTAAACACCTTAATTTCACTATTAGAATAGCGAGAGTAAGGGATCGATTCCACAGGGACTTTAGCGATTATCTTGAAATAAATTTATAAATTTAACTAAGTAGATAATTATAGTGCAAAATAATAAGATATGGTCTATCTTATAAGAGCACGGCCCGTACCCGTAGATCACGGCCCGTCCCTTTTAAGAATAGATCAGTCTAAAATTATTTTTACTTAAATATAATTTAATAACAATTAAACATGAATATAAACTTTATTTCATATAAATTAAAAAGTCATGACATTAAGAAGGCAATAAGAAAGTAATAAATTATCTTTACACCAAACCAAAGATGGGATGGAGTCTTTATTCCTCCTCTGCATACGCCTCCTGAATCACTAACGTTTCTTATAGGAAGAGAGCCACGAACCACCGATGGCTTAGAACATGGGAACACCTGATCTCCACGAACCACGGACGAATCCCAATCGCCTAGAACAGAGCACCTCGTTACGGTTGGAAGTCACGTCTGGAAGAAGAAACAGAAACTCCACGTCCGCGGACGGCCTTGGAACAGAGGAAGAACACGGACGGACTCCTTAGAACAGAAGCTCTCCCAAGCCACGGAATGGATGTGGATTGCTAGACGGATGGCTGCCTTCCTTGCTCTCCCTCCTTTGCTGCTATTGGTAGAGGCCCGGATGCGGTGAAGATGCGGCGAAGATGCGGCATTGCTAAAACAGAGGACGCGGAAGCAACCAAAATAACGAAGAAAATCTGGATAAATCATCAATAAAATTCAAATTCCTTCTAGAGGAATTTAATTCATTCAATTTGATAACTTCTAATCTAATCTATTCTTAATTGGTAGAGGAAAAGATTAGATTGGAATCGGAGAAGAATCGTGCGCGGAAACAGGGAACTGGGCTGCTGAGAAAACGATGAAGTAGGCAACGGTTTGCCGTTTTTTCTTTGAAATACATGCTAAATCCTTATAAAATCAATTTCGAGCTCATCTTAAATCCGATTTGAGTGCCGTTTGCGTCGTTAAATCCCTAAAATTGAGCTCTTTAAATTGATAAGGTTTTATTTAAAATATTATATAAAATATTAAAATATTAAATAATAATAGGTACATTAAATTATTAATTAATAGGTTTAGTGATAATTATTTATACATTTATCAGTTGTGATCAAGTTTTGTTGCACTATTCAAATGTGCAGGAGTTGTGTGGTGCACATTTGAATGACGTAGAGCCAAAGTAATTAGTGTTGGCCGGGTCTACCTCCTCAACTTATCCATTCTTCTCATCCACGTAAATAATAATTAATAAATGCATTCCCACTTTGTTTGGTATCTTTCTAACATATTCATTCATTTCATTCAAGTAAATGAGAATTCATAAATGCATATATTTCTTTGCTTGTCTAATATCTTCTATTTTTCGGCTTAACGAGCTATGCAAACAAAATAATCGTAGTAGTTACTAATTACTAGTGCTTGGCATGCCCTAGAAAAAGGAGGGATAGCTATAGTCATTTGTTGCCGTGGAAATTCATTCTTTGACTCGGATGCGCTCTGGCTTCAGATCCGGATGCCGATCTCTTTGTTCGGGGTGGAATCTATAAGACAGTCCGCATGCAGAGGGTGTTTCGGGGATGACCCTCTATGGAAGACCCTCCGACGCCCAAGTCAGTAGAGATTCACAGCAAGAAGATATGAGGAGAAGGCTCTCGCAGAAGAGTTCCTCTAAATGGGTGTTCTCCCGAGAGCTCTGAGCTCTGATGGAGCTTTAATGGAGTTTTTCAGTATGAGAGCTAGTGAATGCGTACCCGAGAGACTTGGGAGCTGTGGTATTTATAGGCGATCACCTGATTCCTTGGACGTGTCACAGGGGGTCCGAAAGTTATTGAGATTCGAAACGGATTCGAATCAAGTTTGTTACGAGGCCGATAGGATCTGTATCTTGTCAGTTAGAGGATCGACGGCCAGGAGAGTTGGTTAGAGGATCGACGGCCAGGAGAGCTGGTTGATGCCTTAAGATCAATGATTATGTAGGCCCTAGGCCACTTCTATGACCCTTAGGCCACTTCTGGTATGATTCTCCGTTTGGAATCTTATTCGATTATCGAGAATTTGAACTCTCCCGCGCTTGATTCCGCAGAGGTGTTCGAGTGTCTCGGTCCGACCGAGGAGAGGGACAGTTTAGTTTTTCGAGGTATAGGATGGCTCGGTTTGCCAAGGTAGAGGATGGCTCGATTTGCCGAGGTATAGGATGGTTTGGTTTGTCGAGGTATAGGATGGTTCAGTCTGCCGAGGCATGAGGATGGTTCGGTTCGTCGGGTGACCCGACTCTGCTGAAGGCAATTCGGCTTCGCTGCCTTGCGGATGTGACAGCTGGCCGACAGGATGTTAGAATTGGTCTCGATCCAATTATCGATGTGCATGGGCATTAATGCGATGATAATTTTACCCCTCATCACATGCCCCCCATTCCCTAGTCTGAAGTGTAAATTCGAATGTAGGGAGTAGAGTTTTGGAATAATCTCATTCGGAGGGATCTGAAGGGGCGGGCAATGATAGTCTCGTAAATGACAGGCCGTTGTTTCATCATCATTTTTTGCCACAACATGAGGAGGAAATGCCTCGTTTCCAGTAGGCCATGATTGTGGGAGTCCCATGTGGCGAGGCTCCTGTATTTATGGTGCCCATATCGGAAGTTTTCTCCTGGCCTTCCTTCTGAAGTGCTATTTAAGGAGGGAAAGGAGCTAGGGCGGCGTCCCTTCTGCAACACTTTTTCGTCTCCCCCTTAGAGATTTTTCATTCCTTCCCAAACCCTTGCTAGCTTATTTGTGTTTTGCCTCTCAACTTGACAACATGAAGGGCCAGAGCGATGTTGCCTCAGAGATAACTCTCAAAGATTTGGACAGAATCCACTGCCATTACAGGGTTCCTCAGGACATTTCGCTATGGCTTCCGAGGGCCGAGCATAGGGTTTCAACGGAGCTAAGCCATGGGGTATTCTTCTACAAGAAGAGCCTGAGCAGGTCTCCAGTTCCCTCTTCACCCGCTAGTGCAGGAGGTGATAAGGTTTTACAACATATGCCCGACAATGGTGGCTCCGAATAGCTGGCGCAACCTCATCGGGTTCATCTCGATGTGCAGCCATATTGGGGTGACTGCGACCCTTCCCATATTTCGAGTCTGCTATAACCTGGTTTTTGGAAGGAACTTCGAGTGGCCTTATATTGGTCTCCGGAAGTCATTTAAAATGATTTCAGATAACCCATCATCGATAAAGGAGTGGAAGTCCCGATTCTTTATTATTGAGGGAAATATTGGTTCGGATTTTCCCAAAATATGGGCGAGTTATGTGAAAGATCCAAAAGCACGCCCAGAATTGTCCGAGTAGGAGAAGAGGGATTTGGTAACCCTTCGCAGTTGTCGGATGCTATCGGCTAGTGCCCTGTTATCAGAGGATGCCCTTTTCGCCACCGGGCTCAGTTCTATTGACCCCCAAGGTGAGTCTCTTTTCTCCTTTTCTCTGGTGGTTGACATACTCAGGCAACTTTATTGTGGTTTAATTGACTGTTTGCTATGCTTTCAGCCGAGAGGTCGGCATTCGTGGGCCAAATGAAGAAGGAGCTAAGCAAGCGCCATAGGGCCTCAGCTCCGGGGACAAGCATAGGTCCGAAAAGAGATCCTGTCCTTCCGGGTCTCTCCCAAAGGAGCCAAAAAAAGATAGTGCTGGCCGCCATTCCTCCACCCCAAAGAAGGGGAAAGTGGGTGCGTCGGCCGCGATTGACGAGCCCTTCCTGCTGGAGGGAGGTGTGGTAGCGGAGGAGGAAAGAGCCATCGGGGGAAGCTTGGAAGGAGCTATTGAAGCTTCCCCCCTCTAAATAGTAGTCGTGTCAGACGATGCTGAGGGGATGTTGCCCGTTCATTCAGCACTCCCCTCACCCAAAGCTAATCAGCCTCATTTGTTAGAGGTTGGTAGTCCTTTAACACTGCGTGCGGATGGGGAGGAGACCCCTGCTTTGGTTGAGGGGGCAAAATAGGTAGTCGCTACCGCCGAAGCTCACGTGGAGCCACTCGAGGGGGAACCAGTGAAGGTTGAAGGACTTCTCGTTGGAGGGCTTTCTCCCGAGGTATCGGGGGGAGCCGCGGAGGAAGCCGAGGTTTGGGTGGAATCCACTAGGGACGAGGTAACGCTTGGAGAGGAGGAAGAAGAAGAAGAAGAACCACCAAGCGTAGGGGATGCTCGGACCAAAATTCCTTCAGCCGGAGCCGAAGCATCCGAAGCTCCGCAGGTTAGAATTCTAATGGAGGAGGCCAGACGATGGCAGTTTCTCAGGCTGAAGCTCCTCAGACCGATTCTTCGGCCGTGAATTTCCTTATTCATAGTCCAAAGGTAGAAGATATGTTTGCCGCTTTGATGCGGTCCATGCTACGCACGGGAGAAGGTTCTTTGGTGAATAAACCCATCGTAGAGGACATCATCAAGGGGCTTTCAGGTGGCTCGGAGTGCCGAAGGATGTCTACCTTCTCCCCGAGATCAGCAGCCCCGCTCTTATGAAGATTGCCACAAACTACGCATCTCGAGTAAGTCATTGTGTCAAGGTAACAAGTTTTAGTCTGTTGGCTCGGCCACACTTTCTTACTTGTGCTTTTTCTGCAGAATGCCTTAATTATGAGGGCGCTGAGTTGGCGCTTAAACTTGGCCATGGGGGCCTATGCTCAGGTCAGGAGGGAGGTCGTCGATCTTCGGGAGGGTGGATTCGACTAGTAAACTTTTCAGGGCCTTGTCATCTGTCCAGGGGGACCTCGAGAAGATGAGCAAGTCCTACCAAGCTACCACTGAGAGAGCCTCTCAGCTCGGGATCCAAGTTAAAGAACTCCAGGGCTTTTGCGAGCAATCTGATAAGGCCAGTCTGGAGCTGTCACCGATCAAATCTAAGCATGCCGAAGAAATAAAGGCTATGCGGCAGCGCTTCAATGAGAGATGGGGCGAACTGAAGGATAGTTTTGTCGAGGAGAAGAATAATTGGAATAAGAGGCTTGACGAAGAGGAGCACAGGCATCTGCGACAACAAGATCAGCTTGCTAGCCTGAATAGGAAGCTCGCTGATAGGGAAGATCAACTGAAATGGCAGCACGATCAAATTGCCAAACTCACCGCTGACCTTTATCAATCTTGGTGGGAGATTGAAGATAAATAGTCCAGAATTAACGACCTCAAGGAGGGCCTCCAGCATAATAAAGTGGCCAAATTGAAGGCCCTTGAAAAGGTTCATGAGTTGAACGAAAAAATGGCTCGGCGAGAAAAAGAGGTATAACATCCCCTTACTTATTTGTAGTGCCTTTCTTTCGGCCATAGCCTCACGTGATTCTGTGTTTGTAGATAGGCAGAATCGGGCTCGAAGTTCAGGACCAGTTCAAAGCTTTGAGAGCGGAGTTGGCCTCGAGCCACCAAATGAATTCCGAACTAGGGGGTCAGTTGGCCGAGGCTAACAGATGAGTCTCTTCGGCCGTGGATGAGTACAAGAGTTCTGCCCAATTCTTCGATGAGCATAAAGCAGCTTAAGCCGATGTATTTTGGTTCGAAAAGAGGAGACTCGGGCGAAGATCTCTCGGGTATACCCCGAGTTAGATCTATCTTTTCTAGATGTCGAGTTTTACGATACTCGTACCCTAGGAGCCGAAGAAGCTGAGTATGAGGATATCTCGGACGTTGACCTTGAGACCATCCTAGGCACTGATGGGGCTGTGGTTCCAAAGGGGTATCCTCAGCCTGACACCAAGGAACCTGAGGTTCCCCCTCCAACTGTATTCGAAGTGAGTGAACCAAGTCAAATTTCTCCAAATGTTACCGAGGGGGCCCCTGGAACCGATTTGAATCCTGACCCTTGAGGGTTGCTTATGTATTTTTGCTTTTTTTCGCTTGTAATTCAATCGAATCTTAATGAATGAATCTTTTGTCTTCTTCTGTGTGTCTTTTGCTTTGGTCATCATTTTTCAAATGATCTTTTTGTTTGTCATAAGTTTTTTCCCGTTCGTAGTCAAATTTCTCCAAATGTTACCGAGGGGGCCCCTGGAACCGATTTGAATCCTGACCCTTGAGGGTTGCTTATGTATTTTTGCTTTTTTTCGCTTGTAATTCAATCGAATCTTAATGAATGAATCTTTTGTCTTCTTCTGTGTGTCCTTTTGCTTTGGTCATCATTTTTCAAATGATCTTTTTGTTTGTCATAAGTTTTTTCCCGTTCGTAGCTTATCATAAATGAATCATACTTCAAGATGAGATGGCTTTTAGCAGTTCTGAGCTGAATGCTTTACTTAATCGAAGCCAAGTTAGCTAGGTCTTTCAATGTATGAAAATGTTTGGTTTCACCGAGGAACATTATCCCGGCCTCACTCGAAGTAAGATAAATAGTTTGAAATGCGTAAGACAACTCAATTCGCCAAGGCATAGGATAGCTCGGTTTGCCAAGGGAGAAGAGCGGCTTGAAATGGCTGAAATCATAGAAGTACCTCGGTTGGGGCCGACGTAAGGCAGATAGTTCGGTTTATCCGAAGCAAGAAGTTGGTTCGCTTTCTACCGAGGTAGATAAAAAGGCTTGCGATTTACCGAAGGATACCTCATTTTTCCTTAGTGCATTTATCTCGTTGGCCTTTTCCAATGTAAGTCCCTTTTGCGTATGCGCTAAGCAATCAATTGCTAGTGAACGATGTCATTTTCGGAGGGGGATCTTCCAGGTTCGTCCATATCTCAAGGACCTGCAGACGGTTTTTTGCATTTAAGGCTCTCGATTTGAGATCAGAAGAAGATCTTCTGCCTTTCATCACGGCCTGGGAGGCGTGCTTGATGCACCTTGGGATGTGCCCTTTTTTTTAGTGTGCCACATGGCAGTGTGACCATGGCATTTCGAATTCTGAGGTCCTCTTCCTTAATGGTTGCTCCCGGTTTGTTTGTCTATAAAAAGGAGAGAGCGGACTCTGTTTGAGCATCTCCCGAAACCTTCTCTTTCTGTGAGTTAGAGAGGTTTTCATGGCGCCTATTTTACTGAGGCCGAGAATGGAGAGATCAAGCTTCCCTTTTGAAAGCTGGTTCATCCCAGATAGCTGGGGTGATGGAGGAGCTGCTGAAGAGTAAGTAGTCCTCAAGGGAGGAGTCTCGGGGGTCATATGAAGAGCGCACGGGGACGCACACAGAGGTCATATGGAGAGCGCACATATGCGCTCTCTGTATTTCCTTTGTCACTTGCTATGGGGACCACAGGAAATGCAAAGCATATACAGCCCCCATGGTTTACATGAACTTCGCCCCCTTCCTTAATTTGGATCCCTCAGTTCATTCGCCCGAGGGGTCCTTTTCAACGAGGAGGGAGGTAAGTAGTGCTGGTCTCCTGGTCTCCTATCTATGTTCTTGAGCAGAGGCCAGCAGCCCAGCACACCACTCAGGGAGGAGGAATCCTCAGCACCGGCATCCATAGGTCTTCAGCCCAGTTTGGATCCCTTAGTTCATCTATCCGAGGGATCCGTGGATGGCCTGCTTTGCTATTAACCAGCGACTCAACGAAGCCGTCTGATTTCTCTTATTTCTTGGGTCAGATGTAGACATAGTGTTATCAACCGAAGTTGCTTGCCCAAGCTTTCAGAGTAACATCATCGGCCGAAGCTGCTTGCCCGAGCTTTTATTTTATTTATCTTTATTTCCTATGCTATGATGCACTTGTAATGCCTCTCAGGAGGTTGTAATTTTTATCAATAAAGAAAGCTCTTACTTTTTCTTCTTCGAGTACTTGTTTCTTTTCTAATGTGATTGTGTTGTTCGGTAGCGAGGGTCGTTCTATTTGTATTGTGCTTTCCGAATCGTAGCATAGTTTACAAATCTCCGGCTGCATTTAAGTTATTTTTCCTTCATTAGGCATTTCGATAATGCTTAGTCCTCTGCGGAGGGAGTACTCGTCTCTGTTTAGGTCAGAGGAAGGCCTGGGTGGCCTTATTAATTTGCAATGTAGACATAGCCCTACTCAAGGGATGGAGTAGGTCTTTTCTTAAAGAGAAATGACTCGCATAATTTTGCTGGTGTGCAGAGAAAGAGGTTACTTACCTCCGCCGAAGCATGATAGGACGTTTCAGTCATGCTAGAGTGTCTGAAATCAACCAGCTTTGCTGCCATTATGAAGGAGTCATTCATTCGCATCAAAACTTGAGATATTGCTTGAAGATATCACTCGGCCTTATCGAGGCTTGAGATATTATTCAAAGATATCACTCGGTCTGGCCGAGGCTTCAGATATTATTCAGAGATATCACTCGGTCTGGTCGAGGCTTCAAATATTATTCAGAGATATCACTCGGTCTGGTCGAGGCTTCAGATATTATTCAGAGATATCACTCGGTCATGCCGAGGCTTGAGATATTATTCAGAGATATCACTCGGTCCTACCAAGGCTGCAGATATTATTTAGAGATATCACTCAGTTTAGCCGAGGCTTCAGATATTATTCAGGGATATCACTCGGCTTGGCCGAGGCTTCAGAGATTATATTTTACTTGGCGCAGCCAAGGTACGAAGATCACTCGGCCCTGCCGAGGATTCAAAAAGATTATATTTTACTTGGTGCAGCCAAGGTACAGAGACATCACTCGACTTGGCCAAGGCTTCAAAGATTATATTTTACTTGGCACGACCAACGTACGAAGGTCTCTCGGCCCTGCCGAGGTTTGCAAAGTATATTTTACTTGGCGCGGCCAAGGTACGAAGATCACTCGGCCCTACCGAGGATTCAAAAAGGTTATATTTTACTTGGCATGGCCAAGGTACGAAGGTCTCTTGGCCCAGCCGAGGTTTGCAAAGTATATTTTACTTGGTGCGGCTAAGGTACGGAGATCACTTGGCCCTGCCGAGGATTCAAAAAGATTATATTTTACTTGGCACGGCCAAGGTACGGAGACATAACTCGGCTCGGCCGAGGCTTCAAAGACTATATTTTACTTGGCGCGGCTAAGGTATGAAGGTCTCTCGGCCCTGCCGAGGTTTGCAAAGTATATTTTATTTGGCACAGCCAAGGTACAGAGATCACTCGACCCTGCCGAGGATTCAAAAAGATTATATTTTACTTGGCGCGGCCAAGGTACGAAAACATCACTCGGCTCGGCCGAGGCTTCAAAGATTATATTTTACTTGATGCGGTCAAGGTACGAAGGTCTCTCGGCCCTGCGGAGGTTTGCAAAGTATATTTTACTTGGCGCAGCCAAGGTACGGAGATCACTCGGCCCTGCCGAGGACTCAAAAAGATTATATTTTACTTGGCACGGCCAAAGTACGAAGACATCACTCGGCTCGGCCGAGGCTTCAAAGATTATATTTTACTTGGCGCGGCTAAGGTACGAAGTCTCTCGGCCCTGTCGAGGTTTGCAAAGTATATTTTACTTGGCGCAGCCAAGGTACGAAGATCACTCGGTCCTACCGAGGCTTCAAAGATTATATAGCAAGACCTGCTTCTCATTGTAGTTTTCAGGGAAAAGTAATCGAAACAAAAACTTTGCAAACCTTTGAAAGTTAAATTCAACACAATGAATAAGGTAAGATTAGTGAGGGCGTACTCTTACTGATGATAGATGCGGAGATTATTCGAGTTCTACATCCGAGGGATAGATTTTTCATTTAAATCTTGGAGTTTGTAGGTGCCGGGTATGATTACCTCCGCAACTTGGTAGGGACCCTCCCAGTTCGGGAACAATTTTTCTTTGCTCTAGTGGCTTTGACATAGATGCCTTCCGAAGTACCAGATCGTCCGGAAGGAAAGACTTCCTTTGACTCTGGTGGAGTGATAGCGGGCTACTCATTGTCGGTAGGCGGCTATTCAGATTCGGGCCTTCTCCTTGACTTCTTCTATTAAATCAAGATTAGTTCGGAGTTTCTCGTCATTGGATTCCTCCGAATAGCTTTCCATGCGAGGGGAGGGGAGTCCGACCTCCATAGGAATAACAGCTTTCGTACCAAAAGCCATCTTAAATAGAGTTTAGCCTGTGAGTATCCTTTCAATAGTTCGGTAGGCCCACAACACGTGGTGGAGCTCTTCTATCCATTTGCCTCGTGCCCGGTTGAGTCGAGCTTTAATTCCTTGCAAGAAAGTTCTGTTGGTTACTTTGGCCTCCCCGTTGGCTTGAGGATGTCCGATCGATGTCAGGCGATGAAGAATGTCGTGATCCTCGTAGAATTCTCAGAACTTAGGATTATCGATTGCTTTTCGTTGTTGGTGATGATGGTGTGGGGAAGGCCAAAACGGCAGATGATAGACCTCCATACGAAGTCCTTAGCCCGAGCTTCGGTTATTTGGGCGACTGCTTCGGCTTCGACCCATTTGGTGAAATAGTCAATTGCAACAAACAGGAACTTCCTTTGCCCCGTTGCGAGGGGGAAAGGACCGAGGATATCCATTCTTCATTTGGCGAAAAGCCAAGGGGATGATATAGAAGTTAGGTGAGCAGAGGGGAGCCTTTGACATTTGAGTGTCGCTGGCACGAATCGCAGGCTCAGACAAGGTCATCAGCATCTCTCTACATCATCGACTAATAATACCCTTGGCACAGCACTTTATGGCACAGAGCCCGACCGTCAAGATGATTACCGCATATGCCTTCATGAACCTCCCGAAGAGCATAATCAGCCTCCAATGGTCAGAGGCATTTGAGTAACGACATAGAGAAGGATCGCTTATATAGCCGATCATCAATTAAGACATAATGAGATGATTACATTTTTAATTTTTTTGCTTCTTTTATGTCAGTGAGTAGCAGCCCTTCTTTGAGATACTTGTGCAGGGGATCTATCCAAGATGGTTCGATGTCGACCTGCATCATTTGATCAGCATCGACAATGCTGGATTTCTCTAGGACTTCCAAGTGGAACCTCCGCTCAAGGTCCATCGAGTCCGTAGTTTCCAGGCGGGACAAAAGGTCGGCGCACACATTTTTAGCCCTTGGGACCTGAATAATCTTAAATTCAGCAAAGCAAGAAGGTAGATCGCGCACCTTTTGAAGATACCAAATAATGTTCAACTCTCGAGCCTCGAATTCTCCTTGCACCTGGCCTGCCACTAACTGAGAGTCAGTGTAGGCATTTAGCTTTTCGACTTTAAGCTCGTGGGCGATGCAAAGTCCAGCGAGCAGGGCTTCATACTATGCTTCATTGTTTGAGGTAGGAAAGGAGAAGTGGATGCCATATTCGAAAGTTGCCCCCTTCTGACTAGTGAGGACTAGACCGGCACTAGAATCGCTCGCACTAGAGGATCTGTTGGCATGAAGCAACCACGGGGCACTGGGCTTTGGTTGTCCAGGAGTGTCCGAAGCAGAGCCATCTTCGGGTATGGTGCATTCAAGGAGGAAATCCACTAGGACCTGGGCTTTAATGGCTGGGCGAGGCTGATACTAAATGTCATGTTCACTCAGCTCAATAGCCCATTTGGTCATTCTTCCCAATGCTTTCAGATGATGGATAATTGACTTGATGGGTTGGTCGGTCAAGATTGTGACAGTGTGCGCTTGGAAATATGGTCGCAGCTTTCGGACTAATGTTACTAGAGCCAAAACCATCTTCTCGACTCGAGTATACCTCGTTTCGGCATCTTTGAGCAATTTGCTGATATAATAAACTGGCTTTTGGACTTTGTTCTCCTCTCTGATCAGCACGGAGCCAACAGCGCTCTCAGAGATCGCCAAGTATAGACTTGGCATTTCCGTTGGCTTCGGACTGCTGAGGAGAGGTGGCGAGCTGAGGTATTTCTTGAGATCTTCAAAGGACTTTTGGTAGTCTGGGATCCATTGAAAATTTTTGGCCGACCGAAGTGCTTTGAAGAAGGGAAGGTACTTTTCGGCTGACCGAGCAATGAAGCGGTTTAGGACTGCTATCCTCCCTGTAAGACGTTGCACGTCTTTGATCGACCCCGGAGGGGCCATCTGCCGCAAGGCTTGGATCTTCTATGGGTTTGCTTCGATGCTTCGCTGAGAGACCATGAAGCCCAAGAACTTTTCAGAATTGACCTCGAAAGCACATTTGGTCGGGTTGAGCTTCATTTGATACTTTCGAAGTATCACGAAGCTTTCTGCAAGATCCTCAATATGTTGGGGTGCCTCCCTGCTCTTCACCAGCATATCATCAACATACACCTCCATGTTCCAGCCGATTTACTCCTTGAAGACTTTATTGACCAGCCTTTGGTAGGTGGCACCTACATTTTTTAAACCAAAGGGCATAACTCGGTAACAATAAATACTTCGGTCAGTGATGAAGGCAGTTTTTTTCTCATCCTCGGGCGCCATCCGAATCTGGTTGTAGCCTGAATAGGCATCCATGAAAGTCAACATTTGGTGGCCCGAAGTTGAATCCACAAGCTGATCAATCCGAGGAAGAGGGAAGCTGTCTTTTGGGCAAGCCTTGTTGAGGTCGGTGAAGTCAATGCAGATCCTCCATTTGCCATTTGATTTTTTCACCATAACTACATTCGCCAGCCAATCGGGATAATTGACTTCCCGGATGAAGTTGGCTTTGATGAGTTTGTCCACCTCCTCTTCGATAGCTTTTTAGCACTCAGAGGAAAAGCTTCTTTTCTTCTGCTTAACCGGCCAAAATGCCTCGTCCACACTGAGGCGGTGGACCAGGACATCCGGGTCAATCCCGGGCATGTCCGATGCGGACCAGGCGAAAACATCAGCATTCTTCCGAAGGAATTCGATCAAATCTTGCCAAAGCTTTTCCTTCAGTTGCGACCCAACCTTTATGGTTCGGTCAGGCCAAGCTTCATCAAGTGGCACTTCCTCCAATTCTTCGGCTGGCTCTCCTTGTTGCTCGGCAAAATCTTCTCGAGCATCCAGCCCATCCACCTCAGGCTTCCTGGATTGAAGGTCGGCGATAAAGCAATGTCAAGCTATAATTTGACTTTCCTGAACGATTCCCACTCCCCATTCGGTGGGAAACTTCATGGCGAGATGGGGGATGAAAATGATGGCTTTGAGAGATATTTGTCCTGGCCTATCGATGATGGCATTGTAAGGAGACCGAAGCTTGGTTACAAGGAAATTCATGAGCACGGTAGCTACACGGGGCCAAGTGCTAGCTCGGACTGTTAGAGTAATAACTCCCTCGGGGATTATGGAGTCGAACGTAAAACCCACCAGGGTGGATTCTACAGCCCGGAGGTTTTTTGTCCGAAACTTCAATCTCACAAAGACATCAAAATATAAAACATTAACGGAGCTTCCACTATCAATTAAGATGCGGTGTACATCATAGTTGTTCATGTTCAGGGATACAACCAGAGCATCATCATGGGGGTACTGTACCTCCTGGAGATCTTCATCAAAAAAAGAGAGTTCATCGACCCGAGCCTTCTTTGATGGATTTTCTTCCTCGCTTGGTCGAGATGATGGGGAACCGGTCGCCACTATCATGTTAACATTACCAACGACCGAGGGATTCGACGGAGGGAGCTGGCAAGGTTCGGGCTGGTGATCCACTTTATTGTTTGGCTCAGAGGGTCCTCTAAATCGGTCCGGTCTGTCCCATCGAATCAACCGCTCAATCTCATTCTGGAGCTGCCAGCAGTCCTCGGTGTCATACCCGTTATATCCCTTCGGATTGCATTGCCTTGGAAAGGAGGTGGCCGAAGAATTTAATATTCAATCTCCATCAGGATTTGCGCTCTTGGCATGATGAGAGGAGTGTAGCAGTCGAACCTTCGAGCTAGACTCCAGGTTCAGTCTCGAGGCGGCGGTGGAGAAGCTCTCTAGCGGTGAGGCAGGCTTGCATGGCGGTAGGCTCGATGCTTGTTTGAGCCCTTTGCCTTCTTCTTCTTCAGTTGCTTGGCTCAAGCTGACCTTCTCGATTATTCAACCCTGACGTACTTATCCACCAGAGACATCATGTCTGAAAGGCTCTTCGGATAGTTAACCTCCAAAGCCAAGTAGAAATCCCCTTCCTTCAATACTCTTTCAGCCAAGGAAGACATGGCTACCTTATGGTTGAGGTGGTCGACCTCCAGGAGGGCCGTATTGAAATGACCAAAATAATTCTTCAAGGATTCCCCCTCTCTCTGCTTGACTTCAGAGAGGGAATCAGATCTCCATCGCTGGCGATGGCTGCTGACGAACTGGCTGATGAGTAAACAACTCAGTTTGTCGAAAGAATCAATGAACATGGCTTCAAGCTATTAAACCAGGTTTGGGCAGATCCCCTAAGAGTGGAGGGGAAGGCTCGGCACAGGATCACATCCGATGCTTCGTAGAACATCATGATAGATCTGAAGCTGCTCAAATGATCATCGAGATCAGTGGATCTGTGGTATGGCTCGATGGTGGAAAGCTTGACATGAGGGGGAATCACTTCCCTCATGATCCTTTTAGAAAAGGGAATGCCCTGCTCCGTCTTTGGCTGGGACGAAGGGGCTTGTCTGACGATGTCCAACTCCTGACGCCATTCTTGATGCATCTCCTGCATCTGTTGCCTAATCCCTTCATTTAAAGTGGTAGGAGGGATTGGGTGATTGAAAGACGACAGCGATGTCGAGTCTTGGGAAGACACCGGGGAAAGAGAACGAATCCGTCGAGATCTGAGCGGGCTTTTCCCTCCAACCCACTGCAGCACTGGCTTTGCCTTCACGGGCCGATGATGATAATCCACCGCTTCAGGCGGATTGGAAGAAGATATCACTAGTAGAATAGGGGCAGCAGCATCTTCATGAAGCTGTGGAGCAGGAACAGTTAGGAAAGGAACCCCTTGGAGTCCCTAGACCAGTTAGGTCAGTGTCTAGACTTGTTGAACAAAAGTGGTGAACTGGTCTGGCGTTACCACAGTTGTCGGCGGCAAAGGAGTCTTAGCTGGCGGTGGTGGCGGAGGCGCTACACCGCTAATTGGATCAAGCCTTTGAGAGGTGGCCTAACCTTGAGCCTCGGATGTGGCTCTCATTCGATTGGCCATTAGAGGATGCTTCTTCTGGTTTCGAGTCTTGTCTCCTGGGTAATAAGTTTACGAGACTTGAGGCCCTTCCTCTAGCGCCAATCTGTTGCCATGAAAATCCGTTCTTCAACTCAGGTGCGCCCTAGCTCCGGGTCCGGATGCTGGTCTCTTCGCTCGAGGTGGAACCTGCAAGACAGTCCACACGCAGAGGGTGTTTCGGGGGTGGCCCTCTGCGGAAGACTCTCCGATGCCCAAGTCAATGGAAATTCACAGCAAGCAGATAAAAGGAGAAGGCTCTCGCAAAAGAGTTCCTCTAGATGGGTGTTCTCCCGAGAGCTCTAAGCTCTGATGGAGCTTTAATGGAGTTTTTCAGTAGAAGAGCTAGTGAATGCATACCCGAGAGACTTAGGGGCTGTGGTATTTATAGGCGATCACCTGATTCCTTGGGCGCGTCACAGGGGGTCCAAAAGCTGTTGAGATTCGAAATGGATTCGAATCAAGTTTGTTACGAGAACGGTAGGATCCGTATCTTGTCAGTTAGAGAATCGACGGCCAAGAGAGTTGGTTAGAGGATTGATGGCCAGGAGAGCTGATTGATGCCTTGAGATTCAGCGATTATGTAGGCATTAGGCCACTTCTATGACCTTAGGCCACTTCTAGCATGATTCTTCGTTTGAAATCTAATTCGGTTATCGTGAATTTGAACTCTCTCATGCTTGATTCCGCAGAGGTGTTTGAGTGCCTCGATTCGACCGAGGTGAGGGACAATTTGGTTTTCCGAGGAATAGGATAGCTCAGTTTGCCAAGGCATGAGGATGGCTCGGTTTGCCAAGGTATAGGATGGTTCGGTTTGCCGAGGTATAGGATGGTTCGATCTGCCAAGGCATGAGGATGGTTTGGTTCGTCGGGGCGACCCAACTCTGCTGAAGGTGATTCGGCTTCGCCGCGTTGCGGATGTGACAGCTAGCCGACAGGATATTGGGATTGGTCTCGACCCAATTGTCGATGTGCACGGGCATTAATGCGATTATAATTTTATCCCTCAACATATGCCCCCCACTCCCTAGTCCAAAGTGTAAATTCGGATGTAGGGAGTAGAGTTTTGGAATAATCTCATTCGGGGGATCCGAAGGGGCAGGCAATGATAGTCTCGTAAATGACAGGTCGTTGTTTCGTCATCATTTTTTGCCACAACACGAGGAGGAAATGCCTCGTTTCCAGCAGGCCGCGATTATGGGAATCCCACGTGGCGAGGCTCCTGTATTTATGGCACCCATATCGGAAGTTTTAGCACTCCGGGCCTTCCTTCTGAAGTGCTATTTAAGGAGGGAAAGAGGCTAGGGCGACGTCCCTTCTGCAACGCTTTCTCATCTCCCCTTTAGAGATTTTTCATTCCTCCCCAAACCCTTACTAGCTTATTTGTGTTTTGCCTCTCAACTTGACAACATGAAGGGCCCGAGCGATGTTGCCTCAGAGATAACTCTCGAAGATTTGGATAGAATCCACCGCAGTTATAGGGTTCCTCGGGGCATTTCCCTATGGCTTCTGAAGGCCGAGCATAGGGTTTCGATGGAGCTGAGCCATGGGGTATTCTTCTACGAGGAGAGCCTTAGGGCAGGTCTCCAGTTCCCTCTTCACCTGCTAGTGCAGGAGGTGATGATGTTATACAACATATGCCCGACAATGGTGGCTCCGAACAGCTGGTGCAACCTCATCGGGTTCATCTCGATGTGCAGCCATGTTGGGGTGACTGCGACCCTCCCCATATTTCGAGTATGCTACAACCTGGTTTCCGGGAGGAACTCCGAGTGGCCTTATATTGATCCCCGGAAGCCATTTAAAATGATTTCAGATAACCCATTGTCGATAAAGGAGTGGAAGTCCCGATTCTTTATTGTTGAGGGGAACATTGGTTCGGATTTCCCTAGGATATGGGTGAGCTACGTGAAAGATCCGAAAACGCGCCCGGAGTTATCCGAGTAGGAGAAGAGGGATTTGGTAACCCTTCGCTGTTGTTGGGTGCTATCGGCTAGCGCCCTGTTATCAGAAGATGCCCTTTTCGCCACCGGGCTCAGTTCTATTGACCCCCAAGGTGAGTCTCTTTTCCCCTTTGCTCTGGTGGTCAACATACATAGGCAACTTTATTACGGTTTAATTGACTGTTTGCTGTGCTTTCAGCTGAGAGGTCGGCATTCATGGGCCAAATGAAGAAGGAGCTGGGCAAGCGCCATAGGGGCTTCAGCTTCGGGGACAAGCATAGGTCCGAAAAGAGATCTTGTCCTTCCGGATCTCTTCCAAAGGAGCCAAAGAAAGATAGTGCTGGCCGCCATTCCTCCACCCCGAAGAAGGGGGAAGTGTGTGCATCGGCCGCGGTTGACGAGCCCTTCCTGTCGGAGGGAGGTGTGGTAACAGAGGAGGAAAGAGCCATTGGGGAAAGCTTGGAATGAGCTATTGAAGCTTTCCCTCTCTAAATAGTAGTCGTGTCAGACGACATTGAGGGGATGTTGCCCGTTCATCCGGCAATCCCTGGCCCATTTTTGATAATGTTATATTATCTTTTGCCACTTGGACAAGGAGACGAAGGATTCAATTCATATGGAAGATACCTCATCAAGATAAGGTGGATGTCAGGTAAAAAGGTGGAGACTAGTCCTGCGTAATTTTGAAAATCATTGATTTTTCAATGCCATTTTAACTAGGTTAATATAATGATAATACGAAGGTGTAAGGTTATACAAAGAAAATTTGCACTAAGAGTGAGAAGAGTATTATAGGAGGGAAAGAGGTAGAGAGAAAAATATAATAAAAAAAGATATAAAATAGTTAAATTGAATGAATGTTACACCATCTGATCGAGTCTGCAAGCAACAAGCTAGATCTTCAAAGAATGTATCATAGTGCCTAAAGTTTTGGATCATGCATAGAGGTGATCAAATATTAAGCCAAATTAGGTTTGACTCAAACTATACGCTAGTAATTAGACCTGATGCTTATGCTCAAGCCTCATTTTATCTGACCATTGAGCCTACATTTTTTAGTCTCAAATAGCCAATCCCGGACCTGCTCTCCAAACTCAAATTTTCCTCCCCATATTTAAACTCTAATTTGAGTATAAAATTTATATAATAACTTAACCAATACTAATTTAACTCCCTCTCATGCTAACAACATAACTTAGTAACACAACAAATTAAAATAAAATAAAATAAAATAAAACTGATCTAATTACGATTTTTGCTTTTAAAGTTAGATTAGTGTTACATAAATTATGTCTATAATATCAAGTTAAACATTAAACTACTATGATATATGTGGGTGTATATTCTTAAAGTAGGTCAGACAGTTTTTAAATTTTTTCAAGTCTGAGCTGATTTTTATATCAGACTTTTTTTTTTTTTGGTTCTCAAGCCCATCTCAGGGGCCTACTTTTAGTGTCTAAGCTTTGCACCCGTGAATTTAAATAGTCTCGCAGACACAAGTTGTGGAATGGTGCAGGCGGAATGAACACATTGGTAGATTATTATTTTTCATTCAAAGAAGGAATTTTAATATCACATCAATATTTTTCTTACAATGTACCATAGAAAAGGGAAATCTAATACCTATAACGCTGGAAATTTTATTTTACTTTACAATTGTTGATGTTACCTAAACTACGCTCATTATTAAGGACTAAATATTATATTACATTATCAATAGTATGGGAATTCCCATTACAATAGCTATCAACGTCTTGCATGATGAGAGAGAGAGAGAGAGCGAGCGAAGGAAGGGGATCGTTCACACCTAACAGTATAATATTTTACGGAATGAAGCTCGGATGCACTTTGGAACTCTTGGTGCGGCTCTGATAAATTAAACCAAGCCGACAAGAGCTACAAGCTTGAATTGGTGGGGATATACCTCTTAAGAATTACACCGAAGGATCCCCCTCTGTTGTTGAACATCCATTGACATTCCAATCATCTGTGCAGGTGCCAAATATTCCACCATCAACTTTGTATCATGAACTAAACGCAATTCCCACCAAACAAACACCACTCCCATCACAAAAACAACCGCATAATCTTTGCAAGCATCATGAAAACAGCATTGCGCCTAACCAATCCCATGGCCAACCCGACCAATCTATGGCTCAAGTCAACAGGGCTAAAAGAAAAAGCGCTGCAATCTTCAGTCTCACTTCAGACTCGAATGCTGAGCGCATTCCCCCCTAAAAAATCTGAAACAAATCTTCTCTTGTGGATCATAAATTAGCATGGCATTAATGATTGACAACTTACTTAGCACCCTCACTTTCAAAAATAGCATTGAAAATTCTCCTCTTCTGGTGGCAAAGGGGGAGAAGCCAAAGCACCCGGCACCCAGAAAAGCAGCAGCCAGCAAGAACTGAATTGAACTTTAATGGCCAAGCAACGCGTTCGGATTGCACTTTCATAATTTAAGCAGGCAGACGAGATGATAACTCCAGTGAAAGAGCAGAAATGTGTCCATTGAGATGACAAACCAAGCGAGTAGGAGGCCTACTTACCCAGAAAGTTAAAATGCCAGCAAAGGAAGATGAATCAAGAATCAAACATCAGATTTACCTGAATTTCAGAACAGAGTAGCATTTTCTATATCATAAATTGTCGTAATCCCAAATCATAGTACTAAACAGGATCCTAACCAATAAAACATATGACAAAATTTGGATCCCAAAAGGCATTCATTTGAACCAAAGAGAAGGAAAGTCTGGATAATATCCTAATCTATGCCTTAATGGCATACTTTCTCTTTGGGAAGTACATCTCCTTTTTCTTCTGACGCTCAGTCTTTAATGAAGCCTGCAGTTAGTAGGAAAGAGCTGTTAACACATGCACATAGAACTTCACCATATTAATCAACATTACATCCACAAGATTTAAAAAAAAAACACTAGAACAAGGGAGATAAGAATCCTAGTTTTACCCATCACTTTTAGGTCTGGAGAAACTTCACCATATAAATCAACATTACATCCACAAGATGAACAAGCACTAAAAGAAGAGAGATAAGAGTCCTAGTTTTACCATCACTTTTAGGTCTGAAGAGCTTTTAGACAAATGGCATGTGTCATATGATGAGAATGCCTCAGCAATGCTAACTATGTCTACAGCATGTCCTTCAAGTGCCATGGAATATATGATAATTCTCTTTAAATGTCATGGAATAAATGCTAGATCTGAACAGCTAAAATGTTAGCGACAGAGCATCTGAATCTGGGTAATTACAGAACAAGATTTACATCATCAAGTCTGTGAAGCAAGATTAAAGGAAGCTCTGCTGAACCTGGACGATTCTAACCAGACGCACCAAATAAATTCATATCAATGAGTCATAATACTACATCTAATGGATTGTTACAGTTGCTTCTCTCCTATGGCCTAGGATATGTTCAGATGCTAGGCTTTATAATATAAAGGAGATGGATAAATGGATGGATATCTAGGAAGCATGCTTGCAATCCATTAGAGGAACAATAGCTGATAAATATGAGCATTAAAACAAATACATATACGACTCTTTTTTTATTATTAGATTCAGTATTCTGAAAGGGATAAGCAATCACAAATGGCTGATGCGGAAAGAAGGTGTGCATCAAAACTTCTTAAGGTGCAAGAGAAAAAGATTTCAAACACTTAAACGATTTCAAACACTTAAACGAGCAAGGAATCTTATTTAAGCGATACCATGGCCTAATTCCTTCTTTTAGGCGCCAAATGACAAGAAGACAACAGATTTTGATCTATAAGAAGACGGAAGCTACTTAGCAATAAACTGCACTCAAAATTATTCTTAAGCGACACCAGATCTGTACTCATCAAACCTATATACCTTACTGTTTGATCCAACACCATCCGTGGTGATCACCAAAACTCAATGCAAAGCAAATCTATCTATGCCATCATAAAATAAAATCTCGCTAACTGGAAAGCAATCGATGGAACCATACGGAAGAAAAAATGAAAATGAAAAAAAAGCAACCACGCAAAAACTATTTCTTTCTTAAAATAACAGTTGAAAAAAAGGGGAGATTTGGGATCCGAAAGAAGATGGATAAAGGGTGAAGACCTGGTGCTTGGTGAGGCGGCGGCGGATGGCGCGAGTCTTCTTGGGCCGGAGATCGAGCGGCTTGTACTTCTTCTTCTTATACGCCTCCCTCAGCGCCTCCTTCTGCTTCTGAGAGATCACCGTCAGCACCCGCGCGATCGAGAGCCTGACAACCTTGCTGCCAAACCAATAAAAGTAACGCCATCAGCAACGTAGCCAGATAAAGATCGGATGCTCAGATGGAAAGGCATCGAGAGCTTACATCTTGGAGAGCTTGTTGGGGGCGCCGCCAGTGACCTTGGCGACGCGGAGGAGGGCGAGCTCCGCCTTGAGGTCCTTCAACTGGGCCAGGAGGTCCGCCTTGGACTTCCCCCGGAGCTCATGGACCTTAATCCTCGCTGCCATGAGAAGGAGATGAGAGAGATGGGGATTGAAGGGAATCGAAACGGGAAACCGGAGAACGAATTCTTACCCATTAGCAGTGGATCGAGATCTCCTCGTCTTCCCTCCTCCTCGCGGCCCCTCTCCCTCTATCGGCTTGGGCGAGACCCGATCCTAGAAATGGCGGCAGAGGTCTAAAAAGAACTACGGAAGAGGAGCTCTTAAAAGTTAAAGCCCTGGCCGCAAAGAGACCTCGGAAAACCCTAATGCCTGTGATGGGCTTGGGCTTTTAGTGGCCTTTTTGCTGCAAGGTGGAGAATGCACCGCGAGCGATGCAAATTGAGCGTATCATGCACGATAATTAACGAGATATGCATGCAAATATTTTTATTGTTTTATATATCGCATGTGTGGTCATAAATAAGTAAGTTTATTGGACAATAAGTAAGTTTAAAGGAGGCCAGTATTCTTTAAGTCAGGGATGGAGTATTCACTTATCAACGAATTGCAAATCAAGTAACTGTTTTTTTTTTTTTATAGCAAATTCAGGCATTAAAAAATTTAATTATATTCTAAATAGAAGAAAAAAATAGAATTCTAACTTGATAAACAAATTTAGGATTGATTATTTAAGAATGGGCCAAAAGTAGTTAAAAATATCAGCTCAATGGCATGCCTTCGACCATAGGTAGATCGTACAATATAACAATCTATAACATTCAGCAAAAATTAATTTTACAACATGCAAGGCATCTATATTCGAAACTAAATACAGTCAGTAATATAATGTAACTAATAATCCATTTTACAAACAATAATAATGTCAAAACTCATAATCATAAAATAATCCTTAAAGCAAACTCATAATACAACTAAACAGTTTGTAAATTCTCTAACTAGCATATTTCAACTAAAATCTTTGAACTAACTTATATCTAAATCCTTTCTATGACTTAATTTCTAAAATAGAGATTTAAAAACATCTATGAGTTAATGCTACGTAAATAAATTAAATATAATCATAATTAAATGGATCAAGTAAGAATAACCAATAAAATCTTCACTCAAATATCAAAATATTCACATTTATAATTCAATAAAAATAGTAAAAAATTAATAATTTTAAAAGAATTATGCCTTAAAAATCAATCGCAATCTATATTGCGATAAAGTTTCTTTTATTCTTCTAAATCATGAATATAATATTTTGGTTATAAATAAAAGGCATTATGTTTCATCATTTGCTGCTTCTTATAATTATGATGAACCCCATGATTAGGATAATGATTTTAGGGATATGATGAGATTATGCGAGTAAGACCTAAAATCCTAAAACCCTAATCTAAAATATTTCCAATCAATGATACATTGAGTCGGGGATTAATGCTACTGAAAAGATTATCACATCTTATGTATGCTCAATGCAGAGAATGATTAATCTCACAATCACTTGTGTGAGACACTAATACAAAGATGTGGGTGCTTATTAAAGGAATAGTTCACTGAATTGACCTACCAAGAAAACATCTTATGGATGCTTACAAAGATGTGGGTGCTTATTAGAGGATGATTGATCTTACAATCACTTGTGTGAGACACTAGTACAAAGATGTGGGTGCTTATTAGAGGAATGAGTTCACTAAATTGACCTACCAAGAAAATAACTTATGGATCCTTACTTATTTATCAAAAGATGATTCTCTAAGTGAAAGTTGTGCAAGTGATCCTCAGACCTAAGATCACCATGGTATATTGTGTATATGAATTCATATTTTGGTTTATACTCATTCATAATATTAAGTTATGTATGAGGTATTCTTGATGTGATGGATTATGTACGAAGATTATGAGTAGATCAATAAGGAATCAATCACTTCTAATAAAAGAAGATTACATCCTACTTGCTCTAATCTTATGATAATTCATGAAGTCTTTGATCAAAGCACAATAAAAAATTAAAAAAAGTTTCTAATCTTTCATTAATTGAATTATCATTAGAAGACTAAGAGAAACATTAATAAGTAATTGAGTTTGACATTGATCCATACTCATATACTTGTGCGCAGTATGCTTGAAGGATTGAATTGCATGGTAATTTGCTATTGAAGGGTATGTTTGGTATGCCCACCAAATTTAACATCTTTCAAGTATACATGATATATTATAAGGCATCAATCTTGTTTTGTAGGTTTGATTAGATTAAAGAGTTTGATTTGATCAATAATTAGAAAGGGTTCTAATTGTCAAGTTCGGAATCGCATTGATTGAACCTATAAGGATTAGAAATGTTCTAATCATGATAGGTCAACTTGCATCCATACCTACTGCTGATTAGATGTGGAACCAATGGGTTACACACAAAGAAACTGATCAAGGGTCTAATTGCTGGTAATCTCAATATGACTTTGAGATGTTTGCGGAAGCGAGATAAGGATCAAATCACATATAGCAAGATAAGGATCAAATCATATATCTTAAAAAATTGAGTTAGTGATTTATACCCGTATTAATTTAATAACAAGAACAATAAGGAGATTAAGAAATTGACCTTTTGTTCTCCACCAACACTACTTTGGAATCACCAAATCCTTTTGATCACCCTAGATCTTTCCAAACGTTCTTCAAATTATGATGAATGCGAACGAGTGGGCATTCCTTTTGATTTGGGTTGGGGTCACATAACTGAGTTTTATTCACTTTGCATTCTCAACTCATGAGATAAAGTGAAGTTGAAGAAGAGAACTCTCTTTTGTTGATCATTATCTTCCGATGTTCTTCTATGTTATTTTTGAGAATAATAACTACTAACCTTTTTAATTAATTAATCAATTAATTAAAATTTAAAGATAACTTCCAACTCTTGGAATTACTTTAACGTATATCAATCCAACAACCAATTATTGGTTAGTTTTGATATATTTATCATGGGACGTTACGGTAGAGAGAAAGGCTCTCTCACGATCCCATATATTTCTCTAACAACTAAATAATATTTACATAGACTCTTCTCATGGAATATACCTATGATGTGAGCACACCGTATATTCTTTAATTTAAAATATTTTTAAATTTATTTTTAAATAATCATATTATTTAAAATATAAATTAATCCAATTAATTTCTATATGAAAATTAATTTAGAATTCTCTATTCCAAATTAATAACTCAAACCAACATATCATAAAGTTCACATAATTTAATGGAGCCATCCAAAGGAACTATAGACATTATAATTTTAAGCTCCAATAATTTGATATTCAATTAACACCTTAATTAAAATATCAAAATTTTTAATTCCAAATTACTTCACTAAAAATTTGGAACTACACTTTTAAAATTATAAAATTAATTATATTCAAAAGATTTGAATCGTCCATTGATATAGTCACTACATATAAATCAATCCTCCATAAGCTGTTCATGATTAAAGCTAGGCATTTTCTGTTAACCTCTTTAATTATATCTTTATCCATAAGTACTGTTGAATCTATAATGAATAATATATTTATGATCCAATCATAAATTGAGCGCTCTTATTATTCAAGTCCCGAATCAACGCTTATAGAACCGTCCATCTGACTTTTTACGAAGAAATGAATTTCATCTTGTATATTAATATTTTTGGCTACTTATGTTATTATATTTATAATATACCAAGAATTTGACACTATGTTTCTGTATCATTATCCGGTATGTAAAAAATATAATACAATAAATAGGAGTCTATTAATTACTCAGAATTAAGATCGATTCATATATGACCATCATTGATTAATTTTGAATACTCTATTTTAACAACGAAATTTATTAGAGATTCATAATTAATCGTGTTTCAGTCCTATATAATCAAATTATATAAAGCGCTTTCATTCCGATAATCTCATTATCAACAATCCGGATAAGATCATTTTATTCAGAATGTAATGAACCGCGCTAGTAATTTTAAATTAAAGATTTCAATTGCAACTTTAATTTATAATTATGGATAAATTTAGATTATTTTACTTTAAATATTATCCTCTGTATATAACACTTATATACAATATTTAAAGTCACATTTAAATAATCTAGGGATTTTTGATATTTATAAAGCATCAAAACATGCACGCAAGTATAATATTGAAAAATTTCTCAATTTATTCTGCAAAATAATAAATGTTATTTGTTTATGGGCATATATCCCAACACTAATTGGATTAGATCATGTTTGAAGGATAGACATGCTAACACGTATTGCAAACCCTAACTCCTGATTCAAATTGGATTCAAATCTGATTCTTGTATTAGGTTAATCTAATATGATTAGTTCATGACCTAATATGGGTTGACCAAGAGTTAAAATCCAATTGGCTTTATTTGGACCATTGGATAGCTTTTTGGATATGGATCTGAACTATTGGTCAGTGGCTCGATCTAGACCCTTGGATGGCTCCCTGAATGAAGGATTTGGACCATTGGTGATGGTGTCTTAATCTGGACATTTGGATGGTACATTAATATGGACCATTGGATGATGTCATAATCTGGACCATTGAATGGTATTTTAATTTGGACCATTGGATAGTGCCTTAATCTGAACTATTAATTTATATAAAATAAGAATGGGGTGAGGTTATTAGTGTGAGAAGACCGATGGCGTACTTATTGGATTATCTTTTGAGCGAATACATTTTTTGCTCTCTCGAATGCGCCTCTCTTCTTAGCGCTTCATCATGATGAGGGCTACCCTTTGGATACACCTCATCATGATGAGGCAGGATGAGGCATGTGGATGGGATGCATCTGCATCCCTCCGCCTCTTATAAATAGGAGTGCCTTCTGGGGGTTTAAGATATACATAATCCATCTGAAGAGAAATCAGCTTCCTTTTCTCTCTTATTTCTCTTAGTGTTCTGAATCAAGACAGAAAGGTCTTCCTCAGAATAAAAGGTTGTTTTTTCCTAAACCAAGACAAGGAAGTCTTCTTCAGGATAAGAGGTTGTCTTATCCTAAACCAAGACAAGGAGGTCTTCTTGGGAAAAAAAGGCTTTAAAGGATTTTTTTGTAAGAGAAAGAAAATTAGAAGGGAAAGAAAGTAAGTCAATCAAATCCTTTAGATTAAAGCATCAAGGATCAAAGTTTTAAAGGAGCTAGAGTCTTAAATCCAATTTCTGTATAGATCAATGTTGGAGGATGAACACTTGGGCACCTTGTGGATATTCCAACATATTAGATTTAGCGTTATAAGTACTCTTCTAATACTACATTTACTATTTATTCTTTTGATTGTTACCATTAAGAAGATCTTACCTATTAAGGGTTTCATGCAAATATCTCATTAAGAAATTTATAAAATCCATACGCTTCTGTTGCATTATTAGGCATGCACAAGGAAAGCCCAACAGATTTTTTATAAACAATTTTTACACTTACATGTACTCATCAAATCTTTGTGATAGTGAATAGGCATAAATTTAAAAGTAAAGTATCAATTTCTTCCACATTATATTTAATACACTAACATATAATCAATAATAACTTTGCTTAAACAAAACACTAAGGTTGCGTTTGGTGCATGGCCATGTAATCTTAAATGGTAATATGGATTGCCTACAACATAGATTATCGCTTGATAGATTATCAGTAATGTTGATTATGTGTTTGGTATACATAAGTAATGCTATAGTAATATTGATTACTGTTTTGGTATGACAAACAATTACCGGTTATATAATATTAAATTTTTAAAATACCACTAAATTAAATTTATTAAAAATTTATATTACTATATTTAATTTTAAAAAATATATTTATAAATCATAATATTTAGAAAATTTTATATTTAAATGATATTTAAAGCGGCTGGTGAGGATAGTGGAGGCGATCGATCGAAAGAAGTTCCGTGGCATCTGGATATGGCTATAAGGCCGCTGGACGAGAAGATCCGTGGTCCGACTCCATAGAAGAGGTTATGGCTTGGACCTTCGACATAGAGGTTCCAGCGAATCGGTAGTGAAGGATGCGAGTAGAGAGTCATCAAAGAAAGAAAGGCAATTTTATCAAAAAAATAATTTATCAACTTATCACTCTCTGGTAATATGGATAACCATCTCTTACTTTCATAATCCATATTTCTTTGAGAGATAATCCAAATTACCACTACAAGATAGATTATCATTCAAAATATGTACCAAATATAGTGGTGATCCTTTAAAATTATCGATAATCTATCCGCTGCCAAATGCAACCTAATTTATATTTTAAAATGTCTGATAAAAACTCAATAATCAATGAAATTATGACCACATGTATCCTTGTTTAGGGCCAGAAAATAGTAATAATAGTAGTACCGCATTTAACTCCCATAAAATAAGTCTTTTAATTTAGAATCAATACTAACCTTATATAAACCATGATAGACTGGGTGTACCTATATATAGTTTGACTATGATTTTTTGTGTGTGTGTATATATATATATGTGTGTGTGTGGGGGGCGGGGGGGGGGGGGGGCATTATATCTTATTTTATATACAAATAATTTGGTTACTATATCAAAATTTGTATGCTTACAAATGTCAAAATTTAATAAAAACACATTTTGTAACATAAATATAAGTAACCTATTTGATCCAATTTTTTTATAAAACTAGAGATGCAAACAAATTCACAATAATTTAAATATCCTTTAATGTTATAAACATTAAAAATATTTAACAACTATCATATATATATATATATATATATATATATATATATATATATATATATATATATATATATATATATATAATTTTTAAAGTAAATGTCATGCACTTTCAATTTGTAAAATTTAAAATAAATTTTTAGCATAATTTAATAGTCAGTCCAATATATAGATTTCTATGCAAGTATTTGAAAAAAACTTATTTAATCTAAATTTTCATATAAATAGGTATATAAAATATTTTATAAAATCTTAAAAAACTTTTATGAAGTCATAATAAATTTAAAAATACAATTACAATAATGACAACAACAATAAAACCTTAATTCTAAACTAATTAAAATTGATTATATGAATTCTTTTTTTTATTTAACTTGATTTTAAGCTATATTTTTTTAATAAGATAAAGATTCTAAGTTTTTCTTTATATCATTTGCTTTCATATAAATGACTTTACAAACAAGCTTAAAATTTTATCAAATGCCACTTTCCAATACTCAACAAGCAAGTTTAAATTAAGAGCCATCTCTCCAAGCCAACAACTTACATTTATTGTTTCATAAATATTTATGGCGCATTTGATTCAACAATGAGATTGGATTTTAATTCTATAATTTGGAAGAGTAAAGATTAAATTGATAAACCATCATGAGTACCACTATTTAATGATAATTATGCTAAAAGTATGGAATTAGTAATTTTATATTATCTTATATTTTTGAATCCAGTAAGATGGGATTGGTAACACCATGCCAATCCATTGCCAATCCATTTGATCCGGGAACGAAGCCACCCTTAGGCCTTCACGCTAGGGTAGGAGTGTTCTTATTTTATATTTTTAGGAAAAGAGGTACAGCAAATTTTAATTTTATCATAATGGTCAAATGTTGTCATCTGAAGCTGATGATTAATGGGAAGACAGCAGATGCTTTGCTTTTGTTCACCCGTACAGGCTGACGGCCAAGATATAAAAAGCACCCACCGCCTTTATTTATTTATTTATTATTTTTATTTTTTTACAAGTGAACAATCACATCAGTCTAGTGCGAATAGCTCAGATAGATCAGAGTACAAAATTTGCTGTAAAAGAGCAGGATAGGGGTCATCCGGCATCAAAATCCATAAACCAGAAAGCTGAGCCACCGAAGCAGCCACTCAATTCGCCGCCTAGTTAGCTTCACGATAAATATGACGGGTCAGGACAGGGGTCATCCGGCATCAAAATCCATGAACCAGGAAGCTGAGCCACTGAAGCAGCCACTTAATCCGCCGCCGAGTTAGCTTCACGATAAATATGACGGGTCTGGGCGCAATCAACCTCCCGCAGAATAGCCCAAATGTCCAAAAGAATCGGATTAGTATGACCAGGAGGGCAATTCTGCATCTGTATCCAAGAAATGACCGACATGGAGTCACCCTCAATCAAAAGCCTCTAAACATGAAGAACCCAAGCAGCATAAGAAATACCCGCCAAAGCCGCATAAAGCTCGGTCATGGAGACAGAGGAGTCAAGAGTACCAAAACCTCCCGCTGCCAATAAGTCACCATGAGGTCCTCGGATAATGAAAGCAGAACCAGTAGCTCTTCCACGGACACTCCCGTCAAAGTTAATTTTGACAAACCCTAGAGGGGGGCTCCCAGGAAATAAAAACTGTATGCCAGTTCGCTGCCGAAGTAGCAGGGGATCCCCAGTGGCCAGAGACGTCAGAACCAACACGAGCACAGTCCACACCAATAATCTAATCTTCCTTACAATCTTATGAAGAGAAATAGTGTCATCAGAGAAAATAAGCTGGTTCCTAGACAGCCAAATCTGATAAGCTGTGACCGCCTAGAGACCTTTCTTCTGCTGAGAGCACCTCCGAAGGTCAAGAAGGAAGGAAGAGCACAGGGAGCTCGAGTCATTCTGTCTGAAAGAATAACCCATCATATGCCAGACCCGTCTAGCGCTGGGGCAGATGAAATAGCATGATCTATAGATTCCTCCTCCAAGCTGCATAAAGGGCAGATCGACTGAATAGGTAGACCCCTCCAAGATAGGAGAGCACAGGTAGGAAGAGAGTCCCAAAGAAGTTTCCATATAAATAATTGAACTCTGGGGATAATAGGAAGCTTCCAATCCACGCTGCATCCTCCGAGCGCTGAGACTGAGGTCTGAAATACTCATCAGATCCCTAGTCAGAGCCTTAGAGAGACAGGATCTCTGCCAGAATCTAACATCAGATGATCGACCAGGAATAAGAGGCATCGAGAGAATCCGCCGGGCAAGCTCAACACCGAAGAATCTGGTCCCGGGGGACAGGAGGGTCTAAGGAGATCAAGTCCTTAACCCTTAAACTGGAAGGGGTCTCAATACTGATAAATGAGGGCCACCGAGAGAGAGGAAGCTCAGAAATCCAGGTATCCTGAATAACGTTAACCGAAGAACCATCTCCGATCATCCACAAGATATTGTCCAAGATAGTCTGGCCTAGTGACAGACCTGCTTCCAAAAAGAGGAACATCCCCGAGGCGGAGTAATGGCATGGTGGAGCACCAGTCTCCATACCTCGTTCGCATCAGAGAGCTCCAAAGACAATGCGGCTCCAGGAGGAATCTCGAAGCATATCTGGCAATAAGGGCTTTTCTTCTAACAATCAAAGACTGGATCCTGAAACCACCCTCAAAGATAGGCATGCAGACCATATCCCAGGACAAGAGGTGAATCCCGTGACCGTCCTGCATAGAAGCCCATAGGAAATCATGAAAGCATCTCTCGATCCTCCTCAGGCAAGTAATCGGAATAGCAGCATTTGACAGGAGATGCAGGGGAAGAGAGGAAAGAACCGATCGGATAATGATAACCCTAGCCATCATTGAAAGGCCAGTGACCTTGCCATCCCTCTATGCTCTGGCGCACCCGCCTCTCAATCTCAGAGAAATCAGAGCAACGGGGGCGTCTCCCCGTTATAGGGATCCCCAAATACATAAACCTGCCAGTCTGGGTAGTAATGCCCGACAAATTGTTAATGGATTCCCTAGTGGATCTAGAAGTCTTCGGGCTAAA
This sequence comes from Calamus simplicifolius, assembly GCA_900491605.1. NCBI lineage: Eukaryota > Viridiplantae > Streptophyta > Magnoliopsida > Arecales > Arecaceae > Calamus > Calamus simplicifolius. Next base: position 396,586 of record UESW01004234.1, on the reverse strand, counting down.
GCATACAGAAGACTTTAGAAAGTTAACCTTCTATCCTGTCGCCTGACAGTAGCTCTGAATAATAGAATGAAAGGAAGCCGCATTATCAATAGAAGCTTGGCCTAGGAGGATACAATCATCAGCAAAGAGAAGATGAGAAACAAAAGGGCCCTCTGATCTGGCAATAACTGGGACAATCCGCATATCCTGCTGAGCCTGGCATAAAGCACGAGAAAGATCATCCGCAGCTAGGATGAACAGCAAAGAAGATAAGGGGCAACCCTGTCGAAGACCGACATTAGAGTGGAAAAACTCAGTCGGGCTCCCATTGATGATCAGAGAAAAAGAAGGCTTTTGTATGCAAGCCATAATCCACTCTATAAATAATCCATCAAACCCAAACTCCAGAAGAGAGCGGTACAAGAAAAACCCAACTCAGTCTATCATAAGCACACTCCATATCGAGCTTGACAGCCATAAGACATCGTCTGACTGGAGCTCTCTGAAGAACATGGATGAACTCCTGAGCAATGAGGACGTTATCCGAAATAGACCTCCCTCTAATGAAAGCCCCCTGCTCCTCCGAAATGAGGCGAGGAATGACCAGACTAAGGTGGCGAGCTAAAAGGCGAGCACAGACCTTATACAAGGTAGTGCAAAGGCTGATGGGCCGAAAGTGCTGCGGAACAGAAGCATCCACTCACTTGGGCACCAAGGTAATGAATGTCTGATTCCATTCAGAAGGAATGTGTCTAGCTCGGAAAACATCCTGAATAGCTTGAACGACCTCCTGCCCAACAATATCCCAGTAGTGATAGAAGAAAAAGGGTGGGAACCTATCAGGCCCAGGGGCCTTATTCGGACCAAGCTCCCGCAGGGCCGCCCTAATCTCGTCCGCAGAGATCGACCTGACAATTATATCATTATCCATGGAAGAAATTTATCTTTATGTTTGGGTTTGGTTGTCGATAATCTTTGGATAATAAAATTATTAAAAAATTATATTAAATATATATTTTAAATATAAATTATTTTATAAAAAATAATTTATATTATTTTAAAAAAAATAATTATTTATATTATCATATTTTTATAATTTTTTTAACAAGTTACTGCTTTCTTTGATCGCTTCCTATGTTCTTCTTCTTTACTTTCTTTCTTTATCGATCGCTGAAATCTTTATATATTAAAGGTCTCGAGCCATACTATTTTTTGTCGAGTCAGTCACGCTCAAACCTAAAAATTTGAGTTAGAATGATAACCCGCCTATGTTAGGCATGCAAGGCATCACGAATCAAGACACTTAATTCAAATAAGGCAATATTGACATATCAATAAGTCATAACTTGATACAATCCATAATTATAAGATTTGGACTACAAGCCCTACATATAAACATCACTGGGTTACATCAACATAATGGAACTAATTTATTTAGTAGAAGCTCCATCTAACCCATAATTCCTTCTTCAGTCTTGTGAGCTCACACTCAATAAGTAAGCCTACTATAATAATATAATCTATTAATCATTTCAAATATTATCAAATCAACTCAGCTTTACCAATAAAAAGCTTCCAATTTCAAATACACTTACCATATTATCAGAATATGCATATCATTTTCTCAAAGTAATTTTGGAAGCTAAATCATACAATAAATGCCAAAATATGCAATGTAAACAAACCCACTGTATTTATATAATTACCACTTCTTATGTGTCCCATGGCCCTACAACACCCAACTGGTGTATCACTCTTAAATGTCCTATATGAGAAAGAGTCCTGCCATGTATCAAAAACAATCACAATACACCCTACATATGTGTGTCCTCTACATATCTTCCCCTGTGGAGGTGGGTCACGTATCACTTGGCATTTCACATCATTCACATCATATGAGAACCACGGTGACACATATAAATATATCTCAATATCATCATCATATTTGCATGTCACACTTCATACATCAATATAAGCATAATCTTCTCATATTTGCATGTCATACTTTATGCATCAATATAAGCATAAGCTTCTCACATCACATATACAGTGGTTTGAATATATTAACAATTACATATAAACATATCAATAGTACCATTATATTTTGCAAAATCAAAATAAGCATATAATTCATCTTTTGCACATACATATAAAGCCATTACTTTACAAAATATTACCAACTGTAATAATCATAGCAAATACTCATTTGTATACTCGTGGTACTATTACCAAATTAAATATCAAAATTCCATTTATCTCGTTTCATAAATATGCATACAGCTATAAATCCAAAGATTTATATATTAATAATTTATGAAATCATGATAATTGGCTTACTTACCTCAGCACGCTAATTCCAAACTGTAAATCAGCTATTTGGACATCTGGTTACCTACAACATTAATTTTCACAATTAAATCCCAAAAATTTGAATAATAAAGTGTTCCTTAAATTCTACCCCAATCTAATCATGGGCCCAACTTTGGGCTCGAAATCTCTCAATATATACGCCCAAATGAGGAAATAAAAATACCCTAAGAAACTAGGATCAACAGTGATCCGGCCCATATTTTCTCTTTCCTAAACCCGATCCCATATTTTCTCTTTCCTAAATCCGGAGCCCAAAAATCAGCTCTCGCTCGGTCGCTCTCACCCTCTAGCATGGACAGTGGCTTACCAGGAGTAGGCATATGCGAAGATGAAGGAGAGGGTTGCCCTCGATTTCCTTTTAAGCACCTCGCTAAGCACCCTCGCGACGCCTTGGCTCAAGGGAATCGAGAACCCATCCGTTATGCGGAGATTTGAAAATCCGGGTCGAAGAAAACGTAACAGGTGTCCCCAAATTAATTACTAAATTAATTATCGGGGGTTACAGGTCGTGGATCTTCGTAGCCCAGCAACCATAGTCATATCCAGACATTGTGGAATTTCTTCCTTTGGCATCAATTTCTTCCTTTGGCATCACCGAACAGTCATTTTAGATACCGCAAAACTTTTGATCGATGGCCACCAATATTCGAATATCATTTATAAATATATTTTTTTAAAATATTATTATTTATAAATATAATTTTTTTAAAATCAAATATATAATAATATAATTTTTTAATAAATTAATTTAAAAATATTTTAACATTTTAATATTATATGACCTTTATCATATCAAATATAATAATTAATATTATTATGTATTATCTATATATATTAAATATAGTAATTAATATTATTAATAATTTATTAAATAATAATTTATTTTAAAAATAATTTATATTATCATTTAGAATTGCTTGACCATGCACGAAACGTTACTTTAAGGTTGTCATGCCATCTTCTTCCATGCACCATGAGTAAAAATAAACTGGCCAAAACCAACCCCAAGCAGCAGGCGCTCTCCAGTCCAAGATAAGGCTCGAATATTTTTGTTGCTGGGTGAAGCAAGACATGAACTAAATTCTACACGTGATAGAAAAATTGTTTTGATTTTTAAAAAAAATTTCTAGAAAATACTAAAAAATTAATTTAAAATTTTAATTTAAATATAAATTAAAGTTAAAAAGAATCAAACTGGTCGAGGCATGTTAGACACTATCCTAAGGACAAGTTTTCGCCCTCTCATTCGGGTTGTTGGCGATTTGTTCCCAAAGTACAACGACCCGGCTCGATTCGATCCTCCTACTGCGAGCACGATTGGATGGAGGTGCAAACCCAATAACTCTTCAGATGCCCAAATAAAATATAACAATAAAATAATTAAATACACTTTTTACTACTAGTAGCTTTCATCGGATTGAAACAAACAGGTTGAGACTAACTCCGAACTCCAAACAGCACTTGCAGCAATAGGAGACAAACTCCCAACTCCAAGCAGATAGACTCCTAGCTCCAAGGACAACTCCAAGGATTTGCAGCAATATGATCTTTCCTAAAATGAATAAATCTTTTAGGATTTGGATTTTCTTTTTCTACCTTAAATTTCTTTAGACTATCCATATATATATATATAATATTTTAAGCCGTTAGGCCATGTTACCGTTCCTCCTGGAACGAAGGAAAAAGATTGAACGCTCGAGCAAAAGCGTTTCTGGAAATCACGGAACGCTCGCGAGCATTCCACGAAGCTCGCTAGCGAGCGTTCCGTGAATGATCGCTAGCGTTCGGATAGCTAATGTCTCACACGAGCTTTAATGCTCGCGTGGGGCCTTAACTACAGCTTTTTTTTTTACTTTTCAAATGTCAAAAGTCAACAATCCCCCATAAAAGTTTAAAAAAAACTAAAATAAAATAAATAATAAAATTAATATACTAAAAATTTTAGGGCATCTTATACTGTGCAATAGGTGAGGTGTCATGTGGACTTAAACCTCACTTAGTGTTGATTGTATACAACTGAAGGAACCATAGTGGATTAGACCTTGAACTAGGTCCTTGACTCAGACTTCTACTAATCACACACACAGCATGAATCAATTGGGTTTAAGCGGTCAGCGCATATTAAAGGCCTTGCGCTTAGTACCTTAATTTTTCATGAGAATTTCTTAAGGTTAGCCCAAACCTTTAGTCACGGCCTCATATGACAATTCTCATATAGGTGAATCCTAAGGGTATTTGTGACTAATACCCTGCAGATAACCTACCTCGGATCCATTAAGAGAATCACTCAACCTTACACAAATTTACTTTGTCACTTTATAAGAGCACTCATCATAGGGATGGGTTGAAAACTTTTTCAAAATTTATGCTCTAACACGATCACTCAATCAGCTTCGTTTCTACCACATTGAACCTCATTCATGGGATCTCCAATTACAGAGGTTGGGTATCCACTGCTGGTGACCAAATAATGGGCTTAAGCCACATCCCCCTCGATGAATCTAGGACTCCACTCCTAGATAATCCCTTGGTTAATTGATCTGCCAAATTTTTCTCAGATTTGACAAATTCCAAAGAAATAACATCATTTTTCTTATGTTGTCTTATAGACTTATGACGAAGCCGTATATGGCGATTCATCTTTTATTGGTGCCTTATTATCACAATGGATTGATATAGCTGGAACTGGCTTAGGTACCAAAGGTAGCTCTGATATTAGATTTTTTTATCCACTCTGCCTCATTACAGGTGGTAACCAGAGCTATCAACTCGGCCTCCATGGTGCTTCTAGAAATAATAGTTTGCCTAGTGGATCCCCAAGCAATAGCAGCACCGCCAAGAAGAAAAATATATCCGGTGGTTGATTTTAAATCATGAGAATCAGTGACCCAATTAGCATCACTGTAACCCTCAACCACCTCAGGGTATTCAGTGAACATCAAAGAGAGATTAAGTGTTCCCTTTAAATATCGAAACACTCTTTCTAAGGCTACCCAATGAGATTGATCAGGATTTTGATTATATCTACTCAGCCTTCCTACAGCATAGGCAATATCAGGTCTTGTCTGTTTGCTACATACAAGAGAGATCCTATAATTTGAGAATATTTTAATTGATTAATTGGGTCACCTAAATTTTTCTTCAGGTGAAAGCTAGGATCAAAAGGAGTAGATATTGATTTAAGATTGGAATAACCAAACTTCTTGATCATTTTTTCTATAGAATGAGAAAAAGAGAGAGCTATCCCTTCATGGGACTTGATAAGCTTCATCCCTAGGATTACATCGCTTCACCTAAATCTTTCATATCAAACTTAGAAGAGAGGAAAGATTTAACACTTGAAATAATTTCAAGAGATGTTCCAAAAATTAAAATATCATCGACATATAAGCAAAAATTACAGAATCATTATCGACGATCTTAGAATACACACACTTATCATGATTATTGATTTGAAATCCAAAAGATAGAATAATTTGATCAAATTTCTCATGCCATTGTTTAGGAGCCTGTTTAAGACCATAAAGGGACTTGATAAGTTTACAAACCTTGTCTTCTTGTCCCTTTACAACAAAACCTTCATGCTGTTCCATATAGATCTCCTCCTCAAGATCTCCATTTAGGAATGCAGTCTTCACATCCATTTGATGAATGATTAACTTATGAATGGAAGCAATGGCAAGAAGTGATCTAAGGGTTGTTATTCTAGCTACAGGAGAATATGTATCAAAGAAATCTAACCCTTTCTTTTGGTTATACCCTTTGGCTACTAATCTAGCCTTATACTTTTCTATTGAACCATCAGGTCTAAATTTCTTCTTAAATACCCACTTACACCCTAAAGGTTTGCTTCCAGGGGGTAAATCAGATAAGATCCAAGTTTCATTTTGTAAGATTGAATTATATTCAGAAAGAATAGCTTCCTTCCAAAAAGGAGCATCAGGAGAAGTCATCGCCTCTGAAAAAGAAGAAGGTTTACCTTCAACTAGGAAAGTAAAGAAACCTTCACCAAGGTCTTTTTCTTTCCTTATCCTTGAACTTTTTCTAAGTTCAGAAGGTCCACCTTCAGGATTAGATCTTTTCCTTTTCCTTGACTCATTAGAGGACCAGCCATAAAAGAATCATGAACCAAGAAAGGATTAGAAGAAAGTTGATTTGGTACTTGATTTTTGAAAGGAAAAACATTTTCAAAATAAGTAGTATCTCTTGATTCGATAAGAGTATTATTTGAAATGCCACTTATATCAGAGTTTATCACTAGGAACCTATTTGTACTGCTATCTAAGGAATAACCTATAAAGATAGCATCTACAGTTTTAGGTCCTATTTTTCTTCTCTTGGGTTCAGGTATTCCTACCTTAGCTAAGCATCCCCACACTTTAAGGTAATCTAGCTTGGTGTTCTACCTTTCCAAAGCTCAAAAGGTATTTTAGGACTATCCTTAAAGGGTATCCTATTTAAAATATGACATGCAGCTAAAAGAGCTTCCCCCACAAGTTCTCAGGTACACCTGAACTTATTAACATTGAGTTAACCATATCCATTAATGTACGATTTTTCTGTTCAGCTACACCATTGGACTGAGGAGAGTATGGTGGTGTAACTTCATGAATAATCCATATTCTTGACAAAATAGAGTCATTTCATTTGAGGTATATTCACCACCGCGATCTGACCTAAATTTCTTAAGCTTTTTCTCAGTTTGGGTTTCAGCTTCTACTTATAAATCTTAAACTTATCTAATACTTCATCCTTAGATTTTATCAAATATATGTAACAATATCGAGAGAAGTCATCAATGAATGTTACAAAGTAACGACTTCCTCCCCGTGTAGGAAACTTAGTAGAGTCACATACATCGCTATGGACTAATTCAAGAAGTGTTGAACTCCTATTTACTGATTTAAAAGGTTTTCTAGGCATCTTAGCTTGAATATAAATCTCACATTTAAACTTTCTATCAATATGAACTTAGGAATTAGATTAAGATTTGTCATGTAATGAATACGATCAAAATTCACATGACCAAGTCTACTATGCCAAACATTTGAAGATTCAACATTAAAAAGAAGAGGACTTTTATTAGATAACTTAGAGGATACATTTAATTTAAAAAGACCTTCACATAAAGCCTTTACCAACAAACTCATTATTACGAGTAATTACAACTTTATTTGACTCTAGAACAATTTTATATCCTCTAGATATAAGGAGAGATCCACTAATCAGATTTCTTCTAACACTAGGAACTAACAGCACTTCATGAAGGACCAGGATTTTTCAGATGTCATCTTTAGATCCACTTGACCTTTCCCAAGCACTTGTGCTGAAGAGTTATTCCCAAGTGTCACACCTCCTCCACTTGATTCCTGAAAGGTGGAGAACCAGGAGCGATCAAAACAAACATGAACATTAGCTCCTGAATCAAGCCACCAATCACAAGAAAATTGGGTTGAGTTAATTAAGAATTTTGAATTTACCGACCTGAAAGAAGGCTCAGCACCACTCTCAACCACGTTAACTTGTGGTTTATATGATTTCCTCAATGGTTCAGTCTTTCGGTGGTAGCAGTCCTTCGCCACATGATTTGTCCTTCCGCACACAAAGCAGAATGTGCCTTTATAATTCTTTGACTTCTGATTCGGTCGGTTCTGATTGATCGGTTCTGAGGAGGTTTGTATGATTGGTTGGATCTAGATTGAAATTTCTTCTTCTTAAAATTCTTTCCCTTAGGTTTGAATTGATTTGGAGTTGGATTTGACTCGGTCAGATTGATTTTAGGTCCAAGGTCGGTCTTTTGATTTTGATTGAGCTTAAGCCGGTGTTCTTCTTCAATCCTAATAGAGTTAATCACTTCTGTTAGGGTCAAGCTACCTTGCTTATGACTTAGCTCTCGAGCAAAGGATGACCAAGATGGTGGAAGGGCATCTACTAAGGCTTGGACCTTATAGTTTTCAGAAAAACTACAGCCAGTCAATTCTGACTTTCTAAGAAAATCTTGGAATTCATGAATTTGAATGCTAATGGGTTTGGAATCTACCATTATGTACTTTCTAAATTTTGAGATAGTGAATCTATCTAGACCAGCATCAACCATCCCATATTCAGCCTCAAGAGCATCCCATAGTTAGTTTTAGTAGGAAGGTAGATATCATAAAGATTATCAGATAGGGCACTTAAAATTCTATGTCTACAATGAAAATCTATTTCTTGGGGTTTTTGATGAAGATGAGGTATCAACTATACTAGAAGAACCTTGTTGAGTATTAGATTTGGGATCTTATAATTCTATGGCAGAAAATAAACCTAAAGTGGTAAGCCAGTATTTCACTTGACTTTGCCACCTCCTAAAGAATGATCCATTAAATTTTTCAGGTTTAATTGCACTAAGATCATTAGAACCCATTTTAAAAATTTGGTTCTTAATTCGTTCTGCACAACCAAAAAATTGAAGTATTTATAATTTTTTTAAATTGATGATTTTTCAGATATTTCTAGATTTTAAATTTAAATTCAAAGAATTAAATCTAGAAACTACTTGCAATAATAATCAAACCACTAAGCAAAATTAACTCAAATAATTCAATTTCGAATTTGAGTTTCAATTTTTTTATTTAATTTAATTCAAAATTTGAATTTCAAATTTAAATTTTTAATTTTAATTTTAAACTCAAAACTCCTTTTTTTTAATGAAATTATAATAAAATCTAGCAATTTTTAATGATAGAAAAACTTGTCCTTAGCTGTTAGAAAAATTATTTTGATTTTTAAAAATTCTTTCTAGAAAATGTTAAAAAATTAATCTAAAATTTTAATTCAAAATATAAACTAAGTTAAAAGAATCAAACTGGTCGAGGCGTGTTAGACACTGCCCTAAGGACAAGTTTTCGCCCCTTATTCGGGTTATTGGCGATTTGTCCCTAAGGTACAACGACCCGGATGATGATCGATCTTACCGCGAGCACGATCGGGTGGAGGTGCAAACCCAATAACTCTTCAGATGCCCAAATAAAATATAACAATAAAATAGTTAAATACACTTTTTACCACTAGTAGCTTTTACCAGGTTGAGACTAACTCCCAACTCCAAACAGCACTTGCAGTAACAGGAGACAAACTTTCAACTCCAAGTAGATAGACTCCTAGTTCTAAGGACAACTCCAAGGATTTGCAGGATCTTCTCTAAAGTGAATAAATTTTTAGGATTTGAATTTTTTTTCTATCTTAAATTTCTTTAGACTATCCATATATATATATATATATATATATATATATATAATATTTTAAATCGTTAAACCATGTTACCATTCCTCTGAAACAAGAAAAAGATGAAATGCTCGAGCAAAGCGTTTTCGGAAATTATGAAACGCTGGCGGGCGTTCCGCTGGCGTTTGGATAGCTAGCGTCTCAACTCTCAAGCTTAGGCCTTAACTGCAGATTCCTTTATTTTTTTTTTTTATTTTTTATTTTACTTTTCAAATGTCAAAAGTCAACAAATCCTATACGTGATAGTTATAGCATTGAAGGCACTAATTAATGCATTGTACATGGATCAAGGGAGCAGTGGAGCTTCTTGGATAAATCCTGGTGCTCGTAAATTGGAGGCCAATATTGGAACCAAGAAAAATCTGGACGTGCTTCATACGTCTCTTGTCCCATTTTTCAGTTGTCTTTTGCTACGCGCATTGCCTTCATCTTCGTAGCGCGTATGCATGCGCGTCTGCATGCATGCCTATCACCATGCGTTGTTTAGATTCTATCGTCAACGATTAATGACTATTCAAACGTATTGATGTGGTTGATTCAACTCCGTTAAAGTAGACAGTCTCAATCGCAAAGGAAGACTTCGGCCTTTGAGATCCCTTCGGTCTCAGCATTCAGACTTGGGCCTCAGCGTTTCCCATCCGTCACCTTTTCTCTCTCGTGCGCATGAAGCCAGCTTTTGTTTGGCCCCAACATCTTCCAAGTCGGCTTCGCCCTAGCATCTTCTAAGTTGGCCTCGCCCTGGCATCATGCACGTCGGCCTCACCCCGGCCTCTTCCAAATCGGCCTCGCCCCGACATCATGCAAGTCGGCCTCGCCCCGGCATCATCCCGCTCGCCACAGACACCTCGTCCCGGCCTCGAGCTTTCCTCCTCGGCCCCGGCCTCGAGCTTCCACCTCGGCCTCAGATTCTAGCCTCCGCCTCCGCCTCGGACTCTAGCCTCCGCCTCGGCCGGCCTTGTACCTCTGCCTCGGCCCTGGCCTCGAGCCTCCACCTCATCCCGCCTCGAGCTTTCTGCCTTTGCCCCGGCCTCCAGCCTCCGCCTTGGCTCCGGCCTCGAGACTCTGTCTCGGCCCTGGCCTCGGCCTCGGCCTGAGCCGCCTGACATAGCCACATGGTCCACCAACCGTCTATGCGACCACGTGGTCCGCTATCTCCTGCAACAACCGTCCAAGCCAAGCACGTAGGGGATACGTCTGGCAAGCGCCATAACGGTCGGCCATGCCCTGCAGCAGTCTGCGATAGTTGTCCAAACCAAAATAGCACCTGTCAACCAGCTGCAGCCGCCTACTCTGATGGGACATGGCCTGACAACCGGACTGACTTCACCGACTGATGGGACTTAACCCACCAGCCAGCTACAGCCACCCACTCTGACGGGACTTGACCGCAGCCCTGACATGCCAAAGGAGGAAGCAAGCCCTGCCATCACCTTAAATGCTCTTACAAGTGGCAGCACCCTATGCCTCACAGACATACACTTCACCCACCAAAGTCATCATTATGGAGCCTCAACTACTCAAGCCAGACAAACTCTAAACATCTATAAAATGGATAAGAGGGACCCCCGACCAGGCAACAGAGGTAACCACAACGAACTCATCCCACTCCTAAATGCTATTCTTGCTCACAGAGAGCTCTTCTTTGAGCTTCTCTCTCTCTCTTCTCTCTTTTGAGCTTCCTCAAGCTCACGGCTGTTGCCCAGAGCATTTACTTGAGCGTCGGAGGGTCCCCGCTGGAATCTCCGGCCCCCGAAACTTGTTTGCAAGCCCACATGCACAAGAAGCTTACCGGAGGATCTCGGGCTTGCTGAAGGAGGCGACTGGACGCTCGCCGATGTTTGAGGGCAGTGATCTGGCTGCAACAGATTGGCGCGCCAGGAAGGGGAGGTCAGCGATGCTGGTTTGCAGATCCTCATCCCCTTTTTTATCAAAATGGTGGATCGTGAAGATGGTGACGACAAGAATCCGGGAAGCTTTCACCAGTTACGCTGAGGGGCACCCTCAACGAGCTGAGCAGCAGGAGGCTGGTCTCTGCTCCATCGTCACCACTATCTTGGGCCATTCAGGTGAAGCATCATGCCGCCCTCACTCTTTGCTGCTCAAGCCATCCACCATCCATCCGGTGAGAGATTTACTCAGCGGGAGACTCACCACCGTCATATTTCTAAGGCTCATCAACAAAGAGCCCCTCTAAGCCCACCTCCAAATTTCACGACAAAAGAAGACCCAAAGTTAACTCAGAGTCAGGAGAAACCGACTCTCCAACTTACAGTTGACGGGCATTCGCTTACGGGCTCCGCATTGGAAGAGGACTACTGGCTGCCAGTCAAGGGAAGCGTGAAGATGTCTACACAAGGCACCGCAAGGAGCGGAAGCAGTCGGCCTCGGCCCCAGTCAGCCTCGGTCCCAATCGGTGACTTAAAGCTCAGAGCCACCGCTCGCCTCCCAAGTAGCCTTCTCTCCTACGGATGGCGATGTAGAGGAAGGCCCAAGTAAGGGCAGCAATCTTCCACCCCAACCAACTTGATTCCCTGAAAGGCAGACCACCAGTGGGCGGAAGTGCTCAAGTCTGCAGACAGAAAATAGGGGTACCGCAAGAGCTAAGTACATTGTACTTAAGACAGTATTTCTTTCATTTATACTTAAAAATGTCATGCAGAGAAGACCGACTCTGCATCGGCACTCAAGCCCGTCTCCGGTCGGCACTCAAAGCCCAATGTACCATTGGCACTGAAGATCGATGTACCACCGGATCCAAAAAGCCCAAGGCCAGCTCGGCACCGAAGACCGGTGTACCATCGGATCCAAAAGCCCGAGGCCAGCTCAGTACTGAAGACCAGTGTACCACCAGATCCAAAAAGCCCAAGGCCAGCTTGACACTAAAGACCAGTGTACCATCGGATCCAAAAAGCCCAATATACCATTAGCACCGAAGACCGATGTAACACCAGATCCAGAAAGCCCAAGTTTAGCAGGGACGACCTCGGCCGGCCCCAAGCGTCGACACTCTAAGCCTGAGTCCAGCAGGGACGCCTCGGCCGGCCCCAAATGTTGGCACCCTAAGCCTGAGTCCAACAGGGACGGCCTCGGCCGACCCCAAGCGTCGGCACCCTAAGCCCGAGGCCAGCTCAGCACTGCAAGACCAATGTACCATTGGCATTGAAGACCGGTGTACCATCGGATCCAAAAAGCCTGATGTACCATCGGCACTCAAGCCCGAGGCCAGCTCGACACCAAAGGCCAAAGACTGACTCCAACATCGGCAGCAAAGATCGTTGGCGCAAAGAAAAAGGTACCTGATGACTCTTAACTCTCAGGTCACCCTCTGGGGTTAAAAGCTCTCAAACTTGGTCCCGTCTTAGCGACTCTCGGGTCACCCTTCGGGGTTCAAAAGGCTTTTGACGGCCTCAACTTTGCCTCAGCGGCTTCGTCACAGCCTCAACGGCATCATCACAGTCTCAACGGCTTCATTTCAACCTCAGCGGCTTCAACTCTACCTCAATGGCCAATGGCTAATCGAGTAAGACCTTTATCTAAATTATATACTTGCAACATATTACTGGTCGCTTTCAGCCATCAAGAAGCCCCAAGACAACTCACAGCTGGGAGAGGCCAACTCCCCAGTTCACAGTTGATGGGCATCCACCCCCGAGCTCCCCCTCGGCTGCCGATCACGACTCCTGTGAACCCCACGATTTCGGCAAACCCCCGACTGCTTCCGTACTGCTCCCCTCGGCTTCGTACGGCCTCCGCACTCGACCTCGGTCCCCAGTCGCTTCGCTCTGTAGTCGGCCTCGGTCTGCAGATGGCCTCGGCCCCCAGTCGGCCTCGGTCTCCAGACGACCTCGGCCCCCAGACGGCCTCGGCCCCCAGTCGGCCTCGGTCTCCAGAGATGGCCTCGGCCCCCAGTCGGCCTCGGTCTCCAGACGGCCTCGGCCCCAGTCGGCCTTGGTTTTAACCCAAAACCTCCTGCAGATTCCATTCCAGCTGCCCTCGGATTTCAGTACGGGTACCCCCCACCTTCAATCAACATAGTTTCTTGGGGGGCAGGTCATCAACTCAGCAGAAGGAGACCAATTTCTTTAAAAAAAAAGCTCTCAAGCCTGTAATCGACATCGACATCAAACACGACGCTACGAAAAAGCTAAGTACACTACAAGAAAAAAGTTTTTTTTCATTAGTATCTAAATGCATTATGGGAAAACCAACCATTCAAAAGGCTCTCGACGGTCCTACGATCATAAGGTCACCCCCGGGCCAGCCGCGAAACCCCCGCGGTGGTTCAAGACCTATAGTTCCAGCGACCTCGAGTCACCCCTCGGGCCGGCCACGAAACCCCCGAGGCGGTTCCGGAGGAGCTCGACGGTATCGCGGCTAACGGATACCACTCGGCTTGGCTAGCATACGCCCCGAGTCGGTTCAAATCCCTAACAGCCCGTGCCCACTCGAGTCACCTCCCGGACTAGCACACAAACACTTGAGGCAGTTCCAGAGGAGCTCAGCGGCATCGCGGCTAACGGATACCACTCGGCCTGGCTAGCATACGCCCCGAGTTGATTCAAATCCCTAACAGCCCGTGCCTGCTCGAGTCACCTCCCGGACCAGCACACAAACACTCGAGGCAATTTTATTTCATCCCCCACGGCTCTATTTTTGCTTTGGCAATTTTATTTCAACCTCAACGACTTTACCTCTGCATCCGCGACATCATTGCAGCTTCAACAGCTTTGCCTCTACCTCAGCGGCATCATTGCGGCCTCATCGGCTCTCTCTGCCTCAACGGCATGTTGACGGGCACCCACATCCAAACTTCGTGTCAAGTGTTGAAGACCCAAAGTCAGGTGGGGATCAGCCACTTGAGAGGTGATGCCCCTTTTGCCTTACTAGGGTGGGCCCGCTTCGTCTCAGGGGCAAGGGGGCATCTGATATGGTTGATCCAACGCCGTTAAAGTAGACAGTGAAAGCTGGTGGAGCCCCGTCTTAGTCGCGAAGGGTGACTTAGGCCTTCGAGGTCCCCTCGGTCTCAGCATCCGGACTTGGCACCTCGGCCTTCCCCTGTCCGCCACCTTTTCTCTCTCCTTCGCATGGAGCCAGCTTCTGTTCGGCCTCGGCCCATGTCGGCCTCGCCCCAGCATCTTCCAAGTTGGCCTCGCACCGGTATCATGCAAGTCGGCCTCACCCCGGCATCTTCCAAGTCGGCCTCGCCCCGGCATCATGCACGTCGGCCTCGCCCCGGCATCATGCACGTCGGCCTCGCCCCGGCATCATGCACATCAGCCTCGCCCCGGCATCTTCCAAGTCGGCCTTGCCCTGGCATCATGCAAGTCGGCCTCGCCCCGGCATCTTCCAAGTCGGCCTCACCCCGGCATCATGCAAGTCGGCCTCGACCTGGTATCTTCCAAATCGGCCTCGCCCCGACATCATCCCGCTCGACTACAGACACCTCGTCCCGGCCTCGAGCTTTCCGCCTTGGCCCCGGCCTCGAGCCTCCGCCTCAGCCCCGACCTTGAGCCTCCACCTCGTCCTGGCCTCGGCCTCGGACTCCAGTCTCCACCTCGGCCCCGGCCTCGAGCCTCCACCTCGTCCCGGCCTCAAGCTTTCTGCCTCGGCCCCGGCCTCCAGCCTCTGCCTTGGCCCCGGCCTCCAGCCTTCGCCTCGCAGCCTCCGCCTCGGCCTTGGCCTTGAGCCTCTGTCTCGGCCCCGGCCTCCAGCCTCCGCCTCGGCCCCGCTCGGCCTCAACCTCGAGCCGCCTAACACAGCCATATGGTCCACCAACCATCTGTAGCGACCATATGGTCCGCTATCTCCTGCAACAACCGTCCAAGCCAAGCACGTAGGAGATACGTCTGGCAAGCGCCGTAACGGTTGGCCACGCCCTGCAGCAGTCTGCGATAGCTGTTCAAACCAAAATAGCACCTGTCAACCAGCTGCAGCCGCCTACTCTGATGGGACATGGCCTGACAACCGAACTGACTCCGCCGACTAATAGGACTTGACCCACCAGTCAGCTGCAGCAACCCACTCTGACGGGACTTGACCTACAGCCCTGACATGCCAAAGGAGGAAGCAAGCCCTGCCATCACCTTAAATGCTCTTACAAGTGGCAGCACCCATGCCTTATAGACATCAGCTTTAACACTTCACCCACCAAAGTCATCATTATGGAGCCTCAACCATTCAAGCCAGACAAACTCTAAACATCTATAAAATGGGTAAGAGGGATCCCCGATCAAGTAATGGAGGTAACCACAACGAACTCATCCCACTCCTAAACGCTCATTCTTGCTCACAGAGAGTTCTTCTCTGAGCCTCTCTCTCTTCTCTCTTTCGAGCTTCCTCAAGCTCACGGCTGTTGCCCAGAGCACTGACTTGAGCGTCGGAGGGTCCCCGCTAGAATCTTCGACTCTTGGGACTTGTTTGCAGGCTTACAGGTGTAAGGAGCTCGCCGAAGGATTTCGAGTTTACTGGAGAAGATGATCGGATGCTCGCCATGTTCGAGGACGGTAATATGGCTGCAACACTTATGAAATATTTTTTCAACATTTGGATGGTCGATATAAGTTTATATATAACAGCTGTTATTTGGCCCTTGCGTCCACGCATCCACGGCTTTTAAAGCGGCAAGCACCCACGCGGACAAGGAGCCGCGGTGCCAGCAAAATGCTTGCATGAAGCTAGGCACGATGCCGCCCCCAGAGCGACATTTGTAAGCCCTGCAGCGCGTCGATGCGTGCGTGCGTGGCCCCAGCTCACGCGCCGCTGCTGGTGTCCCCGCGCGCGTCGACTGAGCTTCCGCTGCTTCATGCGCTCTGCTAGCTGTCTTGTTGCTGCTGTCGGATCCATGTTCGACGAACCCAGCTGTGTAACCGTGGCTTAAATATATTTAAGATATCATACGGGTTCTTTTGAACTTAATAAATGCATGTGTTTTTCAGGCTATTATCTTAATTTATTATTACAAACCTTCAACGGAAAGCATAGACATTTGTTTTGTTATAAGTTATTCTTATCATATAAACAATTTAATAATTTTTTTAAAATAAAATATTGATAATCTTCGTTGTTCTTCTATAATCTAATTATGTCCTATTTATTTAACATTGATGGCTATTACGGTAAAATTTTATAAAGTATATATTCTAAATAATAAGGATTTTCGATGGATATCCATTGTTCAGCAGTAGGCGTGCATTTAAAGTGAATCCAGACTAATTTTTTGTTTATTTGTTTTTTTTCTAGCTATGTGTTTTAATGAATCATAAACTATTAGAAATAGTAATGTGATGATTGCTTCATATTTTTTATTTAATACGCAATGTACATATCTCAAGTTTAAAGTATTATAAAATTTTTTAATAGTGTAGATGTTATAAACTTCATATACATATGCATGTTTTGAGACGGTAGAGTTTGTTTTTTTTTTACAACAAAAGTTAAAAAGGAATTGAGCTACAGGTTGCTGTTAAAGTGTTATTTCATGATAATAAATTTATTTTATCATTAAATATATTTTTAATAACAATAAAATTGTTACATAACAGGAAATAAGTGACGATTCTTACATCATTTATAATGATAAAATTATGACTGAAACCAATTTTTTATGACAACAAATTTAGTTGTCATTATAATTAAGTTTGTTGATAAGAAATTAAAGTATTCATGAATTATGGTATAAATAATAATTTTTATAACATTAGTGATCATAAAAGTCATTACAAAGTCATTTTAAAGATAAGATTATAAAGTTGTCTCCTAAAATATAATGATCTTTGTAACATCGGTGATAATATATTTTGATTACTATTCGTTTTCTTTAATGATAAATAAAATAATATTGTTATGAATAAATAATATTTTAGTGATAGTAAAAGTTTCAAATCATATATTAGTATATGTGATGGCTTTTAATTTTTTAATGATAAAAATTACCTATTGCAATTTTTATAATAATTATTATTATCATAGATAACTAATTATATATATATATATATATATATATATAATATATATATATATATATATATATATGACAACGAATGCTACCGTAAATAAAAAGTTTTGTTTAGCCGTGAGGTATATATATGCGGCGATTAAAAATTTTTTGTCCTACGATAAATCTTTGGATAGTGTTTGATACGGGGGATAAGAAAGGATATCCCCTATATATTCCTTCTTATTCCTAAATGCTATAACTAAAAGGGATATGTCTGAAAAAATTTAACCAAAAAGGATAACCAATGATTAATCATGATTAATCATGGATTATCCCTTGAACTTATTTCCTAAGGAATCTAAGACAACTAAAATTATCTCTGATGTAGACTTATAATTTTAAAAAAATATTTATTTTCTTAATTATTTTCTAATAAATACTATTTTACGTATTTTTCAGAAATAATTTTTAAGCTATCGAACACTATCTTAGCGATGATATTTTTATTGTACGTGAGAGCTCTGAATGAAAATGTTGATTTTTCTCCCAAGGCGTTTGGACGGCTGCCGTCACTTAAAACGGAGGAAGAGAGAGAAGGAAGAAGATAAAAGGGAGACGACAAAACGACGACGAGATGCTGTTTGAAACCCACCTCGGCCAAACCGGTGGCTGATGGTAATTAACTGGGAAACGGTCGTCACCGCGGACGGCAACGCCAGCCTCACTGCCGTCTTGAGATGCACTTTGCCGTCGTCTTTTTTATCTCCTGGTCCATCGTAACCGAAAGCACGTACGCTTTGACTCTTAACTTTCTCTTCTCTAAAGTCTAAACCGTATGCCTTAATATTTTCCACAGGACAATGCGCACGGTTCATTTTTACAGTTGACCATGACCACGTCGTTTCAAGAATCTAATAATTGCCAGAGTTCGTCAAGTTGTCTTCAAAGCCTATGCTGACGGCCTACTAGCAGACATGATTTAAAATGAAGTGTTGAAAAAGTTACAGAGCAAGACCGAGCAAGCACTACACGACTTTTTTAATTAATACTTGAGAATAATTCTACTAATTACAAGTGAAATATATGAGCTTGAATTAATCCTATCATCTAGATTGCGTACGTAGTCGCCATGACCCCTTCTTGCCATGAAATGAGTTACCTTTCTCCGCGCATAACAATATTGTTTTTTTCTTTTATTGCTGCTTGGATTTATAAGAATGATATATTTTATTTTCTCAGAAACTACTTTAGTAGTTGAAACAGCCGTTGGCATGCATGTCACATCAATTAGATATCGATCCGGAGACTGAATTATTCACCTTAGACTTCATAAAGCATTTGAGCTTGGAGAGGGACAAAAGAAAGAAAGTTCCTTTCAATACTCATTGTATACACAGGAGAAATATATATCCAGGCAGATAGAGTTAAATTTAAAGAAAGATTTATATATAATCAAATCTTCTTTCTTCTTATACCCTGAACTGGTGATTATTATTTGTAATAGTAACTATCCTAATGTTATCAACTCATGCAAATTAAATAATTACTTTGAGAAAATTAAATCCAGCAAAAAAAAAACATGTGAGTTTTTGTATGGGTGACAAGTATTATGGACTGTTTTTTTTTTTTTTGGATCGATGAAAAATTGGAGGAACGATTAATCTTCATATATATATATATATATATATATAACAATTTAAAAGGGTAATATATCAGCTGCTAGCTAGATTTAAAATAAGGAAGAAAATACCTCTTGTAAACGCGCGACAACATATATCTCCGGTCCTCGCATGGACATTTAATAAGATCCAGCAGAGCGTTAACGCGTCACCCTACCCCCCCTAATTCCGCGGGCTTTCCTCGGCCAGACCACCGCCTTCTTATATAAGCAGTTGTAATACCCGTTCCTTTAGTAATATCATATCGTCCCGAGGATACCAATTCACTTCTCTCCTGGCCTCCCACCAGAAGCTTTATAGTTCATACATAGAGAGTTCTACGTTGCTTGGTGCTAGAATTTTACACTCAGAAATGCCGCCGCGAAACGGGAATGCTGAGTTTCTTATCCCACGCAGGCCGCCGGCGGGCCTCCACGCCGTTGCAAAGCTTCTCCGCCACCATCGTGGACGATAACATCGCCTCCGCTGAGGCCGTCATCGCTCGATGGGACGCCGACGCCGACTCGTTCGCCAAGGTCACCTCTCTCTTTCAGTCCGGAAGAGCGGAGGCCAACGAGTTCCTCGCCGCTGTCGCCGACCTCCAGCGCTCCATTATTTTTAGTCTCCAGCGTCGAGGCGCCAGCTCCGCCGCCCTCGTCCGCGCCCAGACCCTCATGCAGGCCGCCATGCGCCGCCTCCAACGCGAGTTCCACCAGATCCTCTCCGCCAACCGCGACAAACTAGACCCCGACTCCGTCGCCTCCACCACCCGCGCCCGCTTCAGCGTTTCCTCCGACGACGCTGAGACCTCCGACGACGAGATCCGCGCCGCCAGCAACTCCATCGGCGAGGTCGAGCGGGCTTCCACCGTCGCCATGGCCGACCTCCGTGTCATCGCCGAGACCATGATCGCCGCCGGCTACGGCAAAGAGTGCGTCCAGATCTACAAAATCTTCCGCAAATCCATCGTCGACGAGGGCCTCTACCGTCTCGGCTTGGAAAGGCTCTCTCAATCCCAGATTCAGAGGCTCAATTGGGAGGTCCTCGACCTCAAGATCCGGTCTTGGCTCGGGGCGGCTCCCTTCGCCGTGAAGACCCTCTTCTCCGGCGAGCGGATCCTCTGCGACCACGTCTTCGCCGGCTCCGATTCCATCCGCGAATCCTGCTTCGCCGACATCACTCGCGACGCCGCAGCCCTCTTCCTCGGACTCCCCGAAACCGTTGCCAAATCGAAGCGATCGCCGGAGAAGCTCTTCCGGATCCTCGATCTCTACGAGGCCATCTCCGAACTCTGGCCTGAGATAGAGACCATCTTCTCCTTTGAGTCCACCTCCGTCGTCCGATCCCAGGCGCTCGAGTCCTTCCTCAAGTTAGCAGAGGCGGCGCGGGCCACTCTCGCCGACTTCGAGGCGGCGATCCACAGGACGCCTCCAAATCGCCGGTTCCTGGCGGCGGACTCCACCCACTGACCCGCTACGTGATGAACTATCTCGTCTTCCTCGCCGACTACGACGCGGCCTTCGCCGACGTCTACGCCGACTTCCCCTCGAGATCCCGACCCCCCTCCCGGAGTCCTTCTTCGATTCCCCATCCTCCCCCTCCCCCACATCCGACGGTGGCGCTGCCTCCGCGATCTCCCTCCGGTTCGCTTGGTTCGTCCTCGTCCTCCTCTGCAAGCTCGACGGCAAGGCGGAGGTCTATCAGGAGGTGGCGCTCTCCTACCTCTTCCTCGCCAACAATCTCCAGTACGTGGTGAACAAGGTCCGGGAGAGCCGGCTGAGGTTCCTCCTCGGCGACGAGTGGGTGGCGAAGCACGCGGCGAAGGCAAGGCACTACGCAGCAAGCTACGAGCGGCTGGGGTGGGCGAAGGTAGCGGCGGTAGTGCCGGTGAACCCGGCTGCGGATATGGACGCCGGCGAGGCGTGGGAGAAGATGAAGGGCTTCAACCTGGCGCTCGAGGGGGCATGCTGGAGCCAGGCGGAGTGGGTGGTGGCAGACGCGGAGATGAGGGAGGAGGTGCATGCGTCGGTGGCGAGCATGATATTGCCGGTGTACCGGGTGTTCTACCAGCGGTGCCAGGTGGCTCTCCAGGGCTCCGGTGCGGCAGCGGCGGCCGTGCTGCGGTTCTCCCCGGAGGACGTGAGGAACCACGTGTATGGACTTTTAGATTCGGGCTCGGTCAAGACCCACCCTCGATCGCCGTCCGTATAGACTATAGAAGCGCACTGTTGCCCTTTTTTTTTTTTTTTTTATTCTTGAAATCCAAAACACATACCTGCGTAATAAATAATAATAATAAAATTGACGGATGACTCAACAGCGGATTGCGTGGATTATTTTTAAATATTTATTGATGTTAATTTGATTATAAGCATTTAAATTATGTAGGATGTTTTTTTTAATGCATGTATTACTACTCTTTTTCTATTTTATATTCTAATAGTCAAGCATGCTTCATATCTTAATATTTGAATGAAGAATTATTTTTAACTTTTGACGAAATATAAGAATTTTTAATAAAAGTAAATTATAATTTTTTATTTATAGCTTCGCAGTTATTGTTATACAATACATCAAGTAATTAAACACTTTTTCATGAGACTTAGTTATATAAAAAAATTATAATTCTATGCAATCAGGAAGTATTCTTTATAACTTCCATCCAAAAGAATCTGAGACTAAAATATCATAATCCTCCTTTCATTTCTAACTTACAATCTTAGAATCCTTCCACTATCTATCCTCTATCCTTTGTCAAAACACGTTTTGATTGAAACATAGAATCAAATTTAGAGCAGTAATCATCTTAAATATTTCAAAGACTTTTAATAATATTCTAATATATCTAATATTAATAATAATAATAAAAGATATTATTATTATTATACTTTAAAGTTTATAATTTATTTTATTAATATATTATTATATTTTATATCATTATTCTTGTGTTTTGTTTGATTATTTTACTGCTTATTTTCTTTTTTAGTTTTGATTATATTTTATTCTTATTTTCTAATTTAAATTTCATATTTATTCACCTCTATTTATTTTATCTTTTTCTTGTTGTATCTTTTATTTCAATTTTATTCATATTTCGTATATCTTAATTAATTAACATATTTTCTTATACCTTTATTTTATATTCTTTTATTTCAATAAGATATATCGTTGAAACTTGAAAGAATATATATATATATATTCTCTTTCTCACTTCTTTTCTTGGAGTCTTATCTTTCTCCTATCTTTCCAGAAAGCTTGAACAAAGTGAATTCCTCTTCCCATTAATTTCTCGCTGAAAAAAAATATATCATGGTTGAATGATTAGCGTGGACATGAACCATCAATTCACAGACTTGATATTTTTCTAAAAAATATTTTCATGAAAAACTTTTCCTCACGTCCATTTTTTTTAAACTAATAATTTTATATATTTAATTAGGGGTAATCATGTATAAAAAATACTAATTTGACTATAATATGGCTTAGAATAAAGATTTCAAGTTATTTTTTTATAAAAAAATTAAATGAACCATTTGATGTTCATTTTCATGTTATGTTATTTTGATGAGCTAGTTTCATTTTTATATGCAGCTAAATAAATAAAAATATATAAAATAAATATTTAATTTTTATGTTGTATAAAATAAATAATTAAAATTTATGTGTTCAATAAGAGGGACATGAGAGGGAATAGTAGTTCTAAAAATATAGAAGAATAATTTTGGTATTTTTTATGAAAATATTTTTTGACGAGAAAAAAAAATCAAAGAGAAAATATAATATTTTTTAATAAAAAAATATGGGTTCTTAAAACTCATCAAAGCAACATCGATAGAGTATCGTTGAAATCTATTAAAACCCACTAAAAGTTTCTTACAACATTGAATTCTTATGGCATTGAATGCTTATAAATTAGAATGAGCTCATTTTTGATAATAAATTTTTGTTTTCTATTTTTTTATTGAAATCCTAAGTATTGCTACAAAAATCCGCTATCCAATTTGGATGCGGTCCGACTCCAGATCTGAACATCGATCTCTCGTCCAGATGAAACCTGCAAGACAGTCCTCATGCAGAGAGTGTCGAAGGTGACCCTCTGCGGTCCTCATGCAGAGAGTGTCGAAGGTGGCCCTCTGCGGAAGACCCTTCGATGCCCAAATCAGTGAAAATTCACAGCAAGCAAATATGACACTACAAAAAAATATTCGCTAAAGAGGCTTAGCGACGCCGTTACGACGACATAAAGTATACGCACATTTATTTTATCAGCATCTAGTCCCCATGCATACTTCAAACCCAATTGATCTATAGTATCCAAAATAGCTGTGTTACACATAATCGATGGAACATCTTTTGTAACTGCATTGTTCTTTGTGAAGGCAGTCAAGTTACGCTTATAAGGATGATTTGTAGGCAAGAACTTTTTATGATTATTAAACCATGACTGCTTACCAGTCTTCTGCAATATGAATGCATCAGAATTATCCATGCAATAAGGGATGCCATACGCCCAGCAGTGCTATATACAGACAACATTACATATGCTGGAAAGTCACTGATTGTCCACATCAGAGCTACTCTCATAATAAAATTTTGTTTCATTGATATGTCAAATGCTATAAGTCCAGTTTTCCACAATATTTTAATTCGACTACCAAAGGTTGCAGAAAAACATTAATCTTTTCCTTTGGATTTGAAGGACCAAGCACCAAAACTGTCAAAAATATTGCAAAATCTTTCATGCACTGCCATAGTGAAAGATTATATACAGTCAATATCACAAGCCAAAGAATACTATTGCCCTGCTTGATCGAATGGTTGGAAGCCATCAGTACATAAACCTAATCTCACATTTTTGATCTTCTCTGCAAAATCAGGATGGTTTTCATTGAAATGCTTCCAAGCTTTTGAATCAGATGGATGGCCTATTTCTTCTTCTTTAAATTGATGTTCGACATGCCATCTCATACTTACAACACTACCTTCTGATATGTATAATCGCAACAGATGTGGAGTAAGAGAAAAGTAATGCATCCTTTTATATGGCACAATTTTTCTTCTGCTTGAACTAGCTCCTTCATGTTCACTCTTGTACCTCGATTGCCCACATATCTTACACCATTTCAATCTTGAATCTTCACCCCAATATATCATACAATTATTTAAACAATAATCAATCTTATTCACTGGTAGACCAAGCCCACGTAACAGCTTCTTCGTTAAGTAAAAACTATCCACTGCAACATTATCACTCGGCACAACTTCTTTTATTAACCCAGCAACTACATCAAAAGCCTTTTCGGATAAGTGATGCTCTGCCTTAATATTCAGCAAACGAGCAGTCAAAGACAACTGCGAATTGTTCTCGCATCCAGGATATAATTCATGATTTGCAGCACGAAGCATGTCATAAAATTATTGTGCTTCAGGATTTGGTTCTTCATTCAAAGAACTTTGATTGAATTCATTACCCGCTGCATTTATCATCATTTCGTCATATGTATTTTGATTGAATTCATTACCTGCTTGATTGCTTATCCTTACAATCGTTCTCTCTGTTTCACATGATAGTTTCAAACTTCATACCTAAGAATAAATCC
This sequence comes from Calamus simplicifolius, assembly GCA_900491605.1. Taxonomy (NCBI): domain Eukaryota; kingdom Viridiplantae; phylum Streptophyta; class Magnoliopsida; order Arecales; family Arecaceae; genus Calamus; species Calamus simplicifolius. The sequence goes on along the minus strand of UESW01004234.1, from coordinate 371,777 downwards.
TTTTCTACAAAGATAAACCTTCACAATTTTAACATCTCTATAGGCTTTGTTTTGACACTTTTTCTTCAAATTACATAGGCATCTAATTAGAGGACCATCCATCCAATACGGTTGGCTACAAGCAAACGTAATAAATTCCTCCAAACCGTTAATAAAATCAGGATTAAACAATCCATCCTTCAACCTTGCATGCATCCATAAGCGATCCCCGTTTATTTTGGGATGACTTATATGAACACAACCTAATTCCGTATCAAAATTTATAAGTATCAATATTACAAGTATCAAAATTTATAAGTATCAATATGACAACTATGATTAGCATTGGGTTCAGATCTAACTAGGATAGTTTCAGATCTAATAATATAAATTGGGTTCAATTAATCGACCCGAACAAATATGATTCGGCTGGATTGATGAAATAAACTAAAGCTTACTACATCCGATTGATGAAATAAACTAAAATTTTCTCTTTAAATTCATGTAAGTGCATCAGATTGAAATGTGGCCAAGCAAAATTCTCTAGGTGTGCTCCTCAATAATATTTTATTTTGTAAAAAGAACTACAACCATTCCCTAAAGAAAAGAATTAAAAGGAAACAGAGATAAAGGGCCAACAGAGCAGTTAACTATCATTTTGCCAAAAAAAAAGCTCAAGATCTCAAAATGAAAATTGCAGGTTTCCAATATCATGACATTCCATGACTTCCAATATCATGACATTCCAATGACTTCCAACGACCATGAAAAACAAACTCCAATGTCAAACACCCCTGGTGAACAAAATCATCTCTTTTTACCCCCTCAATGGGGGTCAATCAGAAAGCTCTCCTTTGAAGTTTAAATATCAACTAAAGTAAATTCAAACTCCTAACCCCAACTTACAAGACATCATTCATTGGCAAACCACCTGGGAAAAATAAAAAAACTTCTTGTATTCTACCGAAGTTATGGCCTTGTCTTCTTTTTTCCCTCTCAATGGGGGTCAATCAGAATTCAGAAAGTTCTTTGAAGTTTAAATATCAACTAAAGCGAACCAAACTCCTAACCCCAACTTATAAGGCATCTTTCACTAGCAGACCACTTTGGAAAAAAAAACTTATTGTATTCTACCAGAGTCATGACCTTGTCTTCTTTACTTTGACTAGACAATTCCACCATGTCACGACAAAGAGTACAAACACATTCTTCTTGATCGTAAGCACTAGAAAAATGCTTTCACTCTTAGCCACTACAAGGCACCACAAACCCTAAACCCACCTAGCCCAAAACAACCAAAAAAAAAAAAAGAACACTAATCCAGTTCTCCGCAAGAAGATCTCCACCAAAGAGAATAAAAAATAATAACAAACACATGAAAAGATTATCGCAAACCACCTCATTCTAAGCAACCAGAAAAGATAGCAAATGTGACAAGTAAACCCTAGAACCTTAGAAAAAAAGATCCAAAAAATAGCTGAATTAATTAAGAACGAGGATTTCTTGAACTCACATTGTGAAAATCTCAAACTTGTACCAACAGAAATCAAAAACCCCTGGAAGAGAAAGACAAAGAGAGAGAGAGAGAGAGAGAGAGAGAGAAGGAGCAAAAGGAAGGGGGACAAAGGGGCCGGTGGAGAGCTCTTGAAGCGGTGGCTCGGGGAAATCATTTTTGCTCTTCGAAAATCCTAGGGCAATGGCGAGCCAAAGAGAGTCCTAGGGTTTGGACTTGGGAGGGGCCTTTTAAAGAAAGAGAGTACCATTTCGGAGAGTAAAGCAAAGAAGGGAGAGTAAAGCCTACCTGGAAGTCGATGGTTACCGAAGGTGATGACCGACGAAGACGAAGAACGAGAAGACTTTGGTGAGGCGAAGATCGAATAATGAAACTCGGGCGAGGAGAGGTTCGGGAGATTCAGAGACGGCCATCGTGAGTGAATAAAACACTGGGGTTATGGTTTTGGGATAAAACTTGCGATACCTACATTCGTCGCAATGGAGTCGCTAATATTAGCAAAACTAGCGACGCTAATATCCGCGTTCCTATTTTGTGATGCATCATAAAATGTATTGTTAAATCTTAATTTATTAATATTAGCAAAACTAGTGATGTCGCTATCCGTGTTGCTATTTTGCGACGCTAAAATTGCATCGCAAAATGCATTGTTAAATTTTAATTTCTTATTTAAATTGCGTCGTAAAATATGTATCGTTATTTAGCGATGCATTCTATGCATCGCTAATATGCATCCTTAAATTTTAATTTCTTATTAATATTTGTATCGCAACTGCATCACTATTTAGCGATGCAAAATAATGCGTCGCTAAATTGCAACGCAAATAATACATCGCTAATATGGGTCCTTAAATTTTAATTTCTTATTAATATTTGCATCGCAACTGAGTCGCTATTTAGCGACACAAAATAATGCATCTCTAAATTGTGACGCAAATTATGCACCGCTAATATGGGTCTTCAAATTTTAATTTCTTATTAATATTTGCGTCGCAACTGCATCGCTATTTAGCGACGCAAAATTTGCATCACTATTTCATCACTATTTTACTTATTTCTTTCATTTATTTTATTTCTGTTGTCTTCTCTTCTTGGGCATCGCAATGTGGTCGCTATTTAGCGACAAAAAGATTGTGTCACTAAGAAGCATCGCAATCTTGCTGTTTTCTTGTAGTGTGAGAAGAAGGCTCTTGCAGAAGAGTTCCTCAAGAACGACTTCTTTGGGAGCCTGGAGAGCTCTACTCGATCTTTAATGGAGTTTTGTTTCAGTAAAAGAGTGAGCGTACATGGAAGACTTCAAGATAGAGCATATATATAGGTTGCCAGGATGATGACAGACAACTACCTGATTCCTTGGACGTGTCACTGGGGTCCGAAATCATTATGATTCAAATCTGATTCGAATCAAGATTGTTATGAGATCTGTAGCTTTCGAATCTGGTTAGTTAGAGAATCTACGGTTAGGTAGGTTAGCTGGTGCTTTGAGATTCGGTGACTTAGAGGTCTAGGTCACATTTGGCATTATCTGGCTTTTTCCTTATCTTAGGACATTCAGAGACCCATGTGGTTGGAATCTTGTCGAATTATCATGGATTGGAATTCTCTTGCGCTTGGTTCCACAAAGGTTCAAGAACACCTCGGTCCGACCGAGGTATGAGGATAGCTCGGTCCCGCCGAGGCACAAGAATACCTTGGTTCGACCGAGGTATGAGGATAGCTTGATCTTGCCAAGGCATGAGAATGGTTCGGTATGAGAATAGCTTGGTCCAATAATGGCTCGGTCTCGCCGAGGTGTATCGGCTCTATTCTTTTCCGGATGTGATAGCTGGCGGATCAAAAATCAAAGGTGATCTTAACCTTTTTGTCATATGCACGAATATTGACGTGATGACGATTTTATCCCTCATCACATGCCCCCCACTTCCTAGTCCGATGCGTAGGCTCGAGCTTAGGGAGTAGAATTCTAGGCGGCCTTATCCGATTGGAGAAATTCAAATAGGCGGAGGCATGCCATAAGGCCCCCATAAATTCCAGGCCGCCACTTCATCATTTCTTCTTATCGCAAGAGGAGGAAACCCCTCGCCTTCCACTATTGGCCATGGATGGAATGGCGCGTGGCAGGCCTAAGGTTTGGCGACGTGTGGGGATTCTTGCCTCGTTTAAACAATTTAATAGAGGTGGGCAGAGTTATCTTTCGTTACACTTTCTCTTTATCTTCTTCCTCTAAACGTCTTCAACCCAGGATTAGACATGGCTGACATTTCTTTCGCTGATCTTGGAGACAAGGAATGCCCCATCGAATCGGCCTCGATGATGAACCCTGCAGATTTGGAGAGGATTCACCAGGATTACTGGTTCACAAGCGATATTCAGATGCGGGTCCCCGGTCTTGAGCAGAGGATGCCTAATCAATTGAAGTCGGTGGTCTTTTTCTATGAGGAGAGTTTTAAAGTGGGACTCCGTTTTTCCCTTAATCCATCAGTGAGCGGTATAATGAAGCATTATGGCATCTGCCCAATAATGATTACACCGAATAGCTAGCGTTATATCATCAGGTTCATCTTCCTGTGCGCATTCATGGGGATAAAGGCGATGGTTCCTCTGTTCCGGGCTTGTCATAGCCTCATATCTTTCAAAGATTCTTTTTAGCATTATATTGGGCCACGGAAGAACTTTAAGAGGTTTTCAAAAGTTTCGACTTTCATCAAAGGATGAAAGTCATGATTTTTATTGTTGAATTGGATGATGCGTTCGACTTTCCTCGTCAACGGGGGCCTCTCCCCACAGAGCCGAACCAGCGTTCGACGTTGTCAACAACGAAGAAGGAGGACTTCAACATTCTCTATGGCAGCAAGGTGGTCCGAATCGATGCTCTTTTGACTGAAGAGACACTCTATAATGCCGAGCTGAGCCGAGTCGATCCCTTAAGTAAGTGCGACATCACCTTCTTCACGTTTGAATGTCTCTATAGGGATGTAGCTAACAGTTTCATGATTTGCCGGGATCAGGTCTGAGTTTGGGGCTCATATGAGAGGAGCGCTTGCGATCGACTATGGCAATTTGAGCAAAAAGAAAAGTTCCAAGTGTCGCCGTACTGTTTCATCGACTCTCTCGAGAGGGAAGAGGGCCAAACTCGAGCGGAGGCCATCAACTTCTCCCTCCAGGCTACAATTGGCTCTGCTGAGCCATTCGCAAGGACTGACTGAGTCCCCACCTTCGAGCCCGCTTAGGGGGAACGTTGCAGGGGAGCCAACCCCAACTCCCATCTTAGCACTGGAATTTGAGGGGCCAACACCTGGTAATGAAGCCAGAGAGGTAGCGGCTCGGGTAGAGCAGGAGCTTGGTCATTTGCCTGAGCCAACAGATGATGATTTTTGGGTAACGGAATTTCTTTATCCCATGGCTACTGATGCACCTTACCCTGAAGGGGAGGGTTCCATGAGTCAACAGAGGTTGAGGGAATTATTCTTTGAAGATCGGGTGGCTGCACTTGTAGCCAGTGTTGTTTTGCCTCCAATATGATCCCCTCCCCGTGAGGTTAAAGAGGAAGGAGGAGAAAGAAGAGGTCCACCGGATGGAGAAGGGACTCCTTCGATGAGGATGGAGGAGACAGGGCCCTTGGGGATGTCAGCAGGCGACGAGAACAATGATAGGTCGGCTTAGTCCCCTCCTTGAACCCTTGGGTGGTGCTACTGAAGAGTCTCGGATTGACAACTTTTTTAGTATTCTTTATGAGAAGGGATGTGCCATTTACCCGAAGTAGGAGAAGACAGTCGTCGGAGAGTTGCTTTTTCGGTTGAGGGATTTGAGGTGCCTTCTGACTTAGAAGACTGTGCATCATTCCTCAGCCAATACATCTTAAGGGATGTAAATTCTTCCTGCATTCAGGTGAGTTTTTTCTCTTCATGCCTTCTCAAATGTTTGGCGCGGTTTTTCTAAACCTAACTGTTTGGCTCTATTGTAGGCGATTCTCCTTCAGCGGGTACTCTTTAGGCGCCTAATCTCGGCCAATAAATACAACAGGGAGATCTCGCATGAGGCCGAGGCATTTCATGCCAAAATAAACTTGGCTGATCAACACTCAGAGAAGTTGATGAGGGTGCAAGCCGAGCTTGACGAGGTCAGGAGGTTGGGCAAAGATGCCCAATTCGAGGTGTTACAACTTCAAGCAGAGGTAACCGAGCTTGGGGAGGCTCAAAAAATAGCCGATGAAGCTCGATCAAAAATGTTGAGGTTTCGAGGAGAGGCCCAAAGGGAGATCGACTTCCTTAATGGCAGGGTTGCTGAAAAAAAGTCCTATTTTGAGGCTCGGCTCGAGTCCTGCCAGAAACAAATTTTTGATCTTACGGCCGAGCTACATCAAGCACGATCCGATGGCTCCAGGGACTGGATGGATCTTGAACAGGCCTGGAAGGACATAAGCAGATGCAGAAAAGAGAGGGAGAATGCTTGGAAAAGAGCCAAGAAAGCAGAAGCTAAGGCTGCTCGCCACGCCAAAGAGGTATGTCCTCTTACTGTTTCTACACAATGGTTCATCTCTTTCCCATAGTTAGAACTGACTTGACTATTTGTTTTCTTTGTTATTTTTCCTTCTCTGGATGGATAAGACCAAGGCCGAGGCAGCTGATCAGATAAAGGCTCTGACTAAGGATTTAGTCTCGAGTCGGGAGAAGTGCTTTGAGCTGGAGCATTGGGTAGCAGAGGCAGACAATGAGATCGCTCTGGCGATTGAGAAATATAAAAGTGAAGGGTAAACTTGCTTTTCTAATGCACAGGATCTCAAGGTGGAAAGCATGTAATTCAATTTTAATATTCACATTGAATATAAATTAAAGCATATTTGTAGATATGAAATTTTAGAGTATGTAAAATAAGTTTAAAACAATACCTCTTGATGCGGAAGCTGTAGATGAATAACATAGCAGATCCGATCTGCAGAGAGAAGTTCCTCTTCGTGCCTTGCAAGAGCCGCATGCGCCGCTCCTCTATATCACACGCACGCCTATGTAGATAGGAGGTGGAATCCTAGAACAATGGAAGGAAAACTCTTCTCCCTAAGAAGAGACAATCTCTTCTTGATTGGACTTCTTGCTGACTTTCTGTGATTGCAGATGATCAGCTTTTCATAGAAAGATCTCTATCAGTTTTCTTTTCTTCTATGTTCCCCTTTTTGCTTCGTATTTTATACACACCGTAATATTTTTACCCAATGAAATATGACATTGAATATGCATTGAAAACACATGTAAGAGCCCTTTAAATAATTGCCATTACGTGAATACCTTCACCGCATTAAGTCCGCAGCCACCTCATCAACGCGTCCCTCAAACACATCAAAAGAAGTGGAACGGCTTCAATCAATGCGTGGAATCAAGCCAGCCTAAGAGGAAACGTGATCGGTTCCTTGAGCATCCTCCCATTAATATATCAATAACTCCGTTGCTTGGCTGTTATAACTAATGGATGATCACGTATGAAATCTCAGGAAGCACATGTAATATTTCATCAATTAAAATGTCTTAATGTTAACAGAATTGATCCAATCAATTCCGTTTGAAGTCCAAATTCAAATTCGAAAGAAGTTACTCGTAGCTCTTGAACCATACTTCACATTGGGCCTATCCGAGCTCCAATCCGAAGTGATTTATGAATTCAAAATTCATAAATAAACTTTCAGAGGCTCTATTGGAAATCCAGATCAAACCACTTCGAACCCGGATTCAAACCACTCTGTTATCAGACCAACCATTGGTCCATGGTTCAAATTAACTTCATACCAGATTCATATCATGTCCCAAAATTCTATTTGAGTTACTGACTAACTCAAATCATCCTCGAAGTAGGTGCTGCCGCTAATGCCTAGTGCTAGCTAGACATAGCCAGAACGAACCCCGTATGACCCATCTGATTTAGTCCCACTCAAATCAGTGATCATGCCTGCGTACAATTCATCCGACTATGTGCGTGACTCCATAGGTTCGAACCTAAGCCGGTAGCATAGGAACGCTTCCTATACTAACCGATGTGACCATCTAGCCATGGTTCCCGATGTCCGAATAGATCGAATTATGTCCGAATAGATCGAATTTGCACAAGGCAACATTCAGGAACCCAGGCTATGGTTGCCGCATAATTCATCCCCTTGTCCTAGTACTCAGGGCGAATACGGAGTTAACTGCCAACTCCGAGTAAATCACCCAAGTATGTTTCAATGCAATGAATCTTGTGACACCTCACAAAGATTACCTTGGCCAAGGTTTTACTAAATTGAAACATAGTTTGAGCACTCTCTCTAACACTTAGAGTGGACAATCCCATCTTGACTCATCACTGACCCAATAAGTACTTGACTGTACCCAGCAACCTTTCGTCACCGGATTAGAAATTCGGGTGGTCCAGTGCCTAAGTACAGTGAGTTGCTTATCAAGTCAACATGATAGTCTCATGTCAAAGGGACACTTATACCCATTGCCTTTCTGTGAGTTGCTCAAGGCAGTAGAGCACTCAGCAGAGGTGAGTCACTGTTCAGTGAATGTACTCCTACACTCATCGCATGTCATACCAGTGTTATACACTCTTTGGTTTAAGAGAACAAACCAACCCATATGACATACAATGACCTACACTTGATTACGTCATCGTCCTCCGTAACAACGTATCATTTGGCCACGAACAAATTTAAGAGTTACTCAACAATTCCTCCATTATCGAATACATGTAATTTTAAGGACTACAACATATTGAAATTTTACTGGAAGATGTAAACTATATGTTGTACTGCCAAAATAAATCATGTTCATATGCATCAACTCATAACCATCTACAAGCTAGACGATTGGTTGTATGACACATTTCCTTACAACTCCCATTTGAACTATAGCCAATCGGAACAGTATCTAATACCCATCTTCCACTTGTGTTCATTGAACTCCTTGATTCCGAGTGCTTTAGTCATTGGGTCAGCTAGGTTTTCCTTTCTGTCGATCTTCTGAAGGTAGATGTCACCTCGTTCCACGATCTCTCGTACAAGGTGGTAGCAGCGCAACACATGCTTGGTTCGTTGATGCGACTTTGGCTCCTTGGCTTGGGCAATCGCTCCCGTGCTGTCACAGTATACTAGGACGAGACTCTCCAAGGCAGGTACCACTCCCAGCTTGCCCAAGAACTTTCGTAGCCATACAACTTCCTTTGCTGCATCTGATGTTGCAATGTATTCAGCCTCGCATACTGAATCCGCCACTATGTTCTGCTTGTAACTTTTCCAGCAAATCGCTCCTCCATTGAGGGTAAAGATAAATCCGGATATGCTTTTGTTGTCATCTCTATCTGACTGAAAACTGGAGTCAATGTACCACACTAGTTTTAAGTCAAGTTCTCCATAAATGAGCCATTGGTCCTTAGTATTTCTCAAATACTTAAGGATGGTTTTTACCACTTTCCAATGTGCTTCACCTGGGTTAGACTGGTACCTACTCACTATCCCTAGTGAGTGTGCCACGTCTGGTCTTGTACATGTCATACATACATGATAGAACTCACTGCCGATGCATATGGAATTCTAGTCATGTACTCTCTCTCCTCAGGAGTTGTCGCTCAATCCTTCTTGGAGAGAGTAATTTCATGGCCTATCGGAAGATAGCCCCTTTTTGAATTATCCATGTTGAACCTCTTTAGCACAGTCTCAATGTACATGGACTGGGACAATCCCAGCAGCTTCTTAGATCATCCCTATAGATCTTCATCCCTAGGATGTAAGAAGCTTCTCCCAGGTCTTTCATGGAGAACTGAGACATCAACCAAACCTTTATTCCCTGTAGTACAGGGATGTCATTCCCAATCAAGAGAATATCATCCATATACAATACAAGAAATACAACTATGAAACCATTTGCCCACTTATACACGCAAGGTTATTCTTCATTCTTAATGAAGCCATAAGTCTTGATACATTTATCAAAACATTTATTCCAACTTCGAGAAGCTTGCTTGAGTCCATAGATGGACTTATGAAGCCTGCATACTTTTGACTCATCCGTGGATGCGAACCCTTTAGGCTGTATCATATACACCTCTTCTTCTAGCTCTCCATTTAGAAAAGTCGTTCGTACATCCATTTGCCAAATCTCATAGTCAAAATGTGCAGCTAGTGCAAGCATAATGCGAATGGACTTGAGCATTGCTACAGGGGAAAAAGTCTCATCATAGTCAATACCATAACTCTGACGATACCCCTTAGCAACCAAATGGGCTTTATAGGTCTCCACCTTCCCATCTGCACCCCGTTTCCTCTTGAAAATTCATTTACACCCTATGGGTTTTACCCCTTTAGGTGGATCAACTAGTGTCCATACACTATTGATCTCATGGATTTCATTTCGGACTTCATGGCCTCTAGCCATTTTTCAGAGTCAGATCTCTGCAGCGCATCCATATAGGTGATTGGGTCCTCATTGTTCTCATCGAGTTTGATGGGATTCTCATCACGGACCAAGAAACTGAAGTATCTGTCCGGCTGACGTGGTACTCTACCAGATATCCTTAATGGTACCTCAACGGGCTTCGGGTTTGAATCAATCAAAGCTAGTTTCATAGCGGTTTCTGAGTGTAAAGGTACTTCTCCTTATCGAACCTCATTAAGTTCAACATTAGCCTTAGCATTTTCAGTAAGATACTCCTTTTCTAAAAAGGTGGCTCTCATACTGATGAACAACTTTTGCTCTTCAGTGTGGTAGAAGTAGTATCCTTTAGACTCCTTAGGATATCCAACAAAGAGGCCTTTGTCAGACCTTGGTCCTAGCTTATTTGTCAACAATCTTTTGACATAAGCTGGACACCCCCTGACCCTAAGGTGTGTGAGCACCAGCTTACGCCTCGTCCATATCATATGGAGTTTTAGCAGCAGATTTACTAGGGACCCTGTTAAGAATGTAACAGGCCGACTCAAGTGCGTAGTCCCAAAAGGAGATAGGCAAACTAGCAAAGCCCATCATGGACCGAACCATATCTAATATGGTTTGATTCCTCCTTTCAGACACACCATTTAGCTGGGGTGTCCCTGGAGGTGTCCATTGAGAGAGAATCCCATTCTTCTTTAGATATGTCAAAAACTCATTAGAAAGATATTCACCTCCTCATCTGACCGAAGGATTTTAATATTCTTTCTAGTTTGTTTTTCTACCTCACTACGATATCGTTTGAACATTTCAAACGATTCAGATTTATGTCTCATTAGGAAGACATAACCGAACATGGAGTGATTATCTGTAAATGTAATGAAATAACTAAACCCTCTCATAGAGGCAGTATTCATAGGTCCACAAACATCCATATGTATGAGGCCTAGAATCTAATTGGCTCTTTCCCCTTTTCCGGTAAAAGATGACTTGGTCATTTTCCCAGGAAGATAGGATTCACAAGTTTTAATTGATTCACAATCAATGTTATTGAGGATCCCCTCTTGACTAACCTGCTTATCCTGTTCTTATTTATATGACCTAGCCTACAGTGCCAAAGGCATGAGTCATCGACATCATCTATTTTGGGGCGTTTGTTTGGAGTGCATAATACATTAACAGGCTGTGATAGAAGGTAAATTCCATTACTCAATTGTCCACACATCACTGATACATCATTCATAATGATATCAAAAAAATCTTTCTTTATTAAAAAATCATATCCTTCAATAGTCAACTGGCCTACAAAAATGACATTAAATAAAAATACAGGATAATAGTGACATTCACTAAGCAATATTTTATTAAATTCAAAATAAAGTTCCACGACTCCCAATGCCAGTACTGGAACTCGGCTTCCATCACCCACGTTTAGGAATCTATCACCTTCTTTGAATCTTCTACTAATTCGAAGCCCTTGCAAAGAATTGCAAATATGAATTGGACTCCCGGTATCTAATACCTAATTAGTAGTATCACAGATAGAAAATTACAAGTGTTATCATATAAATACCTTATCCAGCAACTCCTTGCTGGTTTTTCTTCTTAGGCCTGTTTGGATCCAGGGTTGCTTTGAACTAGGGATAGTTCCTTTTCCAGTGACCCAGCTTCTTGCAGTAGAAGCACTCTACCTGACTTTTGTTAGCCCTCTTCTTCTTGGTCTGACTAGGCCCAACATGTTGCACCTTCTTTCTTTTATTTTTCTTCTTCATCCCTTTCTTAAGGTGTTGACGACCTGCCCCCGAACCTCCCACCAAGTTCACTAACTTCTTTTGAAGCTGGTGGTCTTTCTCAAAAGTCTGTAGTAGACCCAGCAAACCATGATAGTTTACTGCAGGCTTCATCATTCTATAATGACTGAGAAAGTCTAGGTAGGAGCTAGGCAGGGAGTTCAGTATGGCATCCTTCCCAAGTTGCTCATGCAAAGGAAATCCAAGTTTGCCCAAACGTTCTATCATCTCGATCATGTACAGTACATGATCGGTGACAGAAGTCCCATCACGCATACGCGCATTGAAGATGGCACTAGACATTCTGTACCTTTCAATGTCGTTTGGCATCCCGAAAGATTCCTTCAACATTTGGAGTATTTGTTTCGGTTGGGCCTCCTCAAATTTTTACTGAACTCATCATTCATAGAAGCCAGCATTATGCAGCGCACTGTGGTGCAGTCATTGGTCCACTTCAGATAAGTGTCCCTGGCCACACCTGGTACATTAGGGGTCGGTTGCTCAGGTACAGGATCCATTATCACATAAAGGATCCTCTCTTGCTCTAGGACTATCCTAAGCCTTCGATACCAGCTATCGAAGTTTGGACCTGTCAGTTTATCACTGTCCAACAGTGATCGAAGCGACAGATTTGTAGACATTTCTGAAAGGAAAACCAAAAATTATTAGTATACATGATTTATTTAAACCTATAGACTTGGACTTATAGTCTAAGGCCCTCCCACTATTTTATTTAGGTTGGTGGCCCCTACCTCCAACCCAAGAAATTACTCCTAATTTCTTAGTGGGTACTAGAATCCAGTAGACTACATATGAGCAAGACTTTGGCTGACCAACCCACATGTATCTAAAGGTAGGTTCATAACCAATTGTTTCTCAAACAATTTCTAGTAATTTATTTTGACCCAGGTTGCATGCCAATCGGCCTTTGGGCCTCCTATTGGGTGTCCTGGTTAGATCCAACCATTAACATGACATGTTCAAGCTTCTAACCAAGGAATTGATCAAGCCCGACTTTGGCCGGCCCACCTGACCATCGTTGAGAGAGTTGCATTGAACCATCATAATATGAATGATAATTCCAAAGACCAGATGAATACCAGGCCTTTGGGCCTCCAATAATCATCTTAGCCATTGGACTCATTATCACTCTCTTAATGGGAGGCTATGACCTAATTATCCCCATAATTTAGTCACTTTAGGGACCTAATAATTTTAGAGGGTTTGATTAATTTGTGACACATGAATGACATGGACCAATTTAAGTATTCTCCCACTAAACCATTTAGTTGGGTTCATTAATTTGGTCCATGGGTACCTAAATCAGTCAAACTGATTTTCCTTAGGAAGCATGGGTTAGCTCAAGTCAATAGGCTAGTCTAATCAAGTACTGGGACCACTTAGCCAGGCCGGCTTGATCAAAAGGCCGAGTTGCGCCATTAACCATCTTGCCTAGACACCAGCTGATAATCAACTAGCCAGGTGAGAGGTAGCCGCGACCTTGATCAGAACCTTTCTAGACACTAAGTGGTTGACCAAACCCAATTAAATTTGCCTGAAGACTTAGGTGTTCATTGAGCCCCAAATCAAGTCCATTTAGATGTATGGACTGATTAATCTAATCTAATTAGATGGATCAAAAGAAAAGACCTAACTCAACATTTGATTAGATTCAATTTTTTTAATTTAGTCCAATTCATCTAACCTTAGGTCTAACCCAATTAGAGAACCTGATTCATGCTAACCCAATTAGCCCATGATTTATGATCATGGCTTAAGGTCTTTAATTCATAATTTTAGATCTTAAGTTAATCCCTTTTCAAATTTGAACCAATTTCAATTTTGAGTTCTAATTTTAAAACATTTTCAAAAAAAAATTTTGTAAAACATTTTTACTTTCATCTGTTCTATACATCCGTTAATGGGTTCTTTAACAGTGGCACCCCTACACGTCATAGAAAATCTTTCTTGAAAAAGAAAGAGAGGCTATGAAACCTCCCTATGACCGGACTGCCTAGTGAATATACCAATCCAAGATATAATTTAACACAACATGCAAGATCTAAATTAGATCTACATCTAAAACATATATTTAATCATCATTAAATAACTTTAATATGCTCTCATCATGCAAAACCTTTTAAATCTACTATAGATCTAAAATAATCATAATAAGATCTACTTTAGATTTACATTAGATTATTTATGCATAATATTATCAGATCTACTATGCTTATACATGCATTCCTAAGCCTTAACCTGGCTCTGATACCATTTGAAGGGTAAACTTGCTTTTCCAATGCACAGGATCTCAAGGTGGAAAGCATGTAATTCAATTTTAATATTCACATTGAATATAAATTAAAGCATATTTGTAGATCTAAAATTTAAGAGTATGTAAAATAAGTTTAAAGCAATACCTCTCGATGCGAAAGCTGTAGATGACGAACGTAGCAGATCCGATCTGCAGAGAGAAGTTCCTCTTCGTGCATTGCAAGAGCCACACGTGCCGCTTCTCTATATCACACGCACGCCTGATGTATGTAGACAGGAGGCGGAATTCTAGAACAATGGAAGAAGAACTCTTCTCCCTAAGAAGAGACAATCTCTTCTTGATTGGACTTCTTGTTAACTTTCTGTGATTGCAGACGATCAGCTTTTCACAAAAAGATCTCTGTCAATTTTCTTCTCTGCTTTGTTCCCCTTTTTGCTTCGTATTTTATACACACCGTAACATTTTTACCCGATGAAATACGGTATTGAATATGCATTGAAAACGAGTGTAAGAGCCCTTTAAATAATTGCCATTACGTGAATACCTTCACCGCATTAAGTGCCACCTCATCAACGTGTCCCTCAAACGCATCTAAAGAAGTGGAATGGCTTCAATCAATGTATGGAATCAAGCCAGCCTAAGAGGAAACGTGGAGTGATCGGTTCCTTGAGCATCCTCCCGTTAATATATCAATAACTCCATTGCTTGGCTGTTATAACTAATGGATGATCACGTATGAAATCTCAGGAAGCACATGTAAGATTTCATCAATTAAAATATCTTAATGTTAATAGAATTGATCCAATCAATTCCGTTTGAAGTCAAATTCAAATCCGAAAGAAGCTACTCATAGCTCTTGAACCATACTTCACATTGGGCCTATTCGAGCTCCAATCCGAAGTGATTTATGAATTCAAAATTCATAAATAAACTTTCAGAGGCTCTATTGGAAATCCAGATCGAACCACTTCGAACCCGGATTCAAACCACTATGTTATCAGACCAACCATTGGTCCATGGTTCAAATTAACTTCATACCAGATTCATATCATGTCCTAAAATTCTATTTGAGTTACGGACTAACTCAAATCAACCTCGAAGTAGGTGCTGCCGCTAATGCCTAGTGCTAGCTAAACATAGCCAGAATGAACCCCGTATGACCCATCTGATTTAGTTCCACTCAAATCAGTGATCATGCTTGCGTACAATTCGTCCGACTATGTGCGTGACTCCATAGGTTCGAACCTAAGCCGGTAGCATAGGAACGCTTCCTATACTAATCGATGTGACCATCTAGCCATGGTTCCCGATGTCCGGATAGATTGAATTTGCACAATGCAACATTCAGGAACCCAAGCTATGGTTGCCGCATAATTCATCCCCTTGTCCTAGTACTCAGGGCGACTACGGAGTTAACTGCCAACTCCGAGTAAATAACCCAAGTATGTTTCAATGCAATGAATCTTGTGACACCTTACAAAGATTACCTTGGCCAAGGTTTTGCTAAATTGAAACATAGTTCGAGCATTCTCTCTAACACTTAGAGTGGACAATCCCATCTTGACTCATCACTGACCCAATAAGTACTTGACTGCACCCAGCAACCTTCCGTCACGGATTAGAAATCTGGGTTGTCCAGTGCCTAAGTACAGTGAGTTGCTTATCAAGTCAACATGATAGTCTCATGTCAAAGGGACACTTATACCCATTGCCTTTCTGTGAGTTGCTCAAGGCAGTAGAGCACTCAGCAGAGGTGAGTCACTGTTCAGTGAATGTACTCCTACACTCACTCGCATGTCATACCAGTGTTATACACTCTTTGGTTTAAGAGAACAAATCAACCCATATGACATACAATGACCTACACTTGATTACGTCGTCGTCCTCTGTAACAACGTATCATTTGGCCGCGAACAGATTTAAGAGTTACTCAACAATTCCTCCATTGTCGAATACATGTAACTCTAAGGACTATAACATATTGGAATTCTACTGAAAGATGTAAACTATATGCTGTACTGCAAAAATAAATCATGTTCATATACATCAACTCATAACCGTCTGCAAGCTAGACGATTGGCTGTAGGACACATTTCCTTACAAAAAGCTCGAAAGAATTCGCTCGCGAGCGAATTCAATTTTCAAAGGAGGCATATCGAGTCGGAGCAAGCAAGGTCCGAGCGAGAGCGATTCAGGAGTACCCAGACATCAACCTCTCATTTTTGGAGGATGAGAGGTATTGCTTTCCATCGCCGACAACCAAAGCATTGGCAGCGCCCTCTCCATCCGATGATGGCGACGATGATGAAGATTCTCCTGTCATCAATTTTGAAGTGGCCTCAGAAGGAGATCTAACGGAGGCTCCTTTAGAAATTATTAAGGAAACAGAGGCCTCGAGACCTACCGCCGAGGAAACCGAGGTTTCGCAGACATCTGCCGAGGTGGACACATCCCTGGGGCCAAGTAACAGAGAGGGTTGGCCAGATCAGCGTGCTTCAGATGTTACTAAAATTTCCCCCAAATATGAAGATGGGACTTAGAGATCCATCTTTTCACATTTTCCTTTCATTTTTGTAATATGAACGATATTATGATACGAATGAATCATTTTGTTTTTCTCCATGTATTTTGTTGTTTAGGTACTTGCGTGTTAGATGAACTTTTAGCTCATCCATGCCTTGTTTAAACTTTACTTACTACAAAGCCAAATAAATAGTCCAGTTTTGTTATTGCTCGAAGAATTTTGGAATGACTTTGTCAAAATTAAAGAACTCGCCCGGTCTTGTTGAGACCAACTCGGCCGGATCTGCTGAAGCGGAAGATAGCACGACTCTACCAAAACAAAAGGAATGGTTTGGCTTTGCTGAAGTAGAGGAAATAATTTGGCTTCGCCGAAATGGAGAGAACTGTTCAGCTCGGCTGAAGTGCAGAAAGTGGCTCGAATTTGCCAAGGAGGGGGATAGCTCGGCTTTGCCAAGGTTTATCTTATTTTTTCCAAGGCATTCATCTCATATTTATTGCCTCATCTTTTCTGATGCGATTTTGCTTTTCGTACGCACCAAGCATTCAATTGCTAGTAGACTGCATATTTTTTGAGGTTTTTTCAAATTTATCCATATCTTGAGGATTTGCAGATAATTCCTCACACTTAAGGTCTCTGATCCAAGATCGAGAGAAGATCCTTTTCTTTTATTGTGGCATGGGGAATATCTTTAGTATACCTATCGAGTCCCGTTAAGGTGTTGCAATGCGGCCTTGATTGGGGCATAATTATGGCGGCCTGGGTTTCGAAGTCGCCTCTCCATTAATGGTTGTTTTTAGTTTAGTGCCTATAAAAAGGGGAAAAGTAGAAGGGGGTCTGAGCATGCCCGGGAAGGTCTTCGAGTAGAAAGAAACTCTCATGGCTCTTCTCACGCTGAGGTTAAGAGTTGCGGGGTTGAGTTTTCTCCTCGAAGCTTGGCTTAACTCCAATGGCTGGGTTGATGAGGAAGCTGCTGAGGAGCAAGTCATCCTCAATGAAAAAGTTATGGAGGTCATATGAAAAGCACAAGAGGAGGGTAGTGGTCATATGGAAAGCGCACATAGTTGCTTTCTGTTTGGCTCTATCCGTACGTCGTGGGGCCGCGGGGATAATTAGAAATGTAATTTTTTATGGGCCACGGCTTCCACAGGCTTTCCTTCATTTGTAATCTTTAAATGGGTGCCATTTTGGGTCTCTCAGTTCATCTGACTGAAGACTTGTTAGAGGGCTTCCATTAAGGAAGAAGGTAAGCAGTGCTAGGCTATTTTCTTTTGTAATATTGCCCAGCAACTCAGACTACCTAGCAGAGTTGTCTTTTTGATTTTCTTGAATCATATGCAGAAGTTACCTTGAAGCAGCATCGTATGCTGAGTTCACTTGTTTGAGCATTTTCTTTTGCTTTTTGTGTTTCATGTGCTGTAATGCACCTATAATGCCTTGAGAGGCTATAAAGAATTTTTTTCAATGGAATAAAAGAACTTTTTCCTTTGCACATATAGCTATTTTAGTTGTTTTGCTTTTTTCTTGCAAAGCACAATTTTTTCCGAACGTATCGTTTCTATATTTTTCTCGATGCGCAAATCTCTCGTATATATTGGATCGAAGGATGTGGGGTGAAGACTCAGTCTTGCCCAGACACGCGAACAGTCATTAAGGTATCCTTTTGCTAAGGAAAATGGTCATATTCAATATTGACAAGTTAGGGGCATTTTAGAGACTTAATTCTTTGCCAAATGGTTCAGTTTAAACCTGCCGATGCGCATTAGAGCACGTTGGCTCTTTAAGGGTATAGCGCATGACTTATCTTAGGCTGGGGCAAGGACTGGGTGGCCTTGCTAACTTTTGATGGGAGTTTGGTCATGCTGAGCATCTCCAAAAGTTCTTACTTAGCTCGTCGGCACAGCCTAGTCATGCTGAGGCTTGGAAAAATCACTCGATCTTGCCGAGGCTTGAAAAAAGATTGCATTTTACTTGGTGCTGCCAAGGTATGGAGAAATTGTTTGGCCTTCGAATATACCGAGTCTTTGTTGATATTTAGCTCGACCCTCGGATATACTAAAAGTGCTCGGACATACCGAGTCTTTGTTGATATTTAGCTTGACCCTCGGATATACCGAGAGTGCTCGGACATACCGAGTCTTTGTTGATATTTAGCTCGGCCCTCGGACATACTAAGAGTGCTCAGACATACTGAGTCTTTGTTGATATTTAGCTTGGCCCTAGGACATAACGAGAGTGCTCGGACATACCGAGCCTTTGTTGATATTTAGCTCGGCTCTCGAGCATACCAAGAGTGCTCAGACATACCGAGTCTTTGTTAGGGGGACCCGTAGGCCAGTAGTCGGATGAAACCTGTCGCTTATCAAAGACTTTGGGAGAGATTGTTTGAAGCATAAACAGCGTGAAATCTCATTATTGTAAATAGGGTGAGTTTGGTGAGAGCATACTTTATTGATGATATTTCTGAAGGTTGTCCGAATTCCAGGTTCGAGGAATAAAATTTTCATCTAGATCCTGGAGTTTATAAGTGTCGGGCCTGATGACCTCTGCAACTCGATGGGGCCCTTCCCAATTTGGAGATAGCTTCCCTTGCTCTAATGGTTTGGAGACGGATGCCTTGCGGAGCATAAGATTGCCCGACAGGAAGGACTTTCCTTTGACTCGGGAGGAACCGAGCTATTCTTTGTTGATAGGCTGCAATTCAGATTCGGGCCTTCTCACTGACTTCTTTTATCAAGTCGAGGTTGGTTCGGAGCTGCTCGTCGTTCGACTCCTCTGAATAATTCTCCACCCACGGCGATGGTAGCCTTATCTTCAAAGGAATGACAGCTTCCATACTGAAGGCAATTTTGAAAGGAGTCTCGCCTGTAGGGACCCTTTGGGTGATTCGGTAGGTCCATAAGACATAATGAAGCTACTCCGCCCATCTGCCTCGAGCCATGTTGAGCCGGACTTTAATTCCTTGCAACAAGGTTCGGTTGGTCACTTCGGCTTCTCCATTGGCTTGAGGATGCCCAACCGAAGTGAGACAGTGGCAGATGTCGTGATCTTCGCAAAACTCTCAGAATTTGGGATTGTCAAACTGTCTCCCATTATTGGTGATGATGGTGTGCAGAAGGCCGAATCGACAAATGATGGATCTCCATACGAAATCTCTAGCCCGAGCCTCAGTTATCTAGGCAACTACCTCGGTCTCGACCCACTTGATGAAATAGTCGATTACTACAAACAAAAACTTCCTTGTCCCGTGGCAAGAGAAAAAGGACCGAGGATGCCCATTCCCCACTTAAAAAAAGGCCAAGCAGACGTTATGGGCGTTAAGTGAGCAGAGGAGAGTCTTTATATGTTTGAATGTTACTGGCATGAGTCACAGGCTTGGATAAGATCATCGGCATCTTTCTGCATAGTTGGCCAGTAGTACCCTTAGAGCAACACCTTGTGGCATAAGGCTCAGCCACCAAGATGATTGCCACAGATGCCCTTATAGAATTCCCGAAGAGCATAATCGGCCTTCGATGAACGAAGGCATTTGAGCAATAGCATAGAGAAGGATCTCTTGTACAGCTGGTCATCGAGTAGGATATAATGTGATGCTTGCATCTTCAATTTTCTTGCATCCTTTCTGTTAGTTGGGAGTAACCCTTCGTTGAGATATTTAAGGATTAGGTCTAACCAGAATGGTTCAGCATCAATCTGCATCACTTGATTAGTATCGGTAATGCTGAACTTTTCTAGGACCTCCAAGTGAAATTTTTGCTCGAGATCTATCGAATCGGTGGTCCCCAGGCGAGATAAAAGGTCAGTGTGCGCATTCTCTACTTTTGAAACCTGGATGACTTCAAATTCAAAAAAAATATGAGGACAGATCCGCACCCTTTGGAGATACCGAATCATGCTCAGCTCTCGAGCTTCGAATTCTCCTCGCACATGTTCGGCCACAAATTGAGAGTTAGAGTAGGCATTTAGCTTTTTGATTCCAAGATTGCAGGCAATACGGAGTCCAGCGAGCATAGCCTCGTACTCTGCCTCATTGTTGGAGGCTAGGAAGGAGAAGCCTATGCCATACTCAAGGGTCACACCCTCTAGACTTGTAAGAACCAAGCCGACACCAGAGCCATTTGCATTAGAAGATCCATCCGCATGAAGCAGCCACAGAGCATCGATTTTTGGTTGTTCGGAGGTATCAGAAGTGGAACCATCCTCAGGAATGGTGCATTCAAGGAGAAAATCTGCCAGAATTTGTGATTTGTTGGCCGGGCATGGCTGATACCGGATATCATGCTCACTTAGTTCAACAGCCCATTTAGTCATTCTTCTGGACATCTTTGGATGGTGGAGGATTGGCTTGATGGGTTGGTCGATCAGGACCATCACAGTGTGTACTTGAAAGTAAGGTCGCATCTTCCGAACAAATGTTATGAGGGATAACACCACCTTTTCAAATCGGGCATACCTCGTCTCAGCATCCCAAAGTATTTTGCTAACATAGTAAATCGGCTTTTGGATTTTAGCCTCCTCGGATTAGCACAAACCCGACGACACCCTCAGAGACTGCCAGGTATAGATATAGCATCTCCCCAGGCCTCGGACTGCTAAAGAGAGATGGCGAGCCAAGATATTTCTTTCGGTCTTCGAAGGATTTCTGGCAGTCCGAGGTCCACTGAAAGTTCTTAGCCGACCGAAGTGCCTTAAAGAAGGGCAAACATCTATGGGCTGACCGAGCAACAAAGCGGTTGAGAGCCACTATTCTTCCGGTAAGGCGTTGCACCTCCTTGACCGATCCTAGAGGTAACATTTGCTGCAGAGCTTGAATTTTCTGCGGATTTGTCTCAATGCCTCGTTGGGAGACCATAAAACCCATAATTTTTTTTAAGTTGACTCCGAAGGCACATTTGGATGGATTAAGCTTCATTTGATACTTCTAAAGTGTGGCGAAGCTTTCTGTAAGATCATCAATGTGCTGAGATGCTTCCTTATTTTTAACTAGCATGTCATCAACATAAACCTGCATGTTCCGACCATTTTGTTCTTTAAAGACTTTATTAACCAGCATATGGTATGTTACACCTGCATTTTTAAACCAAAAGGCATGACTTGGTAACAGTAGATACCTTGGTCGGTTATGAAGGCAATCTTTTTCTCGTCCTCGGGCACCATATGAATTTGAATATAGCCCAAATAGGCATACATGAAGGTCAGCATCTGGTGGCCCAAAGTGGCATCCACGAGTTGTTCAATCCGAGGCAGACGAAAACTGTCCTTCAGGCAAGCCTTGTTGAGGTATGTGAAGTTGATGCAGATCCTTCATTTGCCATTTGACTTCTTCACCATGATGACATTCACCAGCCAGTTGGGATAGTTTACTTTCCGAATGAAGTTGGCTTTAATGAGCTTATCCACCTCCTCTTCAATAGCTTTCTGCCGCTCGAGGGCGAAGCTTCTCTTCTTCTGCTTGATTGGTTGAATTATCTCGTCCACATTGAGGCAATGGACGAGGACATTTGGGTCGATCCCTGGCATGTCTAAAGCAGAACAAGCGAAGACGTCAGCATTTCTCCGAAGGAACTCAACCAAATCCTGCCGAGGCTTTCCTTTCAGTTGTGATCTGATCCTTATAGTATGGTCGGGTCGAGTTTCATCAAGTGGCACCTCTTCAAGTTCCTCGGCTGGCTCTTTCCGTTGCTCAGCAAAATCCTGTCAAGCATCCAACTCATCAACCTCGGGCCTTCTAGATTGTAGGTCGGTAACGAAGTAGTGCCGAGCCATGACTTGACTTTCTCGGACAACTCTCACTCTCCATTTGGTGGGAAACTTCATAGCAAGATGAGGAATAGAGATGACAGCCTTGAGGGATATCTGTCCTGGTCTGCCAAGGATGGCATTGTAAGGGGCTTGAAGCTTGGTCACCAGGAAGTCCATGTGTATAGTGGCTATGCTGGGCCAAGTGCCTGCTCAGACTATCAAGGTGACGACCCCCTCGGGGACAATGGCGTTGCCCATAAAACCCAATAAGGTGGACTCTATGATCCGGAGGTTTTTCATCTGCAATTTCATTCTCACAAAGGCATCAAAGTATAAAACATTAATGGAGCATCCACTATCAACCAAAATTCGGTGTACATCATAGTCATTTATGTTAAGGGACCAATACATCATCATGTGGATACTGTATCCCCTGGAAGTCTTCGTCAGAAAAAGAAAGCTCATCGGCCCGAGCCCTCTTTGGTGGATTTTTCTCTTCATCCGGCCAAGTCGATGAAGAGCCGATCGTTGCTATCATATTGACATTGCCAATGACCGAAGGGTTCGATGGAGGGGGTTGGCAAGGCTCAGGCTGGCGGTCTCCTTCATTGTTTAGTTCGAAGGCTTTCCTGAACCGGTCCAGCCTGCCCTGTCGGATGAGTTGCTCAATCTCATTCCAAAGCTGCCAGCACTCCTTGGTGTTGTTCCCGTGGTCCCAGTGGAATCGATAATACTTGGTCATATCCCTCCGGGCCCTGTTCCCCCAAAGTGGTATCGGTCGAGGGATCTGGTGCTCGATCTCCATTAGGATTTGCGCCCTTGATGTAGTGAGCGGGATGTATTGATTGAACCTCCGGGCCAAGCTTCGGGTACTATCTCTGGGCGGTTGCAGAGGAACTCTCTGATGGCGAGGTGGGATGGCATGGTGGAGGGGTCGATTCTTCTCTGAACCCTTGGCCTCTTTCCTCCTTGATTGCTCGGCCGGGGCTGACCTCCGTGACTCCTCAACTCTGGCATACTTGTTCGCCAGGGCTATCATGTCGGAGAGGCTTTTTGGATAATTGACCTTCAGTGCCAAATAGAAGTCACCCTCCTTCGATACTCTGTCTGACAAGGCGGACATTGCCACCTCATGATTGATGTGATCTACTTCCAGCATGCCCGTGTTGAATCGACCAAGGTAATTCTTCAAGGATTCCCCCTCCCTCTGCTTGACCTCGAAAAGGGAATCAGATCTCCGTTAGTGACGACGGCTGCTAACGAACTGGTTGATGATTAAGTTGCTCAGCTCATCAAATGAATTGATGGAACTTGGCTTTAGGTTGTTGAACCAAATTTTGGCGGATCCCCTGAGCGTTGAGGGGAAGGCTCTGCATAGGATCACATTTGACGCTTCGTGGAACATCATGATGGATCGAAAGCTGCTTAGATGGTCGTCGGGGTCGGTGGACCCATGGTACGGTTCGATGGTGGGAAGCTTGATATGAGAAGGGATCACTTTCCGCATGATCTCCTCGAAGAAGAGGATGCCCGGCTCCGCCTTCGATTGGGAAGGAGGGACCTCTGGTGGGTTGGAAGAAGAGATCGTCAGAAGAGCAAGGGCAACGGCTCCATCAGAGAGTTATGGAGTGGAGTGGTCGGACGGGGAGCCCCCTAGAGCCCTTGGACTAGCTGTGCAAGGGCTTGCACTTGTTGTACCAACATAGCAAATTGATCCTGGGTCATCGCGGCCGCCGATGGTGAGGGAGTCTCGGCTGGCGGCGATAGTGGAGGCGCCGCATTGTTTGGAGGATCAGGCCTCTAGGAGGCATCTGATCCTGTACATTAGAGGTAGCTCTTCTCCGATTAGCTATTGAAGGGTTGTTCTTCTGGATCTAAGCCTTGTCTACTTGATTACAAGTTTATGGGACTTGAGGCCCTTCCTTTAGCGCCAATCTGTTGCTACAAAAATCCGCTCTTCAACTCGGGTGCGGTCCGACTCCAAATCTGGACACCAATCTCCTGCCAAGTGGAACCTATAAGATAGTTTTCACGCAAAGAGTATCGGGGGTGGCCCTCTGCGGAAGACCCTCCGATTTCTAAGTTAGTGGAGATTCACATCACACAGATATAAGGAGAAAGCTCTCGCAGAAGAGTCCCTTAAGAACGGCTTCTCTGGGAGCCTGGGGTGCTCTGCTCGAGCTTCAATGGAGTTTTTTCTTAGTGAAAGAGTGAGCATACCTGGAAGACTTCAAGATAGAGTATATATATAGGTTGCCAAGGTGATTGCAGACAACTACCTGATTCCTTGGGCGTGTCATCGGGGGGCCGAAATCGTTATGATTCGAATATGATTCGATTCAACGAGATCGGTAGCTTTCGAATCTGGTTAGTTAGAGAATTTACGGTTAGGAAGGTTAGCTGGTGCTTTGAGATTCGGTAACTTAGAGGCTCTATGTCACATTTGGCATTATCTAGCTTTTTTCCTTTTCTTAGGGCAGTCGAAGACGTGGTTGGAATCTTGCCGAATTACCATGGATTTGAATTCTTCCGCACTTGGTTCCCTAGATGTTCAAGAATACCTCGGTCTGACCGAGGTATAAGGATAGCTCGGTCTCGCCGAGGCACAAGAATACCTCGGTCCGGCCGAGGTATAAGGATAGCTCGTTCTTGCCGAGGCATGAGAATGGTTCGGTATGAGAATAGCTTGGTTCGAGAATGGCTCGGTCTCACCAAGGTGTATTGGCTTTGTTCTTTTATGGATGTGACAGCTGGCGGATCAAAATTAAAGATGATCTCGACCATTTTGTAGTATGCACGAATATTAATATGATGACGATTTTACTCCTCATCATGAAGTATAGAGGAATACAATTATCATATAACTTTTTTTTCTTCTATCCTATTCAAATAAGATAATTAATATTATTTTTTTTTATTCTTTCCAAAGAAAAGAAGTAGGACAACCTTCATTACTCTTTTTATATTATTTTTTTATTATCTTTTTTAAATTCTTCAAAGATTCAAACAGTAGAGTTAGACATATCACTATAAATTCCAGTCCGGCCTAAATGTACATGTCAAAATTCTTCCTCCGTGACTTCGGAATCAAAGCAAGACATTTCTGCCACCTGCCTTCAAATAGTCTGCGCGCGGTGGATTGCATCTCGACTCCCTCGTCGGTGGCCCTTGTTTTCAAACATCAACGGTCCCATCCCGTACCATGGTTCTATACCCACCTTTCACCAACTTTTATTTTTTCAAGTTAAAAAAATACTTTTAAAAATAAACAAAGAAAAATAAATCGTTATTTTTTAAAATCATCTGAATGCAAAATATAGATATTTTCATAGTTAGCAGTCAAAAATATGCTGTAGAGTGACAAAACGTTAAAAAAAAAAGTAAGTCAAGATTCATTTGTAAAGCAAGACAAGACTACGTATTTTTTAGTGTGATTAACGAATCAGGTTTTTTTTTTTTTTTGCTAATATGCTATTTTCATTTGAAGCCCTCTTTATCCTTAAAATTTCATCACTTCCTAACGATTTTTAATTCTCTTGGAAAGACAGAAACATCTTTCGATAATGAAAACTAGCATAAAATCAGTTGGCGTTGCAGCTTTTGAAATAATTTAGATGAAAAAAATGTTGAAATATCAGAATCTTTACCTCTTCTTTAGTATCAGTGCATACTCTGTAAGAAAGATCTTGTTTGTTTTTTTCTCTTAATTCCTCTGTGCCAAGAGCAAGACTATTAATGTTCATCCCATTCTGAAAAATATTCTTAATTTTTTTTAGCCTCTTTTCTCTCTTTATATTATACATTTTGGTACTAGCTTTTTTATTAAAGTTTGGGAAAAGGTTGGAACACTCGCCTTCATTCCCAATTTATGGTAAAATAAAAGTAGAAATAAAAACAATGGTATATAAAATTTATAAGTATCAATATGACAACTATGATTAGCATTGGGTTCAATTAATCGATCCGAACAAATATGATTCGATCCGATTGATGAAATAAACGAAAGCTTACTGCATCCGATTGATGAAATAAACTAAATTTTTCTCTTTAAATTCATGTAAGTGCATCAGATTGAAATGTGGCCAAGCAAAATTCTCTAGGTGTGCTTCTCAATAATATTTTATTTTGGAAAAAGAACTGCAACCATTCCCTAAAGAAAAGAATTAAAAGGAAACAGAGATAAAGGGCCAATAGAGCAGTTAACTATCATTTTGCCAAAAAAAAGATCAAGATCTCAAAATGAAAATTGCATGTTTCTAATATCATGATATTCCATGACTTCTAATATCATGACATTCCGAGACTTCCAATATCATGACATTCCAATGACTTCCAACGACCATGAAAAACAAACTCCAATGTCAAACACACCTGGTGAACAAAATCATCTCTTTTTACCCCCTCAATGGGGGTCAATCAGAAAGCTCTCCTTTGAAGTTTAAATATCAACTAAAGTAAATCCAAACTCCTAACCCCAACTTACAAGACATCTTTCATCGGCAAACCACTTGGAAAAAATAAAAAAACTTCTTGTATTCTATCGAAGTTATGGCCTTGTCTTCTTTTTTCCCCCTCAATGGGGGTCAATCAGAATTCAGAAAGTTCTTTGAAGTTTAAATATCAACTAAAGTGAACCAAACTCCTAACCCCAACTTACAAGGCATCTTTCACCAGCAGACCACCTTGAAAAAAAAACTTGTTGTGCTCTATCGGAGTCATGACCTTGTCTTCTTTACTTTGACTAGACTGTTCCACCATGTCACGACAAAGAGTACAAACGCATTCTTCTTGATCGTAAGCACTAGAAAAACACTTTCACTCTTAGCCGCTACAAGGCTCCGCAAACCCTAAACCCACCCGGCCCAAAACAACCAAAAAAAAAAGAACACTAATCCAGTTCTCCCCAAGAAGATCTCCACCAAAGAGAATAAAAAATAATAACAAACACATGAAAAGATTATCGCAAACCACCTCATTCTTAGCAACCAGAAAAGATAGAAAATGTGACAAGTAAACCCTAGAACCTTAGAAAAAAAGATCCGAAAAATAGCTGAATTAATCAAGAACGAGGATTTCTTGAACTCACATTGCGAAAATCTCGAACTCGTACCAACAAAAATTAAAAACCCATGGAAGAGAAAGACAAAGAGAGAGAGAGGGAGAGAAAGGAGCAAAAGGAAGGGGGACAAAGGGGCCGGTGGAGAGCTCTTGAAGCGGTGGCACGGGGAAATCTTTTTTGCTCTTCAGAAATCCTAGGGCGATGACGAGCCGAAGAGAGTCCTAGGGTTTGGACTTGGGAGGGGCCTTTTAAAGAAAGAGAGTACCATTTCGGAGAGTAAAGCAAAGAAGGGAGAGTAAAGCCTACCTGGAAGTCGATGGTTGCCGAAGGTGATGACCGACGAAGACGAAGAATGAGAAGACTTTGGTAAGGCGAAGACCGAAGAATAAAACGCGGGCGAGGAGAGGTTCAGGAGATTCAGAGATGGCCATCGTGAGTGAATGAAACACTGGGGTTATGGTTTTGGGAAAAAACTTGCGATGCCTACATTCGTCGCAATGGAGTCGCTAATATTAGCAAAACTAGCGATGCTAATATCCGCGTTCTTATTTTGCAATGCATCAAAAAATATATTGTTAAATTTTAATTTATTAATATTAGCAAAACTAGTGATGTCGCTATCCGTGTCGCTATTTTGCAATGCTAAAATTGCATTGCAAAATGCATTGTTAAATTTTAATTTCTTATTTAAATTGCATCACAAAATATGTATCGCTATTTAGCGATGCATTCTATGTGTCGCTAATATGCATCCTCAAATTTTAATTTCTTATTAATATTTGCATCACAATTGCGTCACTATTTAGCGATGCAAAATAATGCATCGCTAAATTGCAACGCGAATAATACATTGCTAATATGGGTCCTTAAATTTTAATTTCTTATTAATATTTGCATCGCAACTGAGTCGCTATTTAGCGATACAAAATAATGCATCGCTAAATTGCAACGCAAATTATGCATCGCTAATATGGGTATTCAAATTTTAATTTCTTATTAATATTTGTGTCGCAATTGCATCGCTATTTAGCGACGCAAAAATTTGTATCACTGTTTCATCGCTATTTAACTTATTTCTTTCATTTATTTTATTTCTATTGTCTTCTCTTCTTGGGCATCGCAATGTGGTCGCTATTTAACGATAAAAAGATTGTGTCGCTAAGAAGCATCGCAATCTTGCTGTTTTCTTGTAGTGTGAGAAGAAGGCTCTTGCAGAAGAGTTCCTCAATAATGGCTTCTTTGGGAGCCTGGAGAGCTCTGCTCGATCTTTATTGGAGTTTTTTTTCAGTAAAAGAGTGAGCATACCTGGAAGACTTCAAGATAGAGCATATATATAGGTTGCCAGGATGATGGCAGACAACTACCTGTTTCCTTGGACATGTCACCGGGGGTCCAAAATCGTTATGATTCAAATATGATTCAAATCAAATTTGTTATGAGATATGTAGCTTTCGAATCTGGTTAGTTAGAGAATCTATGGTTAGGGAGGTTAGCTGGTGCTTTGAGATTCGGTGACTTAGAGGCTCTAGGTCACATTTGGCAATATCTGGCTTTTTCCTTGTCTTAGGACATTCAGAGACCCACGTGGTTGGAATCTTATCGAATTATCATGGATTTGAATTTTCTCGTGCTTGGTTCCACAAAGGTTCAAGATCACCTCAGTCTGACCGAGGTATGAGGATAGCTCGGTCCCGCCGAGGCACAAGAATACCTCGGTTCGACCAAGGTATGAGGATAGCTCGATCTTGCCAAGGCATGAGAATGGTTCGATATAAGAATAGCTTGGTCTGAGAATGGCTCGGTCTCGCCGAGGTGTATCGCCTCTATTCTTTTCTGGATGTGACAGCTGGCAGATCAAAAATCAAAGGTGAGCTTAACCTTTTTATCGTATGCACGAATATTGACGTGATGACAATTTTATCCCTCATCACATGCCCCTCACTTCCTAGTCCAAAGTGTAGACTCGAGCATAGGGAGTAAAATTCCAGGTGGCCTTATCCGATTGGAGAAATTCAAACAGACGGAGGCATGCCATAAGGCCCCCATAAATGCCAGGCCGTCACGTCATCATTTCTTGTTATCGCAAGAGGAGGAAACCCCTCGCCTTCCACTATTGGCCGTGGATGGAATGGCGCGTGGCAGGCCCAAGGTTTGGCAATGCATGGGGATTCTTGCCTCGTTGAAACAATTTAATAGAGGTGGGCAGAGTTATCTTTCATTACACTTTCTCTCTATCTTCTTCCTCTAAACATCTTCAACCCAGGATTAGACATGGCTGACATTTCTTTCGCTGATCTTGGAGACAAGGAATGCCCCATCGACTCGGCCTCGATGATGAACCCTGTAGATCTGGAGAGGATTCACCGGGATTACTGGTTCACAAGCGATATTCAGATGTGGGTCCCCGGTCTTGAGCAGAGGGTGCCTAATCAATTGGAGTCGGTGGTCTTTTTCTATGAGGAGAGTTTCAAAGTGGGACTCCATTTTTCCCTTAATCCATCAGTGAGCGGTATAATGAAGCATTATGGCATCTGCCCAACAATGATTACACCGAATAGCTAGAGTTATATCATCGGGTTCATCTTCCTATGCGCATTAATGGGGATAAAGGTGACGGTTCCTCTGTTCCGGGCTTGTCATAGCCTCACATCTTCTAAAGATTATTTTTAGCATTATATTGGGCCACGAAAGAACTTTAAGAGGTTTTTGAAAGTTTCAACTTTCATCAAAGGATGAAAGTCATGATTTTTATTGTTGAATTGGATGATGCATTCGACTTTCCTCGTCAACGGAGGCCTCTCCCCACTGAGCTGAACCAGCGTCCGACATTGTCAAGAGCGAAGAAGGAGGACTTCGACATTCTTTATGGCAGCAAGGTGGTCCCAATCGATGCTCTTTTGACTGAAGAGACACTCTATAATGCCGAGCTGAGCCGAGTCGATCCCTTAAGTAAGTGCGACATCACCTTCTTCACGTCTAAATGTCTCTGTAGGGATGTAGCTTACCGTTCCATGATTTGCAGGGATCAGGTATGAGTTTGGGGCTCAGATGAGAGGAGCGCTTGCGATTGACTATGGCGATTCAAGCGAAAAGAAAAGTACCAAGCATCGCCGTACTGTTTCATCGACTCTCGCTAGAGGGAAGAGGGCCAAACTCGAGCGGAGGCCATCAACTTCTCCCTCCAGGCTACAACTGGCTCTGCCGAGCCATTCGCAAGGACTGACTGAGTCCCCACCTTCGAGCCCGCTGAGGGGGAACATTGCAGGGGAGCCAACCCCAACTCCCATCTTAGCACTAGAATTTGAGGGGCCAACACCTGGTAATGAAGCCAGAGAGGTAGCGGCTCGGGTAGAGCAGGAGCTTGATCATTTTCCTGAGCCAACAGATGATGATTTTTAGATAACGAAATTTCTTTATCCCATGGCTACTGATGCACCTTACCCTGAAGGGGAGAGTTCCATGAGTCAATAGAGGTTGAGGGAATTATTCTTCGAAGATCGGGTGGCTGCATTTGCAGCGAGTGTTGTTTCGCCTCCAACAGGATCCCCTCCCCGTGAGGTTAAAGAGGAAGGAGGAGAAAGAAGAGATCCATCGGATGGAGAAGGGGCTCCCTCGATGAGGATGGAGGAGACAGGGCCCTTGGGGACGTCAGCAGGTGATGAGAAAATGATAGGTCGGCTTAGTCCCCTCCTTGATCCCTCGAGCGACGCTACTGAAGAGTCTCATATTGACAACTTTTTTAGTATTCTTTATGAGAAGGGATGTGCCATTTACCTTGAAGTAGGAGAAGACAATCGTCGGAGAGTCACTTTTTTGGTTGAGGGATTTGAGGTGCCTTCTGACTTAGAAGACTGTGCATCGGTCCCCAGCCAATACATCCTAAGGGATGTAAATTCTTCCTGCATTCGGGTGAGTTTTTTCTCTTCATGCCTTCTCAAATGTTTGGCACAGTTTTTCTGAACCTAACTGTTTGGCTCTATTGTAAGCGATTCTCCTTCAGCGGGTACTCTTTGGGCGCCTGATCTCGGCCAATAAATACAACAGGGAGATCTCGCATGAGGCCGAGGCATTCCATGCCAAAATAAACTTGGCTGATCAACACTCAGAGAAGTTGATGAGGGTGCAAGCCGAGCTTGATGAGGTCAGGAGGTCGGGCAAAGATGCCCGATTCGAGGTGTTACAACTTCGAGTGGAGGTAACCGAGCTTGGGAAGGCTCAACAAATAGCCGATGAAGCTCGATCAGAAATGTTGAGGTTTCGAGGAGAGGCCCAAAGGGAGATCGACTTCCTTAATGACAGGGTTGCTGAAAAAAAGTCCTATTTTGAGGCTCGGCTCGAGTCCTACCAGAAACAAATTTTCGATCTTACGGCTGAGCTACGTCAAGTGCAATCCGATGGCTCCAGGGACTGGATGGATCTTTAACAGGCATGGAAGGACATAAGTAGATGCAGAAAAGAGAGGGAGAAGGCTCAAAAAGAGCCTTCTGTGGATGGATAAGACCAAGGCTGCTCGCCACGCTAAAGAGGTATGTCCTCTTACTGTTTCTACGCAATGGTTCATCTCTTTCCCATAGTTAGAACTGACTTTACTATTTGTTTTATTTGTTATTTTTCCTTCTTTGGATAGATAAGACCAAGGCCGAGGCAGCTGATCAGATAAAGGCTCTGACCAAGGATTTAGTCTCGAGCTAGAAGAAGTGCTCTGAGCTGAGAATTGGGTAGCAGAGGCAGACAATGAAATCGCTCTGGCGATTGAGAAATATAAAAGCTCGGAAGAATTCGCTCGTGAGTGAATTCAATTTTCAAAGGAGGCATACCGAGTCGGAGCATGCAAGGTCCGAGCGAGAGTGATTCAGGAGTACCTAGACATCAACCTCTCATTTTTGCAGGATGAGAGGTATTGCTTTTGCTTTCCATCGTCGACAACCGAAGCATTGGCAGCGCCCTCTCCATCCGATGATGGCAACGATGATGAAGATGCTCCTGGCATCGATTTTGAAGTGGCCTCAGAAGGAGATCTAACGGAGGCTCCTTAAGAAATCATTAAGGAAACAGAGGCCTCGAGACCTACCGCCGAGGAAACCGGGGTTTCGCAGACATATGCCGAGGTGGACACGTCCCTGGGGCCGAGTAATAGAGAGGGTTGGCCAGATCAACATGCTTCAGATGTTGCTGAAATTGCCCCCAAATATGAAGATGGGACTTAGAGATCCATCTTTTCACATTTTTCTTTCATTTTTGTAATATGAACGATATTATGATACGAATGAATCATTTTGTTTTTCTCCATGTATTTTGTTGTTTTGGTACTTGCGTGTTATACGAACTTTTAGCTCATCCATGCCTTGTTTAAACTTTACTTACTACGATGCCAAATAAATAGTCCAGTTCCATTATTGCTCGAAGAATTTTGGAATGACTTTGTCAAAATTGAAGAAGTCACCCGGTCTTGTTGAGACCAACTCGGTCGGATCTGCTGAAGCGGAAGATAGCACGACTCTATCAAAATAAAAGGAATGGTTTGGCTTTGCCGAGGTAGAGGAAATAATTTGGCTTCGCCAAAATGGAGAGAACTGTTCAGCTCAGCCGAAGCGCAGAAAGTGGCTCGGATTTGCCAAGGAGGGGGATAGCTCGGCTTTGCCAAGGTTTATCTTATTTTTTCCAAGGCATTCATCTCATATTTAATGCCTCGTCTTTTCTGATGCGATTTTTCTTTTCGTACGCACCAAGCATTCAATTGCTAGTATACTGCATATTTTTTTGAGGTTTTTTCAAATTTATCTGTATCTTAAGGATTTGCAGATAATTCCTCACACTTAAGGTCTCTAATCCAAGATCAAGAGAAGATCCTTTTCTTTTATTGTGGCATGGGGAATATCTTTAGTATACCTATCGAGTCTCGTTAAGGTGTTGCAATGTGGCCTTGATTGGGGCATAATTATGGCGGCCTGGGTTCCGAAGTCGCCTCTCCATTAATGGCTATTTTTAGTTTAGTGCCTATAAAAAGGGGAAAAGCAGAAGGGGGTCTGAGCATGCCCAGGAAGGTCTTCGAGTAGAAAGAAACTCTCATGGCTCTTCTCACGCTGAGGTTAAGTGTTGTGGGGTTGAGTTTTCTCCTCGAAGCTTGGCTTAGCTCTAATGGCTGGGTTGATGAGGAAGCTGTTGAGGAGCAAGTCATCCTCGATGAAAAAGTTATGGAGGTCATATGCAAAGCGCAAGAGGAGGGTAGTGGTCATATGGAAAGCGCACGTAGTTGCTTTCTGTTTGGCTCTATCATACGTCGTGGGGCCGCGGGGACAATTAGAAATGTAATTTTTTATGGGCCACGGCTTTCACAGACTTTCCTTCATTTTTAATCTTTAAATGGGTGCCATTTTAGGTCTCTCAGTTTATCTGACTGAAGACTTGCTAGAGGGCTTCCATTGAGGAAGAAGGTAAGCAGTGCTGGGCTATTTTCTTTTGTAATATTGCCCAGCAACTCAAACTACCTAGCAGAGTTGTCTTTTTTGATTTCCTTGAATCATATGCAGAAGTTACGTTGAAGGAGCATCGTGTGCTGAGTTCACTTGTTTGAAAATTTTCTTTTGCTTTTTGTGTGTTTCCTGTGCTGTAATGCACCTTAATGCCTTGAGAGGCTGTAAAGAATTTTTTGCAATGAAATAAAAGAACTTTTTCCTTTGCACATGTAGCTATTTTAGTTGTTTCACTTTTTTTCTTGCAAAGCGCAAGTTTTTCCCAACGTATCGTTTCTGCATTTTTCTCGACGCTCAAATCTCTCGTATACGTTGGATCAAAGGATGTGGGGTGAAGACTCAGTCTTGCCGAGACACGCGAATAGTCATTAAGGTATCCTTTTGCTAAGGAAAATGGTCATATTCAATATTGACAAGTCAGGGGCATTTTAGAGACTTAATTCTTTTCCAAATGGTTCGATTTAAACCTGCCGATGAGCATTAGAGCATGTTGGCTCTTTAAGGGTATAGCGCATGACTTATCTTAGGCTGGGGCAAGGACTGGGTGGCCTTGCTAACTTTTGATGGGAGTTTGGTCATGCTGAGCATCTCCAAAAGTTCTTACTTAACTCGTCGGCACAGCCTGGTCATGCTGAGGCTTGGAAAAATCGCTCGATCTTGCCGAGGCTTGAAAAAAGATTACATTTTACTAGGTGCTGGCAAGGTACGAAGAAATTGTTTGGCCCTCGAACTTGCTGAGGGTGTTCGAACATACCGAGTCTTTGTTGATATTTAGCTCGGCCCTCAGACATACCGAGAGTGCTCGGACATACCAAGTCTTTGTTGATATTTAGCTCGGCCCTCAGACATACCAAGAGTGCTCGGACATACCGAGTCTTTGTTGATATTTAGCTCGGCCCTAGGACATACCGAGAGTGCTCGGACATACTGAGTCTTTGTTGATATTTAGCTCGGCTCTCGAGCATACCAAGAGTGCTCAGACATACCGAATCTTTGTTGGAAGGACCCGTAGGCCAGTAGTCGGATGAAACCTGTCTCTTATCAAAGACTTTGGGAGAGATTGTTTGAAGCATAAACAACGTGAAATCTCATTATTGTAAATAGGGTGAGTTTGGTAAGAGCATACTTTATTGATGATATTTTCGAAGGTTGTCCGAATTCCAGGTTCGAGGAATAAAATTTTCATCTAGATCCTGGAGCTTATAAGTGTCGGGCCGATGACCTCTGCAACTCGATGGGGGCCTTCCCAATTTGGAGATAGCTTCCCTTGCTCTAATGGTTTGGAGACGGATGCCTTGCGGAGCATAAGATTGCCCGACAGGAAGGACTTTCCTTTGACTCGGGAGGAATGATACCGAGCTATTCTTTGTTGATAGGCTGCAATTCGGATTCGGGCCTTCTCTCTAACTTCTTTTATCAAGTCAAGGTTGGTTCGGAGCTGCTCGTCGTTCGACTCCTCCGAATAATTCTCCACCCACGGCGATGGTAGCCCTATCTTCAAAGGAATGACAGCTTCCATACTGAAGGCCATTTTGAAAGGAGTCTCGCCTGTAGGGACCCTCTGGGTGGTTCGGTAGGCCCATAAGACATAATGAAGCTCCTTCGCCCATCTGCCTCGAGCCATGTTGAGCCGGGCTTTAATTCCTTACAACAAGGTTTGGTTGGTCACTTCAGCTTCTCCATTGGCTTGAGGATGCCCAACCGAAGTGAGACGGTGGCAGGTGCCATGATTTTCGTAGAACTCTCGGAATTTGGGATTGTCAAACTGTCTCCCATTATCGGTGATGATGGTGTACAGAAGGCCAAATCGACAAATGATGGATCTCCATATGAAATCTCTAGCCCGAGCCTCAGTTATCTGGGCAACTACCTCGGTCTCGACCCACTTGATGAAATAGTCGATTGCTACAAACAGAAACTTCCTCTGTCTCGTGGCAAGAGAAAAAGGACCGAGGATGTCCATTCCCCACTTGAAAAAAGGCCAAGCAGACGTTATGGGCGTTAAGTGAGCAGATGAGCGTCTTTATATGTTTGAATGTCGCTGGCATGAGTCACAAGCTCGGACAAGATCATCGGCATCTTTCTGCATAGTTGGCCAGTAGTACCCCTAGCGCAACACCTTATGGAATAAGGCTCGGCCGCCAAGATGATTGCCACAGATGCCCTCATGGACTTCCCGAAGAGCATAATCGGCCTTCGATGAACGAAGGCATTTGAGCAATGGCATAGATAAGGATCTCTTGTACAGCTGATCATCGAGTAGGACATAATGTGATGCTTGCATCTTCAATTTTCTTGCATCCTTTCTGTTAGTTGGGAGTGACCCTTCTTTGAGATATTTAAGGATTGGGTCTAACCAGGACGATACAGCATCAATCTGCATCACTTGATTAGCATCGGCAATGCTGGACTTTTCTAGGACCTCCAAGTAAAATTTTTACTCGAGATCCATCAAATCGGTGGTCGCTAGGCAAGATAAAAGGTCAGTGCACGCATTCTCTACTCTTGAAACCTGGATGACTTCAAATTCAGAAAAATATGAGAACAGATCGTGCATCCTTTGGAGATACCAAATCATGTTCGGCTCTCGAGCTTCGAATTCTCCTCGCACATGTCCGACCACAAATTGAGAGTCAGTGTAGGAATTTAGCTTTTTGATTCCAAGATCGCGGGCGATGCGGAGTCCAGCGAGCAGAGCCTCATACTCTGCCTCATTGTTGGAGGCTGGGAAGGAGAAGCCTATGCCATACTCAAGGGTCGCACCCTCTGGACTTGTAAGAACCAAGCCGGCACTAGAGCCATTTGCGTTAGATGATCCATCCGCATGAAGCAGCCACAGAGCATCGATTTTTGGTTGCTCGGAGGTATCCGAAGTGGAACCATCCTCAGGAATGGTGCATTCAAGGAGAAAATCTGCCAGAATTTGTGATTTGTTGGCCAGGTATGGCTGATACCGGATATCATGCTCACTTAGTTCAATAGCCCATTTAGTCATTCTTCTGGACATCTTCGGATGGTGAAGGATTGGCTTGATGGGTTGGTCGGTCAGGACCATCGCAGTGTGTGCTTGAAAGTAAGGTCGCATCTTCCAAACAAATGTTATGAGGGATAACACCATCTTTTTAATTCGGGCATACCTCGTCTCAGCATCCCGAAGTATTTTGCTAACATAGTAAATCGGCTTTTGGATTTTAGTCTCCTCTCGGATTAGCACAGACCCGACGGCACCCTCAAAGACTACCAGATATAGATATAGCATCTCCCCAAGCCTCGGACTGCTAAAGAGAGGTGGTGAACCGAGATATTTCTTTAGGTCTTCGAAGGATTTCTAGCAGTCCGAGGTCCACTGAAAGTTCTTAGCCGACCGAAGTGCCTTAAAGAAGGGCAAACATCTCTGAGCTGACCGAGCAATAAAGTGGTTGAGGGCCGCTATTCTTCCGGTAAGGCATTGCACCTCCTTGACCGATCCTAGAGGTAACATTTGCTGCAGAGCTTGAATTTTCTGCGGATTTGTCTCAATACCTCATTAGGAGACCATAAAACCCAGAAATTTTTTTGAATTGACTCCGAAAGCACATTTGATACTTCCATAGTGTGGCGAAGCTTTCTGGAAGATCATCAATGTGCTGAGATGCTTCCTTATTTTTAACCAGCATGTCATCAACATAAACATGCATGTTCTGACCAATTTGTTTTTTAAAGACTTTATTAACCAGCCTCTGGTATGTTACACCTACATTTTTTAAACCAAAAGGCATGACTCGGTAACAATAGATACCTTGATCGGTTATGAAGGTGATCTTTTTCTTGTCCTCGGGCACCATATGAATTTGATTATATCCCAAATAGGCATCCATGAAGGTCAGCATCTGATGGCCCAAAGTGGCATCCACGAGTTAGTCAATCCGAGACAGAGGAAAACTGTTCTTCAGGCAAGCCTTGTTGAGGTCTGTAAAGTCGATGCAGATCCTCCATTTGCCATTTGACTTCTTCACCATGACGACATTCACCAGCCAGTTGGGATAGTTCACTTTCCGAATGAAGTTAGCTTTAATGAGCTTATCCACCTCCTCTTCAATAGCTTTCTGATGCTCGAGGGTGAAGCTTCTCTTCTTCTGCTTGATTGGTCGAATTGTCTCGTCCACATTGAGGCAGTGGACGAGGACATTTGGGTCG
Organism: Calamus simplicifolius; assembly: GCA_900491605.1. Lineage (NCBI taxonomy): Eukaryota > Viridiplantae > Streptophyta > Magnoliopsida > Arecales > Arecaceae > Calamus > Calamus simplicifolius. The sequence continues at coordinate 333,856 of UESW01004234.1, read as the reverse complement.
ATCCCTGGCATGTCTAAAGTAGACCAAGCGAAGACGTCAGCATTTCTCCGAAGGAACTCAACCAAATCCTGCCGAGGCTTTCCTTTCAGTTGTGATCTGATCCATATAGTTCGATCGGGTCGAGTTTCATCAAGTGGCACCTCTTCAAGTTCCTCGGCTGGCTCTTTCGTTGCTCAGCAAAATCCTCTCGAGCATCCAACTCGTCAACCTTGGGCCTTCTAGATTGTAGGTCAGCAATGAAGCAGTGCCGAGCCACGGCTTGACTTTCTCAGACAACTCTCACTCTCTATTCGGTAAGAAACTTCATGGCAAGATGAGGAATAGAGATGACAGTCTTGAGGGATATCTGTCTTGGTCTGCCAAGGATGGCATTATAAGGGGCACGAAGTTTGGTCACCAGGAAGTCCATGTGTATAGTGGCTATGTTGGGCCAAGTGCCTGCTCGGACTATCAAGGTGACGACCCCCTCGGGGACAATGGCATCGCCTATAAAACCCAATAAGGTGGACTCTATGATCCGGAGGTTTTTCATCCGTAATTTCATTCTCACAAAGGCATCAAAGTATAAAACATTAATGGAGCTTCCACTATCAACCAAAATTCGGTGTACATCATAGTCATTTATGTTAAGGGATACAACCAATACATCATCATGCGGATACTGTATCCTCTGGAAGTCTTCGTCAGAAAAAGAAAGCTCATCGGCTCGAGCCCTCTTTGGTGGATTTTTCTCTTCATCCGGCCAAGTCGATGAGGAGTCGATCATTGCTATCATATTGACATTGCCAATGACCGAAGGGTTCGGTGGAGGGGGTTGGCGAGGCTCAGGCTGGCAGTCTCCTTCATTGTTTAGCTCGGGGGCTTTCCTAAATCGGTCCAGCCTGCCCTGTCGGATGAGTTGCTCAATCTCATTACAAAGCTACCAGCACTCCTCGGTGTTGTTTCCGTGGTCCCGATGGAATCGACAATACTTGGTCATATCCCTCTGGGCCCTGTTCCCCCAAAGTGGTGGTGGTCGAAGGATATGGCGCTCGGTCTCCATTAGGATTTGCACCCTTGATGTAGTGAGCGGGGTGTACTGATTGAACCTCCGAGCCAAGCTTCGGATACTATCTCTGGGTGGTTGCAGAGGAACTCTCTGATGACGAGGTGGGCTGGCATGGCGGAGGGGTCGATTCTTCTCTAAACCCTTGGCCTCTTTCCTCCTTGATTGCTCGGTCTGGGCTGACCTCCGCGACTCCTCAACTCTGGCGTACTTGTCCGCCAGGGCTATCATGTCGGAGAGGCTTTTCGAATAATTGACATTCAGTGCCAAATAGAAGTCACCATCCTTCGATACTCTGTCTGACAAGGCGGACATTGCCACCTCATGATTGAGGTGATCTACTTCTAGCATGGCCATGTTGAATCGACCGAGGTAATTCTTCAAGGATTCCCCCTCCCTCTGCTTGACCTCGGAAAGGGAATCAGATCTCTATCAATGATGACGGCTGCTAACGAACTGGCTGATGAATAAGTTGCTCAGGTCGTCAAATGAATTGATGGAACTTGGCTTCAGGTTGTTAAACCAAATTCTGGTAGACCCCCTGAGCGTAGAGGGGAAGGCTCTGCATAGGATCGCATTTGATGCTTCGTAGAACATCATGATGGATCGAAAGCTGCTTAGATGGTCGTCGGGGTCGGTGGACCCATGGTACGGTTCGATGGTGGAGAGCTTGACATGAGAAGGGATCACTTTTTGTATGATCTCCTCGAAGAAAAGGATGCCCGGCTCCACCTTCGATTGGGGAGGAGGGACCTGCTTGACGGCATTTAGCTCCTGGCACCATTCCCGGCGCATCTCCTGCATCTGCCGCTATATCCCCTCATCTCGGATGGTAGGAGAGGCTGGCCGAGGGGAATACGATAATGGCGGTGGGATAACACAGGGGAGAGAGAGCGAACTCATCGAGATCTAGGCGAGCTCTTTCTCTCGACCCTCTGAGGCGCTGGCTCAGTTCCCCTGGGTCGCTGAGGATGGCCCGCGACCTCTGGTGGGTTGGAAGAAGAGATCATTGGCGGAGCGAGGGCGGCGGCTCCATTAGGGAGTTATGGAGTAGAGTGGTCGGATGGGGAGCCACCTGGAGCCCTTGGACCAGCTGTGCAAGGGCTTGCACTTGCTGTACCAACACAGCAAACTGATCCTGGGTCATTGCGGTCGCCGACGGTGAGAGAGTCTCGACTGGCAACGATAGTGGAGGCGCCGCATTGTTTGGAGGATCAGGCCTCTAGGAGGCGGTCTGATCCTATACATTAGAGGTAGCTCTTCTCCGATTAGCCATTGAAGGGTTGTTCTTCTGGATCTAAGCCTTGTCTACTTGATTACAAGTTTATGGGACTTGAGGCCCTTCCTTTAGTGCCAATCTGTTACTACGAAAGTCCGCTCTCCAACTCGGGTGCGGTCCGACTCCGGATCTGGACACCAATCTCTTGCCGGATGGAACCTGCAAGATAGTTCTAACGTAGAGAGTGTCGGGGGTGGCCTTCTGTGAAAGACCCTTCGATGCCCAAGTCAATAAAGATTCACAGCAGGCAGGTTTAAGGAGAAGGCTCTCGCAGAAGATTTCCTTAAGAACGGCTTCTCTGGGAGCCTGGGGAGCTCTGCTCGAGCTTCAATGGAGTTTTTTCTTAGTGAAAGAGTGAGCATATCTGGAAGACTTCAAGATAGAGTATATATATAGGTTACCAAGGTTGTTGGGGAGATTGTTGAGAAATTATTGCTCCAATTTTATTGATTTTGATGATTACCAAAAGCCATGAGTATATTAAAAGATGCAATGAATTTATTTACATGAGCAATAAATTTATTTTCATAATCAATGAGTATGTTAAGTATGACTATAATCAATTGGAAAGTAGCTTCAAGCTCCATGTTTAAGCTTTCAAAAAGAAATTTTTATACTTCATATTTCAATCAATGAGTTTTTGGAACATATCTTGAATTGATTCTTAATGTCAAATTTATTATATTCAAGTCAAAAATTGATTTAAAATTAATCTGGAACGAATTTCAAAGTCAATCAGAAAATTCTCTGATTTTTGATACGTTCCGGAGCCGACTCTAGAGTTTCAGAGTCGACTCCACTCAGTATACAGAGATTCCTGATTTTTTTGAGTCGACCCCTGTGATTTCAAGAGTCGACCCCCGATATTATCGAGCCGACTCCATGACTGTAAGAGTCGACTCTGCTCAGACTCCAGAGAGTTATTTTTCTGAGCACTTCTCGAGTCGACCCCTTGCTTTTCATGAGTCGACCCCCGACTGTCAGGAGCCGACACCTTATTTTTCTTGAGTCGACCCCTTAACTATCTTAATGTTTCTATTTTTGGCATCGCGTCTTCGAGCCGACTCGCCTAAAGTTGGAGCCGACTCCAACAAATCTGGGCGTGACTTTTTCTGTATGCCAACTCAGCGCCAACGGTAATATTTTTCAATAACGGCTATATTTCTTTGTTTCTAACGGCTATATTTTTGCAGAGTCTATAAATAGAGAGCCATTTTCAAATCAAAAATATACATATAGATCAAGAGAGAAAAAAAAGAGAAAAATCTTTCAGAAAGAGGAAAAACAGAGCGTCATTTGAAAAATCCGAGATTCAAAATAGAGTGAAAGAAAGGAGTGAAATCAAAGGAGACTTCATCTGTGCTCAAGTTCATCAATCCAAGAAAGTCTAGAAGAAAATCCAAGAGCCATTCAAGATCAAATCAAGAGATTTTCAACATTCAAAGAAAGGAGAAAAGTTCAAATTAACTCCAACATTCAATCCGTGAAGAATCTGAGCTGAGGCCCGATTCCACACTTCAAAGGAGTTGAGGAAAAGAAGAAAAGCCTGCACTCAAATCAATCTAAACAGGCTTTTCTAAACTTTGCTTTTATTTTGAAATATCTGCTCAAAGGAGCTGTTTTGTAAAACTCATATTTTTATTTGTTTTGTCTAGTTCAATCAGGGATTGAACTAGTGGAGGTAGTTTACCTCGGTACAAGCTAGGATAGCTTGTGTTTGGGTTTTGTGCTGGTGAGCCCGTGTAAAACCGGCTGGGTTCGTTGTGATCCCGGGAAAACAACAAGTTTGAGTTGTGAGCTTGTAAAACAACTCGGCTGTAATCGAGGAGATTATAGTGTGGACCCAAGTGGATCTTGGGAGTGGACGTAGGTGTTGGATACACCGAACCACTATAAAATCTTTGTGTTTGCCGTGTTTATTTATCTCTCTCTCTCTTCTTTGTGCTTTAACTTGTTAATTGTTATTCCTTCATCAATAGTTTAAATTTTTTAAAAGGCTTAAATTTTTTAAAGAACCCAATTCACCCCCCCCTCTTGGGTTGCCATCTGGGCCAACAATTGGTATCAGAGCTAGTGCTCATTAGTTTTGATTGATCACATCAAGAGCTAAAGATCCAAATGGCAACACAAAGTTGGAGTTTTGCTGAAGGTCATTCTACGAATAGACCTCCCTTATTTAATGGTTCCAACTATTCATATTGGAAAGCTAGAATGAGGATATTCATTCAAGCTTCTGATTATGAATTGGGGTGTAATTAATGGACCTAGTACACCCACACACTTATTGATGGCACTATTGTTCCTAAGCCCGAAAGGGATTGGAATGATAATGATAGGAAGATGGCACAGCTTAATGCTAAAGCCATGAATGTTTTATATTGTTCTTTAGATGCTAATGAATTTAATAGAATCTACTTGTAATTCCGCAAAGAGATTTGGGATAGATTAGAGGTTACCCATGAGGGAACCAACCAAGTAAAAGAATCTAAGATTAATATTCTTGTTCATAAATATGAATTGTTTAGCATGGAACAATCTGAAACCATGCATGCATGTATACTAGATTTACTGATATTGTAAATGGTTTGAAAAGTCTTGGAAAAACATATACTAATCTGAACTTGTTCGCAAAATTCTTAGGTCACTACCAAGATCATGGGAAGCAAAATGACAGCAATCCAAGAAGCCAAAGACCTCAACACTTTACCCTTAGAGGAGCTTCTAGGATCCCTTATGACCCATGAATTGACAATGAAGCAGCATGTGAGGAGGAACAAAAAGAAGAAGACATTGCCCTCAAGGCTGCAAAGTTGAAGAGAGCAGCAGCGATGATGATGATGATGATGAAGAGACTGCTCTTCTAGCAAAAATTTAAGAAATTATGAGGAGAAAGAAACCCTTCCACAAAAAGAAATTTGGAAATAAGATGGAAGGAGAAAAGGAAAAAATAAGGACAAGGACAAAGAGAAAGACCCCTTGATTGTTATGAATGTAAGAAACCGGGGCATTATAGATATGATTGTCCGCAATTGAAAAAGACTTCAAGAAAGAAGAAAGCTATGTTGCAACTTGGAGTGACAGTGATGAATCTTCTTCCGAAGAAGAAGAACAAAAGGAAGTTGCCAACATTTGTTTTATGGGAACGACGACGATGAGGTAAGTTCGAAACCCTTGTGATGATTTGCTTTTGATGAAATTTGAAGCTTTTAATGAACTTGTGATGATTTTAAAATTTTGAAAAAGAAATATAAATCTTTGTTAATTGAAAAATGAAAATTAAGAAAAAGAAAATCTTATGATAATGAAATTAAAACTAAATCTGAAAAGAAAGAGAAAAAGAAATAATTATCAAATGAACAACTAAAGAAAGAAGTTAAAAAATAAAGACATTGTTGATAAATTACCTTAAGTTCAACTAAACTAAACATGATTTTAGATAGTCAAAAAGCAGTTTTTGATAAGCTGGATTAGGATATAACACATTTAGAAACAAAAATCTTTGAAAAATATTTTTGTTGCTAGCCAAAGTAACATACTTGTTTTAAATGTAATAAAAGGGCATAAATCTTTGAATGTAATTTAAAAAACCAAATAAGAATTTAAATATTAAAGGAAAGAAAATATGGGTTCCGAAAGGAACAATTTTTGCTACTAACCATGAAGGACCCAAGAAAGCTTGGGTACCTAAACATAAAGTTTGATTTATTGCAGGAATGTCTTGTGGCCAAAAGATCAAAGAGAAAGTGGTATCTTGATAGTGGCTGCTCAAGACATATGACGGGTGACAAAGAAGAATTCATCACCCTTGAAGAAAAGAAAGGAGGAGTTACATTTGGCGATAATGGTAAAGGTCAAATTTGGGCCTTGGTAAATTCGTATAACTCCATCCACATTTATTGATAATGTACTTTATGTTGATGGTTTGAAGCATAATTTAATTAGTATAAGTCAATTATGTGATAAAGTTTTAAAGTATCATTTGAAATCTTCTTTATGCACAGTTCTAATCCCATTGATAATAGCATTGTTTTTACTGGTTATAGAATGGCAATGTATACTTGGTTGATTAGACAAATTATCTAGAGTAATCATTGCTTAATTGCTGATAATGCTAATATGAATGAGATTGGTTGGTTGTGGCATCGTAGATTAGGTCATGCAAGCACACACCTATTTCAAAACTAATTAAATGGATTTAGTTAAAGGGTTACCTAAATAGATTTTGAAAATAACAAAATATGTGATGCATGTCAATTTGGAAAACAAACTAGAAGTTCTTTCAAATCTAAAAATGTTGTTTCAACTTCTAGGCCATTAGAGCTACTTCACATGGACCTTTTTGGACCAACTAGAACCACAAGTCTAGGAGGAAAGAAATATGGTCTTGTGATTGTAGATGATTACTCTAGATACACTTGGGTAATGTTTTTAGCTCACAAAGATGAGACTTTCTCGATATTCCTGAAATTCTTCAAGAAAGTCACAAATGAGAAAAACACTACCATAGTGTCTCTAAGAAGTGATCATGGAACTGAATTTGAAAATCACTTATTTGAAAATTTTTGCACTGAAAATGGTATTAATCATAATTTTTCTGCACCTAGGACCCCACAACAAAATGGTGTAGTTGAAAGGAAAAATAGAACTTTAGAAGACATGGCCCGTACCATGCTATGTGAAAGCAACCTACCAAAGTACTTTTGGGCGGAAGCTATTAACACAGCATGTTACATCTTAAATAGAGCTTTAATAAGACCAATATTAAAGAAAACACCTTATGAATTATGGAAAAAGAAAACCAATATAAAATATTTTCATGCATTTGGTTGTAAATGTTTCATTCATAATAATGGTAAAAATAACTTAGGAAAATTTGATGCTAAATCTGATGAAGGAATATTCTTAGGATATTCAACAACTAGTAAAGCATATAGAGTATTTAACAAGAAAACTTAATTGTTGAAGAATCCATTCATGTAGTTTTTGATGAATCTTTAGCAACTAGTTCTGAAAAGATTGATGATGAGGAAGATACAAACATAATTGAAAAGATCTTGAAAAATTAATATTGATGTATCTTCAGATCATGAACAAGAAGCTAAAGATAATGATTCACCTAAGGATGATGATGTTAATACTAATCATAATGATATAGATCTTCCAAGAGATTGGAGATATGCTTATAGTCATCCTAAGGAATTGATTATAGGTGATCCATCTCAAGGAATAAGAACTAGATCATCTATGAGAAATATTAGTAATCATCTTGCATTTGTATCACAAATTGAACCTAAAACTATTGAAGAAGCTGAAAAAGATAATAATTGGATGTTAGCTATGCAAGAAGAATTAAATCAATTTACTAGAAATAATGTATGGACATTAGTGAAAGACCTAAAATCATTCTGTTATAGGATCAAAATGGGTATTTAGAAATAAACTAGATGAAAATGGCATAGTAATTAGAAACAAAGCTAGATTAGTTGCAAAAGGATATAATCAAGAAGAAGGTATTGATTTTGATGAAACCTTTGCACCTGTAGCTAGATTAGAAGCCATTAGACTATTACTTGCATTTGCATGTCATATGAATTTAACTTATTTCAAATGGATGTAAAAGTGCATTTTTAAATGGATTTATAAATGAAGAAGTTATGTAGAACAACCACCAGGTTTTGAAGATCATGAATTTTCAAATCACGTTTTTAAATTGCACAAAGCTTTATATGGTTTGAAACAAGCACCTAGAGCTTGGTATGATAGATTAAGTAAATTCTTAATTGAAAATGATTTTACAAGAGGAAATGTTGATAAAACATTATTTTTGAAAAGAAAAGTAAAGATTTATTAGTAGTACAAATATGTTGATGACATTATTTTTGGTGCTACTAACAATCTTCTATGTCAAGAATTTGCTAAGTTGATGCAGGGAGAATTTGAAATGAGCATGATGGGAGAACTCAACTTCTTCCTTGGACTCCAAATCAAACAAGCAAAGAGGGAATTTTATCAACCAAACCAAGTACACAAGAGAACTACTCAAAAAGTTTGGTATGGAATCAATGAAACCCCTTGGAACACCAATGAGTCCTTCATGCAAGCTGGACAAAGATGAAGAAGGTAAGAAAGTTGATCAAAAGTATTATCGAGGTATAATCGGATCCCTTCTTTACTTAACTGCAAGTAGACCAGATAATGTTTGCTGTATGTTTATGTGCTAGATTTCAATCTGAACCTAAAGAATCACACTTAATTGCTGTTAAAAGAATATTAAGATACTTAAGTGGAACAAAAAATGTAGGTTTATGGTATTCTAGAGACTCAACATTAAACTAATTGCATATTCTGATTCTGATTATGCTGGATGTAAATTAGATAGAAAAAGCACAAGTGGTGCATGCCAATTCTTAGGAAGTAACTTAATCTCATGGTTTAGCAAAAAGCAAAATTCAGTTGCATTATCAACTACTGAAGCTGAATATGTTGCAGCTGGAAGTTGCTGTGCTCAAATCCTATGGATTAAGCGACAACTTGAAGACTATGGTATCACACTTGATAAAACACCATAAGATGTGATAATACAAGTGCAATCAATCTAACTAAAAATCCAATTCAACATTCAAGAACAAAACACATAGAAATTAGATATCATTTTATAAGAGAACATGTAGCTAATGATGAAATTTGTCTTGATTATGTTAATACTGAAGAACAATTAGCTGACATATTTACAAAACCCTTAAGTGAAGAAAGATTTGTTATCTTAGAGGAGAGTTAGGGATTTGTGATCCATTAGAATGAATTTGAAACCCCTAAATTATCTAGAAATCTAAGGAAATTTTATCTAAAATTCTTTCAAATTGATCTTTAAGGAAATCTTATCTAGAATTCATATCTAATTGATCTATTAAAATCCAATGATTTTTTATCAATTTTATGATCAATTTCCGGACACATTTCAGATTCTCTGAAACTTTATGTTTTTGCTCTGAAATGGTCTCGGAGCCGACTCGTCAGTATCGGAGTCGACTCCATGTTTCTGCTGAAACTCTGGAGCCGACCCCTCTCTGTGCGAGTCGACTCCACTTCGGGAGGTTTCTGTGACTCCGGAGTCGAACACTTTGCGGGAGCCGACTCGAAGTGGTCCCAGGTCGATTTATCTAGGGCAGAGTCGACTCCTCGTTCATTTCTATCTTCTCAAATCTCAAATACTCTCTCCAAAATTTTTCCAAACCTCCAAATCCTTAAAACCCTTGATTAACCTTTCCACTAAATCAATGGCACCTAAAACCCGTGGTTCTAGCCTTGGAGCGGCCGGGATGAAGAGAAGAAGCGGTGAGGCGTCCCGCTCGCGAGCCGTCTCCGAGCATGGATTCCACCTCATCCTCTTCTCCGAGTGCTTCTCCTGCTTCTCAGGTAGACTAGCCGATAGAGTTATTACAACCGGGAGAAAGGTGATTTTGATTATTTGAGGCGAGGGTTTTCTTGTAGGAGACAGTTAATTGAAATGGGATGGGAGAAAATTGTTCTTAGATTGCCCAACCTACCCAGCCTTAGTTAAAGAATTTTATAAAAATTTGTCTAGAGGAGATAATGGATTGGTCAGCTGTTAGAGGAAATAGGATAAATGTCACAGTGGATTCTCTCAAGACTTTTGGATCTTCCAGTGTCTGGACCTTCTACATTTTCACCTGATGATAGGAGCCCAGCTTTATCAAGATTGTTAAATAGAAATTGTTGGATTTGAAGAAGTTTGCAAATCAACTACCTTTGGAATTAAGGCTTCTCCATAACATTGCAGTAGGATTCTTTCCCTAAGACTGGGAGATTTGACTATGTTCTGAGAGAGATATTTTTGTTATGGATGCTGTAGTGACTGGGAGCCTATCAATCTTCCATGATATTTGGTACATAGCTGACTGTGGAGAAGAAGAAATCAGTCTACCCTATGGCATGATTTAACTAAGATTTTTCAAAGCCAAGGGATAATTATTTCCGATAGTGAGCCATGAGAAATTTAAGACACACTGATTACTATAGCTTGGCACTATTCATAGGATGGGATTTGTAAGAAAGATGGTAGATGGGAAAGGAAAAAAGTTGGAAGATAGAGCCGCTGATGTTGAGGCACCTGGACCTTCTGTTAGACATTCATCACCTGTGCCTCCTAGTTCTTCTGTTCCAGTTCCTGCCCCTTCTCCTGCTCCAATGTTTGATCAGCCATCTTCTTCATCAGTTGGTTTTTCAGATCTTCAGTTAGAGCAGCTCAAGAGTCTTCTTGATGATCAAGAGATAGAATGAAGACTGAGTTTGACATAAATTATGAATCTTAAAGAAACTTTATTCATTAGATGATCGATTACCAAGATTGAATCTACTCTTAGCTCTTCACTGAGTCTTTAAGTGGTGATTTAAAGAATATTTTTGAAGAACTTAAAGACATTTGTGGAGATGGTGAGACTTATGCAAAGTGCAATGCCGAGCTTCAAGACAAATTTTAACTGCTTGTACTTTTGGATGAAAGACTAAAGATTATGTAAGCTTCAAACTGATGGAATGAAGAAATATAGATCACTTAACAAGAATTGTAAGGACATTTTTGATGTAATAGATGTTTAGTTTTTGCAATGTAATGAAATTTATATTATGATTTACATTTTGATGTAATGAAAAGTTAGTTTTGAATGTTCAATGAATTTGAGTTTGAATGTACTTCTTTATCAATGAATCTCAGTTCATGTTAAAATATCTTAAATTGAATGTGATTGTGTTTGATGCTTCTCTACCTTTTTGTTGATAACAAAAAAGGGGGAGAGTTTTATAATGTATATGCATATTAAACATATGAATTGAATGTAATAATTAAACATTACACATAATGAATGAAAAAGCAATTTAGATGAAAAAATTTTGACATTAAAATGAGTTTAAATTGAATGAATGAATATTTATTTGAGTTTCATAGGGGGAGCTACCTCATTCAGGGGGAGCCTAACTATGAAAATTAAATAAATTCTTCAATTAATCATGCATATACTCAATGTTTTTGTCATCATCAAAAAGGGGGAGATTGTTGGGGAGATTGTTGAGAAATTGTTGCCCCAATTTTATTGATTTTGATGATTACCAAAAGCCATGAGTATATTAAAAGATGCAATGAGTTTATTTACATGAGCAATGAATTTATTTAATAATCAATGAGTATGTTAAGTATGACTTAATCAATTGAAAGTACTTCAAGCTCCATGTTTAAGCTTTCAAAAAGAAATTTTTATACTTCATATTTCAATCAATGAGTTTTTGGAACATTCTTGAATTGATTCTTAATGTCAAATTTATTGTATTCAAGTCAAAAATTGATTTAAAATTAATCTGGAACGAATTTCAAAGTCAATCAGAAAATTTCTGATTTTTGATACGTTCCGGAGCCGACTCTAGAGTTTCAGAGTCGACTCCACTCAGTATACAGAGATTCTGATTTTCTCGAGTCGACCCCTTGATTTCAAGAGTCGACCCCGATTGTCGAGCCGACTCCATGACTGTGAGTCGACTCGCTCAGACACCAGAGAGTTATTTTTCTGAGCACTTCTCGAGTCGACCCCCTTTTCATGAGTCGACCCCCGACTGTCAGGAGCCGACACCTTATTTTCTTGAGTCGACCCCTTAACTTCTGAATGTTTCTATTTTTGGATCGCGTCTTCGAGCCGACTCGCCTAAAGTTGGAGCCGACTCCAACAAATCTGGGCGTGATTTTTCTGATGCCAACTCAGCGCCAACGGTAAGATTTTTCAATAACGGCTATATTTCTTTGTTTCTAACGGCTATATTTTTGCAGATCTATAAATAGAGAGCCTTTTCAAATCAAAAATGAGATCAAGAGAGAAAAAGAAAAATCTTTCAAAAGAGGAAAAACAGAGCGTCATTTGAAAAATCCGAGATTCAAAAATAGAGTGAAAGAAAGGAGTGAAATCAAAGGAGACTTCATCTGTGCTCAAGTTCATCAATCCAAGAAAGTCTAGAAGAAAATCCAAGAGCCATTCAAGATCAAATCAAGAGATTTTCAACATTCAAAGAAAGGGAGAAAAGTTCAAATCAACTCCAACATTCAATCCGTGAAGAATCTGAGCTGAGGCCCGATTCCACACTTCAAAGGAGTTGAGGAAAGAAGAAAGAAGAAAAGCCTGCACTCAAATCAATCTAAACAGGCTTTTCTAAACTTTACTTTTATTTTGAAATATCTGCTCAAAAGGAGCTGTTTTGTACTAAACTCATATTTTTATCTTGTGTTTGCTAATTCAATCAGTGGATTGAATTAGTGGAGGTAGTTTACCTCGGCACAAGCGGATAGCTTGTGTGTTGGGTTTTGTGCTGGTGAGCCCGTGTAAAACCGGCTGGGTTCGTTGTGATCCCGGGAAAACAACAAGTTTGAGTTGTGAGCTTGTAAAACAACTCGGCTGTAATCGAGGAGATTATAGTGTGGACCCAAGTGAATCTTGGGAGTGGACGTAGGTGTTGGATACACCGAACCACTATAAAATCTTTGTGTTTGCCGTGTTTATTTTCTCTCTCTCTTCTATTGTGCTTTTTGAATTAATTGTTATATCCTCTCATCAATAGTTTAAATTGTTTTAAAAGGCTTAAATTTTTAAAGTACCCAATTCACCCCCCCCTCTTGGGTTGCCATCTGGGCCAACAAAGGTGATTGCAGACAACTACCTCATTCCTTGGGCGTGTCATCGGGGGTCTGAAATCGTTATAATTCGAATCTATTTCGATTCAACGAGATCGGTAGCTTTCGAATCTGGTTAGTTAGAGAATCTACGGTTAGGAAGGTTAGCTAGTGCTTTGAGATTCGGTAACTTAGAGGCTCTAGGTCACATTTGGCATCATATGGCTTTTTCCTTTTCTTAGGTCAATCGAAGATGTGGTTGGAATCTTGCCGAATTATCATGGATTTGAATTCTTCCGCACTTGGTTCCGTAGAGGTTCAAGAATAACTCGGTCTAACCGAGGTATAAGAATAGCTCGGTCTCGCCGAGGCACAAGAATACCTCGGTCTGACCGAGGTATGAGGATAGCTCGGTCTTGCCGAGGCATGAGAATGGTTCGGTATGAGAATAGCTTGGTTCAAGAATGGCTCGGTCTCGCCAAGGTGTATTGGCTTTGTTCTTTTCCGGATGTGACAGCTGGCGGATTAAAAATTGAAGATGATCTCGACCATTTTGTAGTATGCATGAATATTAATATGATGATGATTTTACTCCTCATCATGAAGTATAGAGGAATACAATTATCATATAACTTTTTTTTCTTCTATCCTATTCAAATAAGATAATTAATATTATATTTTTTTTATTCTTTCCAAAGAAAAGAAGTAGGACAACCTTCATTACTCTTTTTATATTATTTTTTTATTATCTTTTTTTAAATTCTTCAAAGATTCAAACAATAGAGTTAGACATATCACTATAAAGGAAAACACTTTGTACACCGCCTTCGGTGCAGCAAGGCCTACGTGGGCTGCACCGCTCCTTCCTATTGGTCCATATGGATCTTATGTGGCCTGACATGATGTGACAGAATAGCAAGGAGATAATGTTACTTTTTAATCGTACATCCATTAAAAGTCGTTCAGCCTTTCACCATTGGTGTGAAGATGAAAATGCCCTTTCCCTCCAGCCTACTTCAACCCGCCATCTTATTTGGATTTTGCTGATAAAAATCGTAAGGTTCTGGCCTGGAAGAAGAGTATCCGAAGGAGTGGCAAAGCTCTGCCATACGACATCCTAGTTCAAAACTTTAAGACAAAGCATCAGTTTAAACCCACGACACCCTAGTTGGAAACCCATGACACCCTGGTTCATAACCCACGACACCCTGGTTCAAAACCTTAAGACAAAGCATCAGTTCAAACCCACGACACCCTAGTTGGAAACCCACGACACCCTAGTTCATAACCCATGACACCCTAGTTCAAAACCTTAAGACAAAGCATCAGTTCAAACCCACGACACCCTAGTTGGAAACCCACGACACCCTAGTTCATAACCCACGATACCCTAGTTCAAAACCTTAAGACAAAGCATCAGTTTAAACCCACGACACCCTAGTTGGAAACCCATAACACCCTAGTTCATAACCTTAAGACAAAGCATCAGTTCAAACCCACGACACCCTAGTTGGAAACCCACGACACCCTAGTTCATAACCCATGACACCCTAGTTCAAAACCTTAAGACAAAGCATCAGTTTAAACCTACGATACCCTAGTTGGAAACCCATGACACCCTAGTTCATAACCTTAAGACAAAGCATCAGTTCAAACCCACGACACCCTAGTTGGAAACCCACGACACCCTAGTTCATAACCCACGATACCCTAGTTCAAAACCTTAAGACAGAGCATCAGTTCAAACCCATGACACCCTAGTTGGAAACCCACGACACCTTAGTTCATAACCCACGATACTCTAGTTCAAGACCCATAACACCCTAGTTCAAGACCCATGACACCCCCAGTTCAAGACCCACGACACCCCAGTTCAAGACCCACGACACCCTTTTAAGACCCATGACACCCTAGTTCAAGACCCACGACACCCCAGTTCAAGACCCACGACACCCCTAGTTCAAGACCCATGACACCCTAGTTCAAAACCCAGGACACCCCAGTTCAAGACCCACGACACCCCAGTTCAAGACCCACGACACCCTAGTTCAAGACCCATGACACCCCCAGTTCAAGACCCATGACACCCTAGTTCAAGACCCACGACACCCCCAGTTCAAGGCACACGACACCCCAGTTCAAGACCCACGACACCCCTAGTTCAAGACCCACGACACCCCAGTTCAAGACCCATGACACCCCTAGTTCAAGACCCATGACACCCCCAGTTAAAGACCCATGACACTCTAGTTCAAGACCCACGATACCCTTAGTTCAAGACCCACGACACCCCAGTTCAAGACCCACGACACCCCTAGTTCAAGACAGATCGAAAGGGAAACAACGAAGCAAAGTCGCCTCCCCTCGCCGAGGAAAACCGTCCTCCCGAGAATAAGGCAAAACAGGTCGATGTTGCCCCCAACCACGAGACGGAGCGGCAGCCCGGAGGAGTGGGCGGTGGAGATGGCGGCTTCTCGGTCTACAGCAGCCCCTCCAAGTTTCTTATCCTCTGCCTGAACGCCATACAAGATGCTTGGGTCGCGGAAGGGACGTCCGACGGAAGTGTGGAGGGGAATCTCTTGGCCAGCACTTGGGGCATGGAGTTCTGGAGGTGCTGCTCTGCCGGGTCGAATATATTGGACACGAGTGGGGCCTGTGCTAACAGAGAGCAGATCGCTTGGCTGGTTTCCACGGCTTGTGATATCGTTGCACAGAAGGAGAAGCAGGGGATTCTACAGGCAACATAACAGCTTGTGATGTCCTTCACGACACATCCATCCCCAAGCCCAAGCTCCGAGCGTTGGTCGAACACCGCCTTGCCGAAGAGGGTGAACTTCTTGATGAACTTCTGGTCGAACACCACACTAGAGGTGAGCATGAAGAACCACCTCTTCGCCTCCGAGCCACCCAAGCTGTACTCAATACATTATCTCGGGCTGAAGCCATGGCTATGCTATTGGGACTACGACTGCAATTGGAACATCAGTGACTAGCGTGTGTACGCAAAGGAAGATCGAGCTAGACTAGGACCGAAAGTTGGCGGTAGAGAGCAATTTCCCGGACGGCCACTTGAAGATCAACATTTCGAACCGAAGGCAAAACGTGTGAAGAGGACGTAGGAGTCATGAGCCGCTGTTACTACTTCTAGCTAACATCAGTTGGAGTTTCTTTTGGTTTGATTCCATCGATACATAGAACAACACTTGGTATTCTTTGATTTAAATATTATTTAGATTTTTTATACTAAGAGTGATTGAAATTTAATTTTATTTTGTTAATATTAAAATTATCACAGCCAGCCCCTTCCTAGCTTTTGTTGCAATATTTATTTATTTTGAAAAGTTAGAATTTTCGGAGAATCACCTGTTCTTTGACAGACCCAGCGGATTCCAATCGGAGATCGCGTAGTTTGGACAGTTTCAGACACATGTACATGTCTTCGTAACTCCGTTTTGTTGCCTGTAGAATCCCCTGCTTCTCCTTCTGTGCAACGATATCACAAGCCGTGGAAACCAGCCAAGCGATCTACTCTCAATTAGCACGGGCCCACTCGTGTCCAATATATTCGACCCGGCAGAGCAGCACCTCCAGAACTCCATGCCCCAAGTGCTGGCCAAGAGATTCCCCTCCACACTTCCGTCGGAAGTCCCTTCCGTGACCCAAGCATCTTGTATGGCATTCAGGCAGAGGAAAGGAAACTTGGAGGGGCTGCTGTAGACCGAGAAGCCGCCATCTCCACCACCCACTCCTCTGGGCTGCCGCTCCGTCTCGTGGTTGGGGGCAACGTCGACCTGTTTTGCCTTCTTCTCGGGAGGACGGTTTTCCTCGGCGAGGGGAGGCGACTTTGCTTCGTTGTTTCTCTTTCGATCTGTCTTGAACTAGGGGTATCATGGGTCTTGAACTAGGGTGTCGTGCGTCTTGAACTAGGGGTGTCGTAGGTCTTGAACTGGGGTGTCGTGGGTCTTGAACTAAGGGTTTCGTGGGTCTTGAACTAAGGTGTCATGGGTCTTTAACTAGGGGTGTTATGGGTCTTGAACTAGGGGTGTCATGGGTCTTGAACTAGGTTATCGTGGGTCTTGAACTGGGGTGTCGTGGGTCTTGAACTAGGGGTGTTGTGGGTCTTGAACTGGGGTGTCGTGGGTCTTGAACTAAGGGTGTCGTGGGTCTTGAACTAGGATGTCATGGGTCTTTAACTGGGGGTGTCGTGGGTCTTAAACTAAGGGTGTCGTGGTTCTTGAATTAGGGTGTCATGGGTCTTTAACTGGGGGTGTCATGGGTCTTGAACTAGGGGTGTCATGGGTCTTGAACTAGGGTGTCGTGGGTCTTGAACTGGGGTGTCGTGGGTCTTGAACTAAGGGTGTCATGGGTCTTGAACTAAGGGTGTCATGGGTCTTTAACTAGGGGTGTCATGGGTCTTGAACTAGGGATGTCGTGGGTCTTGAACTGGGGTGTCGTGGGTCTTGAACTAGGGGTGTCGTAGGTCTTGAACTGGGGTGTCGTGGGTCTTGAACTGGGGGTGTCGTGGGTCTTGAACTAGGGTGTCATGGGTCTTGAACTGGGGGTGTCATGGGTCTTTAACTAGGGTATCGTGGGTCTTGAACTAGGGTGTCGTGGGTCTTGAACTGGGGTGTCGTGGGTCTTGAACTGGGGTGTCCTGGGTTTTGAACTAGGGTGTCATGGGTCTTGAACTAGGGGTGTCGTGGGTCTTGAACTGGGGTGTCGTGGGTCTTGAACTAGGGTATCGTGGGTCTTAAAAGGGTGTCGTGGGTCTTGAACTGGGGTGTCGTGGGTCTTGAACTGGGGGTGTCGTGGGTTTCAAACTAGGGTGTCGTGGGTTTAAACTGATGCTTTGTCTTAAGGTTTTGAACTAGGGTGTCGTGGGTTATGAACTAGGGTGTCGTGGGTTTCCAACTAGGGTGTCGTGGGTTTGAACTGATGCTTTGTCTTAAGGTTATGAACTAGGGTGTCATGGGTTTCCAACTAGGGTATCGTGGGTTTAAACTGATGCTTTGTCTTAAGGTTTTGAACTAGGGTGTCGTGGGTTATGAACCAGTGTGTCGTGGGTTTCCAACTAGGATGTCGTGGGTTTGAACTGATGCTTTGTCTTAAGGTTTTGAACTAGGGTGTCATGGGTTATGAACTAGGGTGTCGTGGGTTTCCAACTAGGGTGTCGTGGGTTTGAACTGATGCTTTGTCTTAAGGTTTTGAACCAGGGTGTCGTGGGTTTCCAACTAGGGTGTCGTGGGTTTAAACTGATGCTTTGTCTTAAAGTTTTGAACTAGGATGTCGTCTGGCAGAGCTTTGCCACTCCTTCGGATACTCTTCTTTCAGGCCAGAACCTTACGATTTTTTATCAGTAAAATCCAAATAAGATGGCGGATTGAAGTAAGCTGGAGGGAAAGGGCATATTCGTCTTCACACCAATGGTGAAAGGCTGAACGACTTTTAATGGATGTACGATTAAAAAGTAACATTATCTCTCTGCTATTCTGTCCCATCATGTCAGGCCACATAGAATCCATGTGGACCAATAAGAAGGAACGGTGCAGCCCACATAGATCTTGCTGCATCAAAGACGATGTACAAAATATTTTCCCACTATAAATTTCAGTCCGGTCTAAATGTACATGTCAAAATTCTTCCTCCGTGACTTCGGAATCAAAGCAAGACATTTCTGCCACCTGCCTTCAAATAGTCTGCGCGCGGTGGATTGCATCTCGACTCCCTCGTCGGTGGCCCTTGTTTTCAAGCATCAACGGTCCCATCCCGTACCATGGTTCTATACCCATCTTTCACCTACTTTTATTTTTTTTAAGTTAAAAAAATACTTTTAAAAATAAACAAAGAAAAATAAATCGTTATTTTTTAAAATCATCTGAATGCAAAATATAGTTATTTTCATAGTTAGCAGTCAAAAATATACTGTAGAGTGACAAAACGTTAAAAAAAAAAGTAAGTCAAGATTCATTTGTAAAGCAAGACAAGACTACGTATTTTTAGTGTGATTAACGAATCAGGTTTTTTTTTTTTTTTTTTTGCTAATATGCTATTTTCATTTGAAGCCCTCTTTATCCTTAAAATTTCATCACTTCCTAACGATTTTTAATTCTCTTGGAAAGACAGAAATATCTTTCGATAATGAAAACTAGCATAAAATCAGTTGGCACTGCAGCTTTTGAAATAATTTAGATGAAAAAAATGTTGAAATATCAGAATCTTTACCTCTTCTTTAGTACCAGTGCATACTCTGTAAGAAAGATCTTGTTTGTTTTTTTCTCTTAATTCCTCTGTGCCAAGAGCAAGACTATTAATGTTCATCCCATTCTGAAAAATATTCTTAATTTTTTTTAGCCTCTTTTCTCTCTTTATATTATACATTTTGGTACTAGCTTTTTATTAAAGTTTGGAAAAAGGTTGGAACACTCGCCTTCATTCCCAATTTATGGTAAAATAAAAGTAGAAATAAAAACAATGGTATATAAAATTTATAAGTATCAATATGACAACTATGATTAGCATTGGGTTCAATTAATTGATCCGAACAAATATGATTCGATCCGATTGATGAAATAAACGAAAGCTTACTGCATCCGATTGATGAAATAAACTAAATTTTTCTCTTTAAATTCATGTAAGTGCATCAGATTGAAATGTGGCCAAGCAAAATTCTCTAGGTGTGCTTCTCAATAATATTTTATTTTGGAAAAAGAACTACAACCATTCCCTAAAGAAAAGAATTAAAAGGAAACAGAGATAAAGGGCCAATAGAGCAGTTAACTATCATTTTGCCAAAAAAAAGATCAAGATCTCAAAATGAAAATTGCATGTTTCTAATATCATGACATTCCATGACTTCTAATATCATGACATTCCGAGACTTCCAATATCATGACATTCCAATGACTTCCAACGACCATGAAAAACAAACTCCAATGTCAAACACCCCTGGTGAACAAAATCATCTCTTTTTACCCCCTCAATGGGGGTCAATCAGAAAGCTATCCTTTGAAGTTTAAATATCAACTAAAGTAAATCCAAACTCCTAACCCCAACTTACAAGACATCTTTCATCGGCAAACCACCTTGGAAAAATAAAAAAACTTCTTGTATTCTACCGAAGTTATGGCCTTGTCTTCTTTTTTCCCCCTCAATGGGGGTCAATCAGAATTCAGAAAGTTCTTTGAAGTTTAAATATCAACTAAAGTGAACCAAACTCCTAACCCCAACTTACAAGGCATCTTTCACCAGCAGACCACCTTGGAAAAAAAACTTGTTGTATTCTACCAGAGTCATGACCTTGTCTTCTTTACTTTGACTAGACTGTTCCACCATGTCACGACAAAGAGTACAAATGCATTCTTCTCGATCGTAAGCACTAGAAAAATGCTTTCACTCTTAGCTGCTACAAGGCTCCGCAAACCGTAAACCCACCCGGCCCAAAACAACCAAAAAAAAAAAGAACACTAATCCAGTTCTCCGCAAGAAGATCTCCACCAAAGAGAATAAAAAATAATAACAAACACATGAAAAGATTATCGCAAACCACCTCATTCTTAGCAACCAGAAAAGATAGAAAATGTGACAAGTAAACCCTAGAACCTTAGAAAAAAGATCCGAAAAATAGCTGAATTAATCAAGAACGAGGATTTCTTGAACTCGCATTGTGAAAATCTCGAACTCGTACCAACAAAAATCAAAAACCCCTGGAAGAGAAAGACAAGAGAGAGAGAGGGAGAGAAAGGAGCTAAAGGAAGGGGGGACAAAGGGGCCGGTGGAGAGCTCTTGAAGCGGTGGCACGGGGAAATCTTTTTGCTCTTCGAAAATCCTAGGGCGATGACGAGCCGATGAGAGTCCTAGGGTTTGGACTTGGGAGGGGTCTTTTAAAGAAAGAGAGTACCATTTCGGAGAGTAAAGCAAAGAAGGGAGAGTAAAGCCTACCTGGAAGTCGATGGTTGCCGAAGGTGATGACCGACGAAGACGAAGAATGAGAAGACTTTGGCGAGGCGAAGACCGAAGAATGAAACGCGGGCGAGGAGAGGTTCAGGAGATTCAGAGACGGCCATCGTGAGTGAATGAAACACTGGGGTTATGGTTTTGGGATAAAACTTGCGATGCCTACATTCGTCGCAATGGAGTCGCTAATATTAGCAAAACTAGCGATGCTAATATTCGCGTTCCTATTTTGTGATGCATCAAAAAATGTATTGTTAAATTTTAATTTATTAATATTAGCAAAACTAGTGATGCCGCTATTCGTGTCGCTATTTTGCGATGCTAAAATTGCATCACAAAATGCATTGTTAAATTTTAATTTCTTATTTAAATTGCATCGCAAAATATGTATCGCTATTTAGCGATGCATTCTATGCGTCGCTAATATGCATCCTCAAATTTTAATTTCTTATTAATATTTACATTGCAATTGCGTCACTATTTAGCGATGCAAAATAATGCATCACTAAATTACAACGCGAATAATACATCGCTAATATGGGTCCTTAAATTTTAATTTCTTATTAATATTTGCATCGCAACTGATTCGCTATTTAGTGACAAAATAATGCATCGCTAAATTGCGACGCAAATTATGCATCGCTAATATGGGTCTTCAAATTTTAATTTCTTATTAATATTTGTGTCGCAACTGCATCACTATTTAGTGACGCAAAAATTTGCATCACTGTTTCATCGCTATTTAACTTATTTCTTTCATTTATTTATTTCTGTTGTCTTCTCTTCTTGGGCATCGCAATGTGGTCGCTATTTAGCGACAAAAAGATTGTGTCGCTAAGAAGCGTCGCAATCTTGCTGTTTTCTTGTAGTGTGAGAAGAAGGCTCTTGCAGAAGAGTTCCTCAAGAACGGCTTCTTTGGAAGCCTTGAGAGCTCTACTCGATCTTTATTGGAGTTTTTTTTCAGTAAAAGAGTGAGCATACCTGGAAGACTTCAAGATAGAGCATATATATAGGTTGCCAGGATGATGACAGACAACTACCTGATTCCTTGGACATGTCCGGGGGTCCGAAATCGTTATGATTCAAATATGATTCGAATCAAATTTGTTATGAGATCTGTAGCTTTCAAATTTGGTTAGTTAGAGAATCTACAGTTAGGGTGGTAAGCTGGTACTTTGAGATTCGGTGACTTAGAGGCTCTAGGTCACATTTGGCATTATCTAGCTTTTTCCCTGTCTTAGGACATTCAGAGACCCACGTGGTTGAAATCTTGTCGAATTATCATGGATTTGAATTCTCTTGCGCTTGGTTCCACAAAGGTTCAAGAACACCTCGGTCTGACCGAGGTATGAGGATAGCTCAGTCCCGCCGAGGGACAAGAATACCTCGGTTCGACTGAGGTATGAGGATAGCTCGATCTTGCCAAGGCATGAGAATGGTTCGATATAAGAATAGCTTGGTCTGAGAATGGCTCGGTCTCGCCGAGGTGTATCGGCTCTATTCTTTTCTGGATGTGACAGCTGGCAGATCAAAAATCAAAGGTGATCTCGACCTTTTTATCGTATGCACGAATATTGACGTGATGACGATTTTATCCCTCATCATATGCCCCCCACTCCCTAGTCCAAAGCATAGGCTCGAGCATAGGGAGTAGAATTCTAGGCGGCCTTATCCGATTGAAGAAATTCAAACAGGCGGAGGCATGCCATAAGGCCCCCATAAATGCCAGGCTGCCACTTCATCATTTCTTCTTATCGCAAGAGGAGGAAACCCCTCGCCTTCCACTGTTGGCTGTGGATGGAATGGCACATGGCAGGCTCAAGGTTTGGCGACTCATGGGGATTCTCACCTCGTTGAAACAATTTAATAGAGGTGGGCAGAGTTATCTTTCATTACACTTTCTCTCTTGTTCTTCCTCTAAACGTCTTCAACCCATGATTAGACATGGCTGACATTTCTTTCGCTGATCTTGGAGACAAGGAATGCCCCATTGACTCGGCCTCGACGATGAACCCTGTAGATCTGGAGAGGATTCACCGGGATTACTGGTTCACAAGCGATATTCAGATGCGGGTCCCCGGTCTTGAGCAGAGGGTGCCTAATCAATTGGAGTCGGTGGTCTTTTTCTATGAGGAGAGTTTCAAAGTGGGACTCCATTTTTCCCTTAATCGATCGGTGAGCGGTATAATGAAGCATTATGTCATCTGCCCAACAATGATTACACATAATAGCTAGAGTTATATCATTGGGTTCATCTTCCTATGCGCATTAATGGGGTTAAAGGCGACGGTTCCTCTGTTCCGGGCTTGTCATAGCCTCACATCTTCCAAAGATTCTATTTAGCATTATATTGGGCCATGAAAGAACTTTAAGAGGTTTTTGAAAGTTTCGACTTTCATCAAAGGATGAAAGTCACAATTTTTATTGTTGAATTGGATGATGCGTTCGACTTTCCTTGTCAATGGGGGGCCTCTTCCCATCGAGCTGAACCAGCGTCCGACGTTGTCAAGAGCGAAGAAGGAGGACTTCAACATTCTTTATGGCAGCAAGGTGGTCCCAATCGACGCTCTTTTGACTGAAGAGACACTCTATAATGCCAAGCTAAGCCGAGTCGATCCCTTAAGTAAGTGCGACATCACCTTCTTCACGTCTGAATGTCTCTGTAGGGATGTAGCTGACCGTTCCATGATTTGCAGGGATCAGGTATGAGTTTGGGGCTCATATGAGAGGAGTGCTTGCGATCGACTATGGCGATTCGAGCGAAAAGAAAAGTACCAAGTATCACCGTACTGTTTCATCGACTCTCGCTAGAGGGAAGAGGGCCAAACTTGAGCGGAGGCTATCAACTTCTCCCTCCAGGCTACAACTGGCTCTGCCGAGCCATTCGCAAGGACTGACTGAGTCCCCACCTTCGAGCCCGCTGAGGGGGAACATTGCAGGGGAGCCAACCCCAACTCCCATCTTAGCACTAGAATTTGAGGGGCCAACACCTGGTAATGAAGCCAGAGAGGTAGCGGCTCGGGTAGAGAAGGAGCTTGGTCATTTTCCTGAGCCAACGGATGATGATTTTTGGATAACGGAATTTCTTTATCCCATGGCTACTGATGCACCTTACCCTGAAGGGGAGAGTTCCATGAGTCAATAGAGGTTGAGGGAATTATTCTTCGAAGATCGGGTGGCTGCATTTGCAGCGAGTGTTGTTTCGCCTCCAACAGGATCCCCTCTCCGTGAGGTTAAAGAGGAAGGAGGAGAAAGAAGAGGTCCACCGGATGGAGAAGGGGCTCCCTCGATGAGGATGGAGGAGATAGGGCCCTTGGGGACGTCAGCAGGCGATGAGAAAATGATAGGTTGGCTTAGTCCCCTCCTTGATCCCTCGGGCGGTGCTATTGAAGAGTCTCAGATTGACAACTTTTTTAGTATTCTTTATGAGAAGGGATGTGCCATTTACCCTGAAGTAGGAGAAGACAGTCGTCGGAGAGTCACTTTTTTGGTTGAGGGATTTGAGGTGCCTTCTGACTTAGAAGACTGTGCATCGGTCCCTAGCCAATACATCGTAAGGGATGTAAATTCTTCCTGCATTCGGGTGAGTTTTTTCTCTTCATGCCTTCTCAAATGTTTGGCACAGTTTTTCTGAACCTAACTGTTTGGCTCTATTGTAAGCGATTCTCCTTCAGCAGGTACTCTTTGGGCACCTGATCTCGGCCAATAAATACAACAGGGAGATCTTGCATGAGGCCGAGGCATTCCATGCCAAAATAAACTTGGCTGATCAACACTCAGAGGAGTTGATGAGGGTGCAAGCCGAGCTTGACGAGGTCAGGAGGTCGGGCAAAGATGCCCGATTCAAGGTGTTACAACTTCGAGTGGAGGTAACCGAGCTTGGGGAGGCTCAAAAAATAGACGATGAAGCTCGATCATAAATGTTGAGGTTTCGAGGAGAGGCCCAAAGGGAGATCGACTTCCTTAATGGCAGGGTTGTTGAAAAAAAAAGTCCTATTTTGAGGCTTGGCTCGAGTCCTGCCAGAAACAAATTTTCGATCTTACGACCGAGCTACGTCAAGTGCAATCCGATGGCTCCAGGGACTGGATGGATCTTTAACAGGCCTGGAAGGACATAAGCAGATGCAGAAAAGAGAGGGAGAAGGCTCAAAAAAGAGCCTTCTCTGGATGGATAAGACCAAGGCTGCTCGCCACGCTAAAGAGGTATGTCCTCTTACTGTTTCTACACAATCGTTCATCTCTTTCCCATAGTTAGAACTGACTTTACTATTTGTTTTATTTGTTATTTTTCCTTCTCTGGATAGATAAGACCAAGGCCGAGGCAGCTGATCAGATAAAGGCTCTGGCCAAGGATTTAGTCTCGAGCCGGAAGAAGTGCTCTGAGTGGAGCATTGGGTAGCGAAGGCAGACAATGAAATCGCTCTGGCGATTGAGAAATATAAAAGCTCGGAAGAATTCGCTCGTAAGCAAATTCAATTTTCAAAGGAGGCATACCGAGTCGGAGCATGCAAGGTCCGAGCGAGAGTGATTCAGGAGTACCCAGATATCAACCTCTCATTTTTGCAGGATGAGAGGTATTGCTTTCCATCGTCGACAACCGAAGCATTGGCAGCGCCCTCTCCATCCGATGATGGTGACGATGATGAAGATGCTCCCGGCATCGATTTTGAAGTGGCCTCAGAAGGAGATCTAACGGAGGCTCCTTCAGAAATCATTAAGGAAACAGAGGCCTCGAGACCTACCGCCGAGGAAACCGGGGTTTCGCAGACATCTGCCGAGGTGGACACGTCCCTGGGGCCGAGTAACAGAGAGGGTTGGCCATATCAGCGTGCTTCAGATGTTGCTAAAATTGCCCCCAAATATAAAGATGGGACTTAGAGATCCATCTTTTCACATTTTTATTTCATTTTTGTAATATGAACGATATTATGATACGAATGAATCGTTTTGTTTTTCTCCATGTATTTTGTTGTTTTGGTACTTGCGTGTTATACAAACTTTTAGCTCATCCATGCCTTGTTTAAACTTTACTTACTACGATGCCAAATAAATAGTCCAGTTTCGTTATTGCTCGAAGAATTTCGAAATGACTTTGTCACAATTGAAGAAGTCACCCGGTCTTGTTGAGACCAACTCGGCCGGATTTGCTGAAGCGGAAGATAGCACGACTCTACCAAAACAAAAGGAATGGTTCGGCTTTGCCGAGGTAGAGGAAATAATTTGGCTTCGCTGAAATGGAGAGAACTGTTCAGCTCAGCCAAAGCGCAGAAAGTGGCTCGGATTTGCCAAGGAGGGGGATAGCTCAGCTTTGCCAAGGTTTATCTTATTTTTCCAAGGCATTCATCTCATATTTAATTCCTCATCTTTTCTGATCGATTTTCCTTTTCGTACGCACCAAGCATTCAATTGCTAGTAGACTGCATATTTTTTTTGAGGTTTTTTCAAATTTATCCGTATCTTGAGGATTTGCAGACAATTCCTCACACTTAAGGTCTCTGATCCAAGATCAAGAGAAGATCCTTTTCTTTTATTGTGGCATGGGGAATATCTTTAGTATACCTATCGAGTCTCGTTAAGGTGTTGCAATGTGGCCTTGATTGGGGCATAATTATGGCGGCCTGGTTCCGAAGTCGCCTCTCCATTAATGGCTGTTTTTAGTGTAGTGCCTATAAAAAGGGGAAAAGCAGAAGGGGGTCTGAGCATGCCCGGGAAGGTCTTCAAGTAGAAAGAAACTCTCATGGCTCTTCTCACGCTGAGGTTAAGTGTTGCGGGGTTGAGTTTTCTCCTCGAAGCTTGGCTTAGCTCCAATGGCTGGGTTGATGAGGAAGCTACTGAGGAGCAAGTAATCCTCGATGAAAATGTTATGGAGGTCATATGCAAAGCGCAAGAGGAGGGTAGTGGTCATATGGAAAGCGCACATAGTTGCTTTCTGTTTGGCTCTATTCATACGTCGTGGGGCCATGGGGACAATTAGAAATGTAATTTTTTATGGGCCACGGCTTCCACAGGCTTTCCTTCATTTTTAATCTTTAAATGGGTGCCATTTTGTGTCTCTCAGTTCATCTGACTGAAGACTTGCTAGAGGGCTTCCATTGAGGAAGAAGGTAAGCAGTGCTGGGCTATTTTCTTTTGTAATATTGCCCAGCAACTCAGACTACCTAACGGAGTTGTCTTTTTTGATTTCCTTGAATCATATGTAGAAGTTACGTTGAAGCAGCATCGTGTGCTGAGTTCACTTGTTTAAAAATTTTCTTTTGCTTTTTGTGTGTTTCCTGTGCTGTAATGCACCTATAATGCCTTGAGAGGCTGTAAAGAATTTTTTGTAATGAAATAAAAGAACTTTTTCCTTTGCACATGTAGCTATTTTAGTTGTTTCACTTTTTTCTTGCAAAGCGCAAGTTTTTCCCAACGTATCGTTTCTGCATTTTTCTCGATGTGCAAATCTCTCATATACGTTGGATCGAAGGATGTGGGGTGAAGACTCTGTCTTGCCGAGACACGTGAATAGTCATTAAGGTATCCTTTTGCTAAGGAAAATGGTCATATTCAATATTGACAAGTCAGGGGCATTTTAGAGACTTAATTCTTTGCCAAATGGTTCGATTTAAACCTGCCGATGCGCATTAGAGCATGTTGGCTCTTTAAGGGTATAGCCCATGACTTATCTTAGGCTGGGGCAAGGACTGGGTGGCCTTGCTAACTTTTGATGGGAGTTTGGTCATGCTGAGCATCTCCAAAAGTTCTTACATAACTCGTCGGCACAGCCTGGTCATGCTAAGGCTTGGAAAAATCGCTCGATCTTGCTGAGGCTTGAAAAAAGATTACATTTTACTAGGTGTTGCCAAGGTATGGAGAAATTGTTTGGCCCTCGAACTTGCCGAGGGTGTTCGAACATACCGAGTCTTTGTTGATATTTAGCTCGACCCTCGGATATACCGAAAGTGCTCGGACATACTGAGTCTTTGTTAATATTTAGTTCAGCCCTCGAACATACCGAGAGTGCTCGGACATACCGAGTCTTTGTTGATATTTAGCTCGGCCCTAGGACATACCGAGAGTGCTCGGACGTACTAAGTCTTTGTTGATATTTAGCTCGGCTCTCGAGCATACCAAGAGTGCTCAGACATACCGAGTCTTTGTTGGGGGGACCCGTAGGCCAGTAGTTGGATGAAACCTGTCTCTTATCAAAGACTTTGGGAGAGATTGTTTGAAGCATAAACAGCGTAAAATCTCATTATTGTAAATAGGGTGAGTTTGGTGAGAGCATACTTTATTGATGATATTTCTGAAGGTTGTCCGAATTCCAGTTCGAGGAATAAATTTTTCTTCTAGATCCTGGAGCTTATAAGTGTCGGGCCTAATGACCTCTGCAACTCAATGGGGGCCTTCCCAATTTGGAGATAGCTTCCCTTGCTCTAATGGTTTGGAGATAGATGCCTTGCGGAGCATAAGATTGCCTGACAGGAAGGACTTTCCTTTAACTCAGGAGGAATGATACCGAGCTATTCTTTGTTGATAAGCTGCAATTCAGATTCGGGCCTTCTCTCTGACTTCTTTTATCAAGTCGAGGTTGGTTAGGAGCTGCTTATCATTCGACTCCTCCGAATAATTCTCCACCCACGGTGATGGTAGCCCTATCTTCAAAGGAATGACAGCGTTCATACTGAAGGCCATTTTGAAAGGAGTCTCGCCTGTAGGGACCCTCTGGGTGGTTCGGTAGGCCCATAAGATATAATGAAGCTCCTTCGCCCATCTTCCTCGAGCCATGTTGAGCCGGGCTTTAATTCCTTGCAACAAGGTTTGATTGGTCACTTCAGCTTCTCCATTGGCTTGAGGATGCCCAACTGAAGTGAGACGGTGGCAGATGTTGTGATCTTCACAGAACTCTCAAAATTTGGGATTGTCAAACTGTCTCCCATTATCGATGATGATGGTATGCGGAAGGCCGAATCGATAAATGATAGGTCTCCATATGAAATCTCTAGCCCGAGCCTTAGTTATTGGGCAACTACCTTGGTCTCGCCTACTTGATGAAATAGTCGATTGATACAAACAAAAACTTCCTCTGTCCGGTGGCAAGAGAAAAAGGACCGAGGATGTCCATTCCCCACTTGAAAAAAGGCCAAACAGATGTTATGGGTGTTAAGTGAGCAGAGGAGAGTCTTTATATATTTGAATGTCGCTGGCATGAGTCACAGGCTCGGACAAGATCATCGACATCTTTCTGCATAGTTGGCCAGTAGTACCTCTAGCGCAACACCTTGTGGCATAAGGCTCGGCCGCCAAGATGATTGCCACAGATGCCCTCATGGACTTCCCGAAGAGCATAATCGGCCTTCGATGAACGAAGGCATTTGAGCAATGGTATAGAGAAGGATCTCTTGTACAGCTGGTCATCGAGTAGGACATAATGTGATGCTTGCATCTTCAATTTTCTTGCATCCTTTCTGTTAGTTGGGAGTGACCCTTCTTTGAGATATTTAAGGATTGGGTCTAACCAGGATGGTTCAACATCAATCTGCATCACTTGATTAGCATCGGCAATGCTGGACTTTTCTAGGACCTCCAAGTGAAAATTTTTGCTCGAGTGTTGATCCATTCATTGATTTTGATGATTAATAAAGGAATTGAGTATATTTATTTGATTACTAATGGATTTTATAAGTGTTTCAGGACTTAAATTTATTTGATCAATTTAAAGGAATTAAGAAATGAATTTTGAATCAAATACAAATCAGAGATTTCAAGTTTCAGAGCTTGGAGTCGACACCTAGAAAGTCTGGAGCCGACCCCATGGCCAATTCAATTTTAATCTGATTTTTGATACAACCTGGAGCCGACACCTAGAGTTTCGAGCCGACACCTAAGGTTTCGGAGTCGACACTTACAGTGTCTGGAGCCGACTCCGATGTGGGGACAGAACGTTGATTTTTTGAGCATCCTGGAGCGACACCTACAGTATTCGGGAGCCGACACCTGACGACGCTGAGCCGACACTTACTTTTGCGGAGCCGACTCTACGACGAACTCAGATTTTACTATTTATGGAAAAACGATTCGGAGCCGACACCTGAAAAGCTGGAGCCGACTCCAACCCACCTGGACGAAAAATCAAAAATGCCAGATCAGCTCTAACGGTAATATTTTTGATTTCTGACATCTAACGGCTATTTTTTGTGAATGGAAAATCCTTCCAGGTACACTCCAACGGCTAGATTTCCACCCAAAAATGAATCAAAGAAAATCTATAAAAAGGAGGAAAAACAACCGTTTGAAAGAAAAAAGAAGAGAAAAATAGAAACGGATAGACAAAGATCAAAAATCAAAATCCGAGAAGTCTTGAGCCTTATATCCAAGAGAGGAGCTTTCAATTCAAAACCTTCCACTCCACAAAGCTCAAAGAAGAATCCAAGCCGTTCAAATAGTGAAAAATCGGAGGATTCTCAACTAGAAGAAAGAGACCAACTTTTCAATCTTCTCAACTGCATCTACTGTGAGGAATCGGAGCTGAGGCTTGATTCAACCCAGCAAGAAGAAGAGGAAAAGAAGAAAAGAAGAAAAGCTCAAAGCCAAACAACTTCAAACCAGGCTTTTCTAAACCTATTTACTTTTCTTTGAATATTTGCTCATTAAGGAGCTGTGAAAATTTGTAAAACATTCTTATACTTGTTTGTGCCTAGTTCAATCAAAGGGGATTGAACTAGTGGAGGTTGTTAACCTCGGGTCAAGCTAGTTTAGCTTGAGTTTTGGGTTGTGTGCTGGTGAGCCCAAAAAACCGGCTGGGTTCGTTGTGATCCCGGGTAAAACAACAAGTTTGAGTTGTGAACTTGTAAAACAACTCGGCTGTAATCGAGGAGATTATAGTGTGGACCCAAGTGGATCTTGGGAGTGGACGTAGGTGTTGGATACACCGAACCACTATAAAATCTTTGTGTTTGCCGTGCTTCCATTGTCTCTATCTCTATCTCTATTTTATTGTTGTACTTTATATTTACATTGCATTTATTTTCATTCATCTTAAGCAAACAATTTTTCAAGAGGCTAAATTTTTAAAGAACCCAATTCACCCCCCCCCCCTCTTGGGTTGTCATCTGGGCCAACATCGAGGTCCATCGAATCGGTGGTCGCCAGGCGAGATAAAAGGTCAGCGCGCACATTCTCTACTCTTGAAACCTGGATGACTTCAAATTCAGAAAAATATGAGGACAGATCGTGCACCCTTTGGAGATATCGAATCATGTTCAGCTCTTGAGCTTCGAATTCTCCTCACACATGTCAGGCCATAAATTGAGAGTCAGTGTAGGCATTTAGCTTTTTAATTCCAAGATTGCGAGCGATGCGGAGTCCAACGAGCAAAGCCTCATACTCTGCCTCATTGTTGGAGGCTGGAAAGGAGAAGCATATGCCATACTCAAGGGCCGCACCCTCTGGACTTGTAAGAACCAAGCCGGCACCAGAGCCATTTGCGTTAAACGATCCATCCGCATGAACCAGCCATAGAGCATCGATTTTTGGTTGCTCTGAGGTATTCGAAGTGGAACCATCCTCAGGAATGGTGCATTCAAGGAGAAAATCTGCCAGAATTTGTGATTTGTTGGCCGGGCATGGCTGATACCGGATATCATGCTCACTTAGTTCAACAACCCATTTAGTCATTCTTTTGGACATTTTCGGATGGTGAAGGATTGGCTTGATGGGTTGGTCGGTCAGGACCATCGCAGTGTGTTCTTGAAAGTAAGGTTGCATCTTTCGAACAAATGTTATGAGGGATAACACCACCTTTTCAATTCGGGCATACCTCGTCTCAGCATCCTGAAGTATTTTGCTAACATAGTAAATCAGCTTTTAGATTTTAGCCTCCTCTCGGATTAGCACAGACCCGACGGCACCCTCAGAGACTGCCAGGTATAGATATAGCATCTCCCCAGGCCTCGGACTGCTAAAGAGAGGTGGCGAGACGAGATATTTCTTTAGGTCTTTGAAGGATTTCTGGCAGTCCGAGGTCCACTAAAAGTTCTTAGCCGACGAAGTGCCTTAAAGAAGGGCAAACATCTCTGGGCTGACCGAGCAACAAAGTGGTTGAGGGCCGCTATTCTTCCGGTAAGGCGTTGAACCTCCTTGACTGATCCTAGAGGTAACATTTGCTGCAGAGCTTGAATTTTCTGTGGATTTATCTTAATGCCTCGTTGGGAGACCATAAAACCCAAAAAAAAATTTGAGTTGACTCTGAAGGCACATTTGGTTGGATTAAGCTTCATTTGATACTTCCAGAGTGTGTCGAAGCTTTCTGTAAGATCATCAATGTGTTGAGATGCTTCCTTATTTTTAACCAACATGTCATCAATATAAACCTGCATGTTCCGACCAATTTGTACGTTAAAGACTTTATTAATCAGCCTCTGGTATGTTACACCTACATTTTTTAAACCAAAAGGCAAGACTTGGTAACAGTAGATACCTCGGTCGGTTATGAAGGTGATCTTTTTCTCGTCCTCGGGCACCATATGAATTTGATTATAGCCCAAATAGGCATCCATGAAGGTCGGCATCTGGTGGCCCAAAGTGGCATCCATGAGTTAGTCAATCCGAGGCAGAGGAAAACTATCCTTCGGGCAAGCCCTGTTGAGGTCTGTGAAGTCGATGCAGATCTCCATTTGCCATTTGACTTCTTCACCATGACGACATTCACCAGCCAGTCGGGATAGTTCACTTTCCGAATGAAGTTGGCTTTAATGAGCTTATCCACATCCTCTTCAATAGCTTTCTGACGCTCGAGGGCGTAGCTTCTCTTCTTCTACTTGATTGGTTGAATTGTCTTGTCTACATTGAGGCAGTGGACGAGGACATTTAGGTCGATCGCTGGCATGTATGAAGCAGACCAAGCGAAGACGTCAGCATTTCTCTGAAGGAACTCAACCAAATCTTGCTGAGGCTTTCCTTTCAGTTGTGATCCGATCCTTATAGTTTGGTCGGGTCGAGTTTCATCAAGTGGCACCTCTTCAAGTTCCTCGGCTGGCTCTTTCCGTTGCTCAGCAAAATCCTCTCGAGCATCCAACTCATCAACCTCGGGCCTTCTAGATTGTAGGTCAGCAACGAAGCAGTGCCGAGCCATAGCTTGACTTTCTCGGACAACTCTCACTCTCCATTTGGTGGGAAACTTCATGGCAAGATGAGGAATAGAGATGATAGCCTTGAGGGATATCTGTCCTGGTCTGCCAAGGATGGCATTGTAAGGGGCCCGAAGCTTAGTCACCAGGAAGTCCATGTGTATAGTGGCTATGCTGGGCCAAGTGCCTGCTCGGACTATCAAGGTGATGTCTCCCTCGGGGACAATGGCGTCGCCCGTAAAACCCAATAAGGTGGACTCTATGATCCAGAGGTTTTCCATCCACAATTTCATTCTCACAAAGGCATCAAAGTATAAAACATTAATGGAGCTTCCACTATCAACCAAAATTCGGTGTACATCATAATCATTTATGTTAAGGGATACAACCAATACATCATCGTGCGAATACTGTATCCCCTGGAAGTCTTCGTCAGAAAAAGAAAGCTCATCGGCCCGAGCCCTCTTTTGTGGATTTTCTCTTCATCCGGCCAAGTCGATGAGGAGCCAATCGTTGATATCATATTGACATTGTCAATGACCGAAGGGTTCAGTGGAGGGGGTTGGCGAGGCTCAGGCTGGCGGTCTCCTTCATTATTTAGCTCGGGGGCTTTCCTGAACCGGTCCAGCCTGCCCTGTTGGATGAGTTGCTCAATATCATTCCAAAGCTGCCAGCACTCCTCGGTGCCGTTCCGTGGTCCCGGTGGAATCGATAATACTTGGTCATATCCCTCCGGGCCCTGTTCTCTTAAAGTGGTGGCGATCGAGGGATCTGGTGCTCGATCTCCATTAGGATTTGCACCCTTGATGTAGTGAGCGGGGTGTATTGATTGAACCTTCGGGCCAAGCTTCGGGTACTATCTCTGGGCGATTGCAGAGGAACTCTCTAATGGCGAGGTGGGCTAGCGTGGTGGAG
This sequence comes from Calamus simplicifolius, assembly GCA_900491605.1. NCBI lineage: Eukaryota > Viridiplantae > Streptophyta > Magnoliopsida > Arecales > Arecaceae > Calamus > Calamus simplicifolius. Next base: position 299,888 of record UESW01004234.1, on the reverse strand, counting down.
GGGTCGATTCTTCTCTGAACCCTTGGCCTCTTTCCTCCGTGATTGCTCGACCCGGGCTGATTTCCACGACTCCTCAACTCTGGCGTACTTGTCCGCCAGGGCTATCATGTCAGAGAGGCTTTTTGGATAATTGACCTTCAGTGCCAAATAAAAGTCACCCTTCTTCGATACTCTATCTGACAAGGCGGGCATTGTCACCTCATGATTGAGGTGATCTATTTCCAGTATGGCCGTGTTAAATTGACCAAGGTAATTCTTCAAGGATTTCCCCTCCCTCTGCTTGACCTCGGAAAGGGAATTAGATCTTCGTCAATGACGACGGCTGCTAATGAACTGGCTGATGAATAAGTTGCTCAGCTCATTAAATGAATTGATGGTACTTGGCTTCAAGCTGTTGAACCAAATTTGGTGGACCCCCTAAGCGTAGAGGGGAAGGCTCTGTATAGGATCGCATTTGACGCTTCGTGGAACATCATGATGGATCGAAAGCTGCTTAGATGGTCGTCGGGGTCGGTGGACCCATGGTACGGTTCGATGGTGGGAAGCTTGACATGATAAGGGATCACTTTCCGCATGATCTTCTTGAAGAAGAGGATGCCTGGCTCCGCCTTCGATTGGGGAGGAGGGACCTGCTTGACGGCGTTTAGCTCCTGGCGCCACTCCCGGCGCATCTCCTGCATCTTCCGCTATATCCCCTCATCTCGAACGGTAGGTGAGGCTGGCCGAGGGGAATACGACAATGGCATCGAGTCATGGCGAGATAACACAGGGGAGAGAGAGCAAACTCGTCGAGATCTAGGCGAGCTCTTTCTTCCAGCCCTCTGAGGCGCTGGCTCAGTTCCCTTGGGTCGCTGAGGATGGCCCGCGACCTCTTGTGAGTTGGAAGAAGAGATCGTCAGTAGAGCGAGGGCGGCGGCTCCATCAGGGAGTTATGGAGTGGAGTGGTCGGACGGGGAGCCCCTTAGAGCCCTTGGACCAGCTGTGCAAGGGCTTGCACTTGCTGTACCAACACAGCAAACTGATCCTGGGTCATCGCAGCCGCCGATGGTGAGGGAGTCTCGGCTGGCAGCGATAGTGGAGGCGCCGCATTGTTTGGAGGATCAGGCCTCTAAGAGGCGGTTTGATCCTGTACATTAGAGGTAGCTCTTCTCCTATTAGCCATTGAAGGGTTGTTCTTCTGGATCTAAGCCTTGTCTACTTGATTACAAGTTTATGGGACTTGAGGCCCTTCCTTTAGCGCCAATCTATTGCTACGAAAATCCACTCTTCAACTTGGGTGCAGTCCGACTCCGAATCTGGGCGCCAATCTCTTGCCGGGTGGAACCTGCAAGATAGTTCTCACGCAAAGAGTATCGGGGGTGGCCCTCTGCGGAAGACCCTCCGATGCCCAAGTTAGTGGAGATTCACAGTAGACAGATATAAGGAGAAAGCTCTCGCAGAAGAGTCCCTCAAGAACGGCTTCTCTGGAAGCCTGGGGTGCTCTGCTCGAACTTCAATGGAGTTTTTTCTTAGTGAAAGAGTGAGCATACCTGGAAGACTTCAAGATAGAGTATATATATAGGTTGCCAAGGTGATTGCAGACAACTACCTATTCCTTGGGCGTGTCATCGGGGGTCCGAAATCGTTATGATTCGAATCTAATTTGATTCAACGAGATCGGTAGCTTTCGAATCTGGTTAGTTAAGAATTTACGGTTAGGAAGGTTAGCTGGTGCTTTGAGATTCGGTAACTTAGAGGCTCTAGGTCACATTTGGCATTATCTGGCTTTTTTCCTTTTCTTAGGGCAGTCGAAGACATGGTTGGAATCTTGCTGAATTACCATGGATTTGAATTCTTCCGTACATGGTTTCGTAGAGGTTCAAGAATACCTCGGTCTGACCAAGGTATAAGGATAGCTCGGTCTCGCCGAGATATAAGAATACCTCGGTTCGGCCGAGGTATGAGGATAGCTCGGTCTTGCCGAGGCATGAAAATGGTTCGGTATGAGAATAGCTTGGTTCGAGAATGGCTCGGTCTCATCAAGGTGTATTGGCTTTGTTCTTTTCCGGATGTGACAGCGGCGGATCAAAAATTAAAGATGATCTCGATCATTTTGTAGTATGCACGAATATTAATATGATGACGATTTTACCCCTCATCATGAAGTATAGAGAAATACAATTACCATATAACTTTTTTTTCTTCTATCCTATTTAAATAAGATAATTAATATTATGTCTTTTTTTATTCTTTCCAAAGAAAAAGAGTAGGACAACCTTCATTACTCTTTTTTTATTATTTTTTATTATCTTTTTTAAATTCTTCAAAGATTCAAACAATAGAGTTAGACATATCACTATAAATTCCAGTCCGGCCTAAATGTACATATCAAAGATTCTTCCTCCGTGACTTCGGAATCAAAGCAAGACATTTCTGCCACCTGCCTTCAAATAGTCTGCGCGCGGTGGATTGCATCTCGACTCCCTCGTCGGTGGCCCTTGTTTTCAAGCATCAACGGTCCCATCCCGTACCATGGTTCTATACCCATCTTTCACCTACTTTTATTTTTTTTAAGTTAAAAAAATACTTTTAAAAATAAACAAAGAAAAATAAATCGTTATTTTTTAAAATCATCTGAATGCAAAATATAGTTATTTTCATAGTTAGCAGTCAAAAATATACTGTAGAGTGACAAAACGTTAAAAAAAAAAGTAAGTCAAGATTCATTTGTAAAGCAAGACAAGACTACGTATTTTTAGTGTGATTAACGAATCAGGTTTTTTTTTTTTTTTTGCTAATATGCTATTTTCATTTGAAGCCCTCTTTATCCTTAAAATTTCATCACTTCCTAACGATTTTTAATTCTCTTGGAAAGACAGAAATATCTTTCGATAATGAAAACTAGCATAAAATCAGTTGGCGCTGCAGCTTTTGAAATAATTTAGATGAAAAAAATGTTGAAATACCAGAATCTTTACCTCTTCTTTAGTACCAGTGCATACTCTGTAAGAATGATCTTGTTTGTTTTTTTCTCTTAATTCTCTGTGCCAAGAGCAAGACTATTAATGTTCATCCCATTCTGAAAAATATTCTTAATTTTTTTAGCCTCTTTTCTCTCTTTATATTATACATTTTGGTACTAGCTTTTTATTAAAGTTTGGGAAAAGGCGGAACACTCGCCTTCATTCCCAATTTATGGTAAAATAAAAGTAGAATAAAAACAATGGTATATAAAATTTAAGTAAAATTTGACAAGTACTTAAACTTTATTAAAAAAGAATATATATATATATATATATATATATATCACTGTTAAATAAAAATTAATAATAAATATTTAATAAATTTACTTAAATTTTATCTTTGACTTTTCTTTAAATAACTTATTTTTAAAAAATAAATAAAAATGATATCAAATGAATCATCATGTTTTAAAAATTAATTATTATCAATATTATTATTATTTTTATCATCATGGAAGGTTAATTCATATATGCTACTCATACCGGTCTCATCCTATTTGGACAAGTGCCTGGATCTGAAACAAAATTGATAATCTATCATAAAAAGTTGTGTGTGGGTAGACAATTCAATTGCTCAAAAAAAAAAAAAGTAAACAAAATTCAAAAAATACATGATCACCTAAACGAGCATTATACTCCATTACTCCCCCAATATACTCCAAAACGAGAGATACATTTCACATGGTAGATTGAAGGATTTAAGTTAATGCCAACTTGCATGCTTGCGTGTGCTTCTATTCATCCTCAAATTTTGTCTCACCCAACGCAATGAGATTGACCTAAATCTCCAATATAGTGCCTCGTTAATTGTCTCTAGTGGGAAGGGGCGAAGGACCACAAGTTTGGGTGGCTAACCTCCCTCTCCCTCTCTCTATCTACAGGAGCTTTCATCCATCAATTCTTAATTTCAAGGATTATTTTCATGAACACTTTATTAGTAAATTAAAATTATATAATAAAAAACTTAAATAATAAATAAACTTAAATTATAAATATAATATTTTTTTTATTTAATATAAAATTAAATTTGAAGTGCTAATTTTTTTTTTTTTTTTGTTCATAATGCTCATTACTGTCATATATAATTTGAAGCATCGCACAGTGTGTGCATAGATTAGTCGAAAGGAATCGCTGGGGGCAAGCACTGTTGCCGCGCAAGCAAATGCCATAGGATTAGTTTAATTAATAATAAATCCAGCAGACTTTCGACCTCTGATGGCGTATCATCTTCGATAGAAAACGACAGCAACGCAACGCCTCTGTCGTGATCTCAAATGGTGAGGCCCGTCAGAGTCAGAGTCTCCTTATCCTTCACTCAACACTTAACAACTTAAACCTAATTTATTAACCGTTAATACAACAAATTTTCGAAGAAAGGATTGCGAGAAGAAGACAGAACGTGTTCTCTTCTGAGAACCTTTTCGAGCCCCCCACTTTACTCTTTCTCTTTCTCTTTCTCTTAAAAAGCCCTAGGGCTCGCAATCTCTAGCGTAGAGGGTCTAGCGTTCGGTCTCGCCGCGGAGAAGAATGATGGGGCTCGAGGTCGATAAAGGTGCCTCCTTTCCCCAACCTCCCACTGTCCAATTCCGCTGCTTTGGTTTCCTTTTGATTCAAAAATGTGACTTTTTTTTTTTTTTGGGTACAGGAGAGAGGGATCTGGATATGGGGTCCGCGAGCCTCAGCCCCAGCCAGAACTCTAACGCCTCTACGTCGGCGCTGCCGTCGCCGGCGGCGGCGCCGGCGCTGGTGCTGTCGAATTCGGGGAAGAAGATGGACCAACCGGGGAAGAAGAATTATGTGAAGCAGGTAACGGGGAGGCACAACGACACGGAGCTCCACCTGGCGGCGCAGCGCGGGGATTTGGTGGCCGTGAGGCAGATTCTCAACGACATCGATGCCGAGATGACGGGGACTGCGTTGGGGGCCGAGTTCGTGAACGAGAGGAACGAGGTCGGGGAGACGGCACTGATCGTTGCGGCGGAGAAGGGGCATCTTGACGTGGTGATGGAGCTGCTCAGATATTCGGATAGGGAGAGCCTCTCGGCTAAGAATAGGTCGGGCTATGACGCGTTCCATGTGGCCGCGAGAAATGGGCACGAAGGTGTGGCTTTTCTGCCCCTCTTCGAAGTACTTCTTACTACGTGATAACTTCTGTCGCACTGTTCGGTCAACCCGTATTTAGTTCCTCCATTTCGATCTTTTCAATTTTTATTATGAAGCTAGTAGTTAGGGAGAACATGATGACTAGTTTGTAACGATGTTTCACCCTATGGACAAGCTGATCCTAACGGGAAAAAAGCTAAAAGATTTGATATTGAGATTGAAAACCAATAAGATGTCATTACTTGTCCTGATTTTATATATATGGCTGCGTTTTTTTACTTATTTTTTTTTTAAAAAAAAGAAATCTGGCATCCTTGTTTCCCTTGATAAAAAAAGCCATTGAATCATTTGGTAACGGAACGTGCCTTGTTTTCTTTAGGAAGATTGATTATTTTAGTGAGATTTCTGAGTTACAAAATCATTTCAATCAGACAAGAAAATCAACTCAACAAGAAATTTTCTTCTATTTTAGTGAGATTTCTGAGTTACAGAAATCATTTCAATCAGACAAGAAAATCAACTCAACAAGAAATTTTCTTCTTATTGTCTTTGTGAGCTACATTTAAATGTTATGCTATTTAGGATTATACACACACAAAATTGTAGGATAGCAATTGACTTTATCATATGAACCCATGCTATTTTGGATTACACACACACAAAATAATTGTAAGATGGCAGTTGACTTTTTCATATGAACCCTGCCCCAGCCCCATCCACCGCCCCCTTGTCTCTCATGGCATGGTGCTAATTGATTGCTCATTTCATCACTGAAGTTTGCCTGCTGCTGATTTTGAAGTTTGTCTTCTTATTTTATTGGGTCAGAACAACATGATAGAACAATTACTAACAAATTTTTTACAGCCATTGTGCAGATGTTTTTGGAACATGACCCAACACTTAGCAAAACATTTGGCCCCTCAAATGCAACTCCCCTCATATCTGCAGCAACAAGGGGTCACAGTGAAGTGGTCAAGCAGTTACTAGCTCAGGATCTTGGTTTGGTTGAGCTGACTAAAGCCAATGGGAAAAATGCTTTGCATTTTGCAGCCCGACAAGGACATGTGGAAATTATAAGAGCCTTGCTAGATAAAGATCCACAGCTAGCCAGAAGGACTGACAAAAAGGCCAGACTGCTTTGCACATGGCTGTAAAAGGAACAAACTCTGATGTTGTTCAAGCACTTCTGGATGCTGATCCAGCCATAGTGATGCTGCCAGACAAATTTGGTAACACTGCCCTACATGTTGCAACAAGGAAAAGGCGAGCAGCGGTAAATCTTATTGATGCCTATCTCTGGCATTTCAAATATCTTATTAATGTTTGTATCACCGAAGTATAATATTCGATCCCAACATCCAATATCCAGAGTAACCATTTCTATTTGATGATTGGTACTTTTGCAACCATTTTTAATCCCTTGTCTTTCACATTTCTTTTTGGCAATCAACAAGTAATTTGGGTTTTAGAAGATAATGATAATTGATGTGACAATTTTTGAGTTGCTTATCTATTTGATCACATCCTGTTGATGGATGTAACATCTTCCACTTCTGCCAACATCAACCATAGAGGAGTAGCATATTGAAATGTATGCTAATCTCTCCTTTATTGACTATATGATGGAAAAGTCTCTAATGCAAAATACCATGCAATGATAAAGAGTACATGTTTTATTCAATCATTTGGCAAGTATGAAAGTTTCTTCTATAATCCGCAAGAGATACTGCAACTGAATGCACCTCTTAGGTTAAGGCCATTTAACAAAATCTTAACACACTTGAAAAAACCCCAAGTTTAAGATGTTAACACAAATACATATAAACAGTAGCTTTTGCACGCTTGTCAAATGTGGATATCTGAAAACATAGAACAGCCAATAAACTTGGAACAAATCGTGTTGAAGATACATAAAGATCTTCAATTGTTGTTTGATGAAAACTTTGATTTCATGAAGAACAAGTAATATGTTTGTAACTGATGCAACCACTAAGTAAGACTGCTATGCATACTTCATCATCAATTTTAGAGGTGAAGCCATCAAGATCACCGACAGGTTAACTAAGCCACCAAATCAACCTTCACAATTTTTAGGACAGTATTATGTTGATTTTCTAGTCCAGGAGTAGATATGTGCTTGGCAGCACACAAGATTGATTGTTGTCCGTGGGCCAAATATGGGTCATGTTGAAGGCATAGAGAGCAAAGAAGAGATTTTGGCCACTGTGGACAACAATACATTGATTTTGAAGGTCAAGGAAGTGAACTGCTTGTCTTCAGATTTGGAGAAATCCTTCCTGTTGCAGGTCACTGTAACATTATGCATAGATGCCAATATATCATGTAATGCATGTCATCCTTCTACAATTGCAAAAGAGGTAAAGTTGGAAGTACTCAACAAGACAGATTCCACAAGTTTCTCTTATTAGCTTTCTAGTTTTGTTTCCCCTCCCCCACCCCCCCCCCCCCCCTTCTCCCTCTCCTTTTTTTGGACCATTAAAGGATGGAATGATGTTGTGATTGATAAGTTGAAGGGGATTCCAAGCATGCATCTTGATAGAGATGACATGGTGAGTATGTATCTGATGGAGACAGTACTCAGGATAATATTTCTTCCAATGGACTACCAACAAAGGTTAGCATGGAATTTGATTGGCTTGAGCAGGGATAGAACATTGTGGATGTGTATAAAAACCAAAGAGAATTCGATCTGTAGGGCTGCAAGTGGGTTGCATTGGTTCCAATTCCACCTTGACCTAGATTTGAAATGTATGCACATCTAACTAATCACTTGGTGAGACTAGACTGGTAGTGTCTCTTTTCACATTGGATCTTAGCTTTATGTTATAGACCAGAATTTTTAAACTAAAATTTGTCATGTTGAATTCGGTGTACTTGGGTCAATTCTAATATATGAGATCGATATCCAACTAGATTAGAGAATGATTTTGATTTGGGACCCATCCAGACCCATGAGTCAACTTTGGGTATGGTCAAGCCTCATTTGGGTCAAGTATGGGTCAGATCCAGGTGTGTCACCCACTTATACCTATTGAGCTGGTGATGTGCCAGATGCCTATGAATTGGGCTTAGATGGACCATAGAACCTGATAACCCAACCCTATCATTAAAACAAGAAAAATTAAAGTTATGTCTCAAGACAACTTGATGAGCTTATTGGTTCAGGTTTGGACAAGGCCAGCTTTGAACCAGTTACTTGATAATTATTGGATAATAGTTTGCATTGATTTATATGTAAATATGTGTTTAATAAAATTGTTGTCTATCGACATATGATTTTAGAGGAAACTATCCAGTATAAAGAAAGCAACACCTGAAATACTTTGAGAAGTTATGGTTGTCACTTCCTATCAAGTGGAAGCTACTTTAGAGTTATGAAAAACTATGTATGCCTGCATTTTGGTGATGAAATTGATAGCTTTACTGTTATAAAGTTGCAAGATGTTGAAAGGAATATAAAAAACCTTAATGTTGAAAAGCTTTCTTCTTTTTTTTTTTGGGTTGGGGGGGGTGGTCTTAGTAAATCCAATTTGAAAATGGAACATGAATATTGCAAGATGTTTTTGCATGAGAAAGGCCTAGTTTGACTTGTTTACAGCTATATCTGTGACTCTGAGAAAGTGCTAGCAGCAAAATGCTTACAGGATTTAAAATCTTTATCCAAGATGTCATGGTTGGTAAAGGGTAGCAGATTATGGACTGTAAACGAGTCATATAGGCAGCTTTGCATATAGAGGATAAGATAAAATAAGAATGTTGAGTGCAAGGTCTACTTCTAAGATACTTATTATTACATCTACATCAACATCCTTATGCTTTAGCTTGCCCAATCTATACATGCAGATGTAGTTGACCACTTTATTGGTTGGTCCATACCATGATTTCAAATTCCAATGGAATGTCCCGAGGGACGTTGGAATGGGTTACCGTCCTAAGTACGAAGACAGGACCATCCCAATTAGCGCATCTTGGGACATCCTCTATTCCAAGTGTTGGGATTGAGAAGGGTGGTAGTGCAACCTATTCTATGAAAAACTCGGGATGGCTTCGTCTCACGGGATTTAAAATCTTGATCCCTGGCTCATAACTAAAGAAAGCTGAATGGGTTGAACAAAGAGCGAGAAGAGAAACAGAGGATACATGGGTTGTTCGAAAGGTGTTTTGGCCATGTAAGATCCACAAGAAGCAGGTGAATGAAGGAAAACAGCCTTCGTCTGGTTTTAAGTAGTGAATAGAAGATTAGAAGAGGTGAGGTTAAAAGACAATATCTAAGTTTGCAAGTTCTAAATTAACTATTGGGGTAATATTCAATCTTCCTCAACTTTACCTTTTCTTTTGCATCTCTTCTTCATTTGAGGGGCTCAAATTTTTAGCTCGTTGGTTGTAAAGACATTGCTATACAGAAAATATTTGATCTTAAGTGTTTTCAGGTTTTGGGTTACGATAAAATTAATTATGCATCAGATCTAACCCTTGTAAATCTGTTTTGGAGATTGGATTTCTATAGCTCTACCACCAAATCAACCTAGAACAACCAAATCATTATCGTCAAGCTCCAAACGAATCAGCTTAACTTCTTTTTTCCTCATTGAATCAGATTTTGGTCTTCATGTTGTCATTATTTTTTTGTTTTCATGCTCCAAATGATGAAAAACAATACCACATTCTTAATTTCAGGTGCATAGACTGTAAATAACAGGTTTACAATTCCCATTAGTTATTTTTTCTACTCATTGTTTTATATCATGGTTTTATGATGATATTTCATCATGATACATCAGCAGATATACAATCATGTTATATGAATTAAATGTTTTAAATGATGGCAACCTTGGCCATCAAAACAGCCTGCCTAGAAGGGCCATGTGGGTGCCTGTCTTAACATTTTGAGTCATAGTTTGAACATGGAGGATGAGATTGATAGATAAATTAGCACTGGAGCTTTACAAGTTGATACATCCTATTGATTTTCTAAATTCTATTTTATACATTATGTTTCATAAGTTTGATTATAATTACTTTTATTTTTTTCTTACTTTTTTTTTTAAGCATGTAATCTTTGGTCTGCCTTGACTTCTCATCACTGGCCTAGCACCTAGGTTCTAGGTGGTCCCTTGGCTGCCTGTTTGCTACTCATAGTCTTTAAACCATTTTAAAGGGTTTTTACATTGTTATTCTCATGAATATAAATCTGAAAATTAATTTATGGGATTATACTAAGTAATGCACAAAAACATTATTCTAATTATGTAACTAGCATTAGATAATTACAATACATGGAGAAAAGGAGATGAGAACAAAGAAATAGGATACAGAGCTAGTTTGATATGGTGGAACTAGGATTCAGAGTCCAATGGATGGGTTATGGGTTTTATGAATTTATTTTCCATATTTTCCTTAACTGGAGCTTCCATATGAATATTGGTACTATAATGCAATAGAATACATTATAATACCATGCACTATACTTGTCCGCTAAACAAATTTTGCTGTTCTTCTTCAGGGTTGATGACATGAATCCTCTTTACCAATCAACAATTGTCTTTAAAACTTTTCTCATACCTCTGTGTCTTGGTCATTTTGGTTTGTTTTTTGAAGCTTTGGCTTCAGGCTGAGACTTGTGGATGATGTCCGACCTATTTTAGGTGTTGCCCAGCCCTCTTAAGTAGTTCTCACACTTCAATTTGACTTGGTGCTGCATATGCATTTTCTAAAGATATCGTATGTATGTGTGTTCTCATTGCCTTTCAATACTGTGGTATTTTAAAATTTATAATCAAGCAATCCTTTTTGAAAACTAAATGACAGTAAAATTTGTACGGGTCAAGGGGATAATGGAGTTGTTTCCATGACTTCCTCTACCCTTTTATTAATGAAGCCATCAGCTGATTTGCACGAGTTCTTTTTCAAATGTATCAAAGTATTATCTTCAATTTAACCACACATAGACAAAGCATTGGTGAGTTTCCATATCTACGAAGCTAGCTTGGCAAATTGGAGATATTGTAATAGGTATTTATGAATATCTGGATAAATAGTCCTCAGTTTTGAAGAAAGAAAAAAAAAAAAAAAAGAAAAGCAAAAACGAACAACTTGCTACAGGTTAAAAACATGTCGAAAATTTGTCTCCAAATCTGGAACATTTTGAAACTTCAGCCTTTTTATTCAAAACATGTTACCAGTTGGCCCTTTGATTCATCATTTGTGCCATGAAGATGAGTGTGTCCCTTATAATATCGATCCTTGTTTTTCCCTCTTTCTAGGCTCTTTTCTAGTCTACAAAGGCTTCTGTATTTGTCATTTAGTTCCTGGCAGTTTTATGCGAGGCACTTTTTTTGTCCATGGATGGATTGACTAGGTGTTCTAGTCTTCCAGACCCGTTTAGGGTGGTCCAGTACCAATGCTGAATTAACATCCTGCCTTAAAAACATTTTCAAACTTGGAAGGATAATACCTTGATTTGTGGGGCTGACCCAGCGAAGGAACAAGGCTCATTGAGGGTTGTTGAAACTTCAGGTTTTTATGTTTTTCTCTTATGGAAACTTTCTTATCATTTGAATGATTATTAAGCTATTATAGCACTGGAGTATTTTTAAAAAAAAAATTGAACAAAGTGCATTAGGATTCTTCTTGTTACTAGTTTGCACTTTCTGTTATGAAACAAAAGCTTCTGAGCATTGTGTTCTTCTTCTCATTTGTGGTCATTTTTCCCCATTTTCTCCATCTTTTTTGTTGTATATGTAAAGTGTTTCTGCTGTCCCATGGGAGGATCTAGTAGTTTCAACTGAAATTTATGTTGTCATAAAGCTTATCTTTCTCATTTCTTTGCAGATAGTACGTGTTCTGTTAAGCCTACCGGACACACACGTGAATGCATTGACAAGGGACCATAAGACTGCCTTTGATATTGCAGAAGGGCTTCCTCTCTCTGAAGAGTCTGTAGAGATTACAGCATGTTTATCTCGCTTTGGTGCAGTCAGAGCCAATGAATTAAATCAGCCTAGAGATGAGCTTCGGAAGACTGTTACAGAAATCAAGAAAGATGTCCACACGCAACTGGAGCAAACTAGAAAAACAAATAAAAATGTGGATGGGATAGCTAAGGAGCTCAGAAAACTACATAGGGAGGGTATAAATAATGCCACAAATTCTGTAACAGTGGTCGCTGTGCTCTTTGCCACGGTGGCATTTGCAGCTATCTTCACTGTGCCAGGTGGAAATGGAAATGATGGGCTTGCAGTAGCTGTTCACGCTCCTTCCTTCAAGGTATTTTTCATCTTTAACGCTATAGCTCTGTTTACATCATTGGCTGTGGTGGTGGTGCAGATAACTCTTGTAAGAGGGGAAACAAAGTCTGAGAGGAGGGTTGTGGGGGTGATTAACAAATTGATGTGGTTGGCTTCAGTGTGCACCACAGTTGCTTTCATTGCTGCCGCCTATATTGTAGTCGGTCGCCATGTCCTATGGGCTGCAATACTTGTTACATTGATAGGAGGAATGATAATGGCCGGGGTTCTTGGGGCCATGACTTATTATGTGTTGAAATCAAAGCGCATCAGAAGGATCAGGAAGAGGCAGAAGTCATCAAGGAGAAGTGTCTCGAACTCATGGCATCCCAATTCTGACATATCAGACTCTGATATTAATCCAATTTATGCCATTTGATGAGTGGAGGTGGGGGGTTTCTGACTGGATGTCATGGCTCTCTATTCAAATCAGATAATGGATATTGGGTGCAGCTGTAAATTGCATGCTCTTACTGGTACAACCTATGCTTTAAGCTTTAATATGCTACTTAAATTGGAATAGCAGGCATGCATTCCCAAAAGTCTGGGAGATAGAATCTTGTTTTGATCTGTTCGAAATGGTTCCACTGCAAGTGAAGGCGGACATGATATCATCACTCTTTTGAACCCAGATCATGGAAGGCTATGTACATTTGTAGTCTCTTGGTAGAAGATTATTGAGTGGCTATTGCATAACAGATCATGGCCTGGGATGACACATGCTGAGTTGTTATGCAATGGGGACGAGTATGTGTGTAATTTAAACTTAGCTGGTTTGTGTTGTAGCATATCAACTAAACCTATTGTATATCAGTGTTATGCTTTTTTTTTTTTTTTACGTATCTTGCAGATGTGCATCTTGAGGTTCAAAATTTTTGGGAGGGGGTGGGATATGTTCCAATCTAATTCTTATCAGCTGGTTAATTTGGTTGAACTTGATTTGAAATAGGAAGGCCTGTGTTGATTTAGTGAATCTGATGGGAAGTGGGAAGGTCATGCATCATTCTTAGACAAAGATTTTGCATCATTCTTTAACAAAGATTTTCTTTTTTATTTTTTCCCTTGAAGCTTTGTTTTTTCTTCCAGGTATTGCCATCTCCATCTTGTTGAATGGCATTTCTTTGACTTGGTCCCATTAGAACACAAAATCTATGACCCTTGGCACCTCCTATCCTGACTCTTAGTGCACCTCGTTGAGTTGATGATTCCAAGTGGCAGCACTGGGGTATTGGGAGATTTGGGTCAGGCTCTACTTCATGAGTTGTGCTGATTGGCTCCATTGCTTTTACAATCCTCACAACTTATACCTACTCTTACAAGTGTCCTCATGAATGCTTAATTGCTTAGCATCCAAAGTCTCTCTGCTGTGGGAGTCCTTTTGACATCTGTCTCTAACGCCGGGATGCAGGGGAAAAGAGGGAAAAGAGAGCCATGTGAAGGGGGAAAGCAACAAGAGATAAATGAGGCTTCTGGATTCAAAAAATAAAAATGAAAAAAAAAAACAGTACATTAATCTCAATGGACAGTCCTCTCTGCTCCCAACTCCATTTTTTTTTTTTTCTGGAGATTGAAAGGATACAAAAATACAACTGATGTCAAGAAGACAAAAACATCATCGAATTATTTTTTAAACCGGTGCCTTTTTGCACCGTTTTAAAGCTAAGGGTGGGATCCAAAGATTTTGCAGAGGAGGTGTTAAAGAAAAAACGTCATTTCATTTTTTCGGTGCCATTTCAGCCCCCCGAGCTCGGCCCGTCAGCTGGGGTGCTAACAGGGACCGAGCAGAAATCGCCACATGGTGTGGCGATTTCACTTACCTTGAAGTCCACACCATGTGGCATTTTTTTCAGGTTTTTAAGCCCGAGAGCCGATTCTCTTCTTCTTCTTCTTCTTCCAGGCGTCCGATCGGTCTTTTTTTCGATCTCCTGCTCGGCGGCACCCCCTTATTCCTCTCTTTCCAAGTTCCACTTCTTCCTCCTCTTCCTCTCACGCCCTCGCCTCCCGGTCAATTACTGCAGTGAGTGTTTAATTTTTTTTTTTATAACCACAAATCCCATGCTCTAAATATCTTTGCATCATATTCGTTTAATGTGCTAGGCTAATGAAGTAAATGCAACTAGTTATTCAGATGCTGATTTTATTGATCATATAGATGATTATAGAACAATATTTGGACATGTAAATTTTTTCTTTTGATGGCACCGTCATTTCTTGGTTTGGCAAGAATTAGATTACATTTATAGGCGTATATACAAGAGGCTAGATAAATTTTGATCACCTTTTTTCAGATGAAATTGTACGTGTTCTGCTATATTATGATGGATCAATTGAACATGGCGGCCAAGAAGGGATACATTATAATCAACCTCCACGAAAATGTTTGAAATTGAGCACGAGAACACGCTTTGCTGAGTTAGTTGATCAGGTACATACAGTTCTAACAATTCCAGTACAGAGATATATCATCAGATTGATGTGGAGATCTCCAACATTGCATCAAAAATATGTGCTTCTTCCAATTGAGGACGACGACGATGTGGAGCATGTTGACATTTTCCTCGAAGTTTCCAGAATATCGGTGTATTGAAGTCTATGTTTTAAAGGATGATGTTCCAGAGCCATATAGTGTTGGTCATATAGAGAATGTTTGTAACAGTTCTCCTATAGCCCAGCAGGAACATTTAGGACTCCATGGATTTTCCAATGATTGAGGGATTTATGCCAGCAGTGCAGAGTGATGATGTGGTAAACAATCATGTAATATTGATAGTCGGGGAATGGAGTCAACAGAGTGCAGATGATGACTATTGGCCTGAACATGATAACTCAGATGAAGAGTCAAATGAAGATGAAGAGTCATATGGAGATGATATAGTTCATGAGACTGGCTTTAGTTCCATTCCTGCATATAGTCATCCAGAATATATTCCAACTCAGGTACATGATCACCAAGCCTTTGCATATGAACAAGTACCAGAATTTTATGATAAGTTGAATTTGCATGATGGTGGATGTGTTAGTACTCCGAGAGAGTTACCCTTAAATTCTCAATTTTGGGATCCATCAATGACTGAGTTTGCTAAAGGATTATTTTTAATACTAAAGATGAACTGAAGAGAGCATGTGAAATGTATCACATCAAGAAGCATCGCACATATAATGTGGTGGAGTCGAAAAAAACTATTCTGGTCTGTGAGATGTGCCTCTTCAAGTACTGCCCAATGGTGTCCGTGGAGGTTGCGTGCTACCAAGTTGAAGAAGCATGGATTTTTTGAGATCACAAGGTATGAAGGGCCGCACTCTTGTTTATTCAGTAATTTAACTCGGGATAACAAACATATTACTTCTCGAGTTATTAGCCATGCTGTTCGACACATTGTGGAGAAAGATTCAAGTGTGAATATTGAAGCTATTATAGCAACCATTGCAGAACAATTTCACTATACAGTGTCATATTCCAAAGCATGGTGTGGAAAGCATACGGCATTGATTGATATATTTGGTGAATGGGAACCGTCATATGCAAAGCTTCCTAGATACATGCTTGCACTGCAGAATGCTAACCCTGGAACAGTTGTATGTTGGGATTTCTACAGTGAAGCAAGTTCTTCTGAACGGGTCCTGAATTATGTATTCTGGGCATTTTAACCATCTGTTGAGGGGTTTCGGTATTGTCGCCCGGTGATTTCTATTGATGGAACACATCTTTATGGAAAGTACCAGGGGAAGATGCTGATTGCGACAGGCACTGATGCTGATAATAGGATATTTCCACTGGCCTATGCAATTATGGATGAAGAGTGTACAGCTAGCTGGAGCTGGTTTTTGCTGAGGCTTAGGAGGCATGTTGTGAAAGATAGAAATGACATTTGTCTTATATCTGACCGACATCCTTGTATACTAAGTGCCATACTGATAATGAAATTGGATGGGCTCCACCAAGAGCTTATCATTGATATTGTTTGAGACATGTTTGCAGTAATTTTAACTCGAGATTCTCAAATGTTCAGTTGAAAAGAGCATTATGGAAAGCAGGAGCGAACATCAGCTTCGGAAGTTTAACTTTCTGATGGAAAGGATTAAAACAGTCAATGCAGAAGCTTGGACTTGGCTATCGGAGTTGGAGCCGGAGAAGTGGACATTGGTACATGATGGGGGCTTTCGCTACGGAACATTGACAACCAATCTCTCGGAGGTTTTTAATTGCGTGTTGAGGGGAGCTAGAAATGTGCCAATTACTGCGTGTGTTCAGATGATTTCGTCGTCTCGTTAAATACTTTAACACGAGACACGCAGAAGCCTTAAGGTATGTACAGGAGAACCCTAACAACCTTTTCACTCCTCATATTTCGATTAAGGTTGCTGAAGGTCAGGCCAAAGCTAATGAGCACAGAGTAACTAGATACAACATGCAAAGAGCTACTTATGAAGTCGTGACAAGGAGGTTCAGTGAAGCTCTCGGGGTGGAGGCAACGTTCAGACTGTTTCTCTTAGTGACCGTAATTGTTCATGTGGGAAGTGGACAATATATAAATATCCATGTACACATGTGTTAGCAGTGTGCCAGGAGATTGGCATGGACTCAGCGGCTTTTGTTGATGAAGTATATAGTATTCGCTCCTACATTACTGCCTGGGTGGGGAGTTCAACCCGGTACCACATGAAGACTACTGGTTGCAAACACCGATCACGTGCTTACCTGATCGGGATCGTCTTAGGCCGAAGAAAAGAAGAAAGCCAAAGTCAACTCGGATCCATAACGAGATGGATGAGGTTCAGCCTAGAAGAACAACTCGATGTTCTATTTGCAAGCAAACGGGTCATTCCAGACGCCGTTGTCATAATGTAACTGGTGGACCTTCAGGATCGTAAATTTATGTACTCTTTAAGTAAAATGGTCATTCTTGTGCCTATGATGTACTTGTCTCAGGAACAAGACTATATATTGCTGCATTAATGACGTACTTGTGCCTATGATCAAAATTTATGGATGCATTTTCTTTTTGTCATGATTAGCATTTGATGACGTGAGTTTCGATTGAGTTTCGGTCGAGTTCGATTGAGTTTCGGTCGAGTTTTGATTGACTTTTACCAATTGATTTCTTTCTATTTTGCATTTAGCACTCAGGCAAATGCACAAAAAAATTCAGACTGAAATGTGTTTCCGCAGGGGGGTTGGGGTGATTTCTGCTGAAATTTTAAGTCTCCCAAAGGATGTGCTCTCGGCCAGGAACACTGATGAAATCGCCACTTGGAGTGGTGATTTCATCCCAGAAATCGCCACTTCATGTGGTGATTTCCTCCTCCTTCCGCCCACCAGCAGAAATCGCCAAATGAAGTGGCGATTTCCTTCTACATAAGCAGCCTATTCTGAAATCGCTATTTGAAGTGGCGATTTCATATTGAAATCGCCACTTCATTTGGCGATTTCAGGCGCCCATCTGAAATCGCCACTCCAAGTGGCATTTTCTCAGGGTACCTGGCCGTGAGCACATCCTTTGGGGGAAAAATTTCAGCAGAAATCACCCCAACCCCACCCCCGGAAACTCATTTCAGTTCGAATTTTTTTGTGCATTTGCGTGAGTGACAAATGCGAAATAGAAAGAAATCAATTGCCAAAAGTCAATCAAAACTCAACCAAAACTCAATCGAAACTCGACCGAAATTGAACCGAAATTTGATCGAAACTCGAAACTTGACCGAAACTCGATCGAAACTCAACCGAAACCCGATTGTAAGTCAATCGAAACTCCATCGAAACTCAATCAAAACTCGAAACTCGGCCGAAATTGCACTGAAACTCGATCGTAACTCAATCGAAACTCCACCAAAACTCGATCGAAACTCCACCGAAACTCGACCAAATTGCACCAAAACTCGTTCGAAACTCAAAACTTGACCGAAACTCGAAACTCATTCGAAACTCGACCGTCAATCAATTTTGAAACTCAACCGAAACTCATTCAAAATTGAACCGAAACTTGATCGAAACTCGACCAAAACTCGATCAAAACTCGACCCAAACTCGACCGAAAGTAAATGCCAATCATGACAAAAAGTAAATGCATTAGAAGAACACATTCTCATAAAAATTAAAATTTTCAGATACATTAAAAAATAGAATTTTTACAGCAGTTGGTTAGAGTACAACAATCTATAAAACCTAGGTTCCACATCCTCGTCGAGGAGGTCGGCGAATGCGTCCAGTCCGTCACCTATAGGTCGCCAATGGTATGGGATCCTCATCAATCACCTGAGATACCCCCTCCTACGTGGGGATCGAGGTAGGATGGAAAAATCATGCATAGCAGCGTCCAAATGTGACTGAGAGACATCAGCATCCTCATTGATCTCGGCGATGTCCGCATCAACAATGTCATCAATGCGATATGCATTGTGATCTCGATAGGCAGATGTATCCTCCCGGCGTCCTCCTCTGCAAATACTCGTGTGCTAATGGGGACCGCATGCAAGAAGGCAATGGGGTATAGTAAAATGTCTCCATCATCCGATCAACATCGGCTCCGGCACCTCCGGGTAGAGTGCTGAAGGAGCTGTGCTCCGAACGTGCCAATGCCCGACGACAGACAATGTACCATGAGCCATCACCGTCGCGCTTCTCAAAATCTTTAGCCGCTCATCGTCCACTGGGGCGGCTACAGCCCGCTCGAGCTCCACAGTCAACTGTTGAAACCTCTCATGCTGCATATAATATGACAACAAAAATTCATATGAAAGCAGTTGAAAGAAAAAGACACCCCCAAAAAAATTTAAAATAGTACCAGAAACTCATATAAGTGCCTTCCCCTTCGTAGCCCCTTGTACTATACTCAGAACGGCCTACACATATTCGAGTGATGCTCCTAAACCAGGCCATATAATCGGGTGTGCATGGGAATCCTGCTATTATAGGCTCTTCCATAATCAGATGCTGACATCGTGCATTCCATGTTGCAATATAAGTCCCGTGCACGGCATCCCATGCAACATTTGACCTCCTCGTCGATCAATCTGATGAAGATGTAGTGACGTATCGCATGGACATGGAATGGACTGGCGACATCCAAATTGACGAAGCATCCGGTCCGGCAAATGCCACTCAACTACATCAAAACATATCAGCGGGATCCGTGCCATCCAAATATCCGAACTTACCAAGCAGCTTGGAGGTAAAATAGAGATAACTGCCAGCGAGTAAGGACACCATAAGAACTGTATAGAAAATATTTAATTAATCCATAATCAACATAATGAATCGATCTAATTGAATTCCATATTACAACATGACATACCCGTTGCTCACTATCATCCAACACATCCAACTGGTCCCTATAAGCACGTAGTGTATGGGTTGGAATATTTTTATGTTATATCTTACGTGCCATCTATACCCCCATGGTGCACCTAAGTGCCAATCATCATCGGCATCCGAAGGTCTGCCTCCGGAATCTCGAGTCTCGTGGGATGGAAAATAGGAAATCGTTCCCATGCCCAAATCTGCATGTTTGGATAATTCAAAATGTTAATTAACAATAAAAATTACCTCGATCTCAAACATAAGAATAAAGTGTTTACCTATAGCAATGGGAGATATCCTCCGATGTCAGACTGGGTAGGGCTCGTAGCACGACATAGTGCTCTATATAAACCAGCCAGCGTAGCCGATCCCCAGCTAAGAGCGGCAAATGCCTCCAAGTCTTCCAGAAATGGCACATACATTAACTTAACTAAATTACCAGAGATATCCGGAAGAATAACTCCACCAATGATTCGAAGAAGTTGTCCCCTCACGAACTGCTGGACAACCTCATCATCCACATCTTCGTCCAAGTGAATGTCGCGATAGAATTGATCGAAGAATGCTAATCGAAAATGACCTTTCGAAATGCTTCGACAGGAGGTTCGACACCAAATAACCTCCCAAATATAGCCTACCACTCCGAAATAGTATGGCGCGGATCTAACCCAGTAACAGCAGAACCATCAATCCGGAGGCCACTCAAAATACTGACATCCTGTAGTGTAATGGTCGCCTCACCAAAAGGTAGATGGAATGTGTGGGTCTCTTGCCGCCATCTCTCAACTAGTAGAAATAAGGCCAACATCCAGTCGAATCTGGCCAATCCGATATATGCCAAACATGCCGACATGATCTAGATAATACTGTACTCGTTGGTGTGACATTCCCGGTGTCTCTTTCCATATATGTGCGTCATGCGACGACATCTAAGAACCGGTAACTCATGAAAAAAAAATTCAATGATACATCCGCATTAACATAAACAAATGTAAATTAATTAAGGACCGTCGATCAATAAACACACCTCGCCCTGAAATATATTGGTTGATCTATGCATTGTTGCAAAGTGAGAACAGTAGGATCACGAGGCCCTGAATCTAAGACATTATGAGCCATGTCTGACATAACAAGTTAAAAGAATTATTAGCTGACGGTATATCTCATTGCATCAATGTGTTTATAAAACACTTCAACATTATTACCCTTGTGTACGCCTATAAATGTAATTTAGTTAGCAGAAGGCAAACAACTTAACATTTATAAATCGTTGAATCTAAATAGCATAATTAGATACTATAGTACAAGCAATACATCTAGCCTCTTGTGTACACTTATAAATGTAATCTAATTTCTTGCAAAACCAAGAAATGATCAATAAAATCAGCATCTAAATAACTAGTTGCATTTACTTCATTAGGGGCCATGTAGATTTAATTCGATCAGCATCTAAATAACTAATTGCATCTAATTTTGATTCAGCCTGTTTTGTTGCAGATAAAACATCTCATTAGGGCCCATGACTGTCACAGTGCTTCATCCATGGCCAGCTGTTGTGACAGTCATGGGCCATTTGCATGGATCATGGTAAAACAGATCGGGGCCATTTGAATCATGCGTGCCACAAAGATGATGCAAAAAAAAAAAAATAAAAAACTTACTAGTAATCGACCGGGGAGGCGAGGGCAGCGAGAGAGAAGAGGAGGAAAGAAGGGGGAGGATGCAATAAGGCTCTGCTTGCCGCCGACCAGGCTTGGAACGCTAGATCGGAATGCCGGGGAGAAACAACGCTTGGGAACGCTCGATCGGAACGCTCGATTGGAACGATTTTGAGAGAAGCGCTCGATCGGGAGAGGAAGAAGCTTCTCGCGCACAGGCACCGATCGGGCTGAGGGCAACTTAAAAAGCTTGAGAAAATTGCCACATGGAGTGGCAATTTCTCAGCGGAAATCGCAAGTGGCGATTTCGATGCCTTGAAATTGCCACATGGTGTGGCGATTTCAAGTTACTGAAATCGCCACACCATGTGGCGATTTCAGCTCATTCCATGTCAGCACTCCAGCTGACTGGGCCGAGCTCGGGGGCTGAAATAGCACCGAAAAAATGCCATTTGAAATGACGTTTTCTCCTTTAACACCTCTCCTGCAATATCTTTGGATCCCACCCCTTGACTTTAAAACCGGTGCCAAATGCACCGGTTTGAAAAACGGCTCCAAAAACATCATATAAATATGGCTCCCTTTGCCAACGTCTGGATGCCAGAGATGCTGGATTGAGAAAAGGAGTCCCTGTTATTTGCCCCTCAGCCTTGCCAGTGCTCAACATCATCAGTGCGGTGGGTTGCTCTGCTTCCTTTGGCTTTAACCTTGTCAAACTTTTCACTGACATGCTCACTCTGTCTCCACTTTGACGTTTCTTTTGAGTTACTATTTTAGAGTCAAGGAATCATTATGCCTTTGAGTAGTCTCTGCCAACAAGATTTTTGGAAGCAAGTATCAAATAATTCCATGCAGACAAGTGGTGTCCGTTGATGACGGTCACCATTGCTAGTGCCCTTATTTATATGTTGCACTTAAGTTTTTAAAACACTCCTTTATAATATTTGGTAATCTTAGTTGAGTTTAAGCTGTCAGATAGCTTCAGAGTTCAATGCAAGGTGATTAAAGGTTGCTTGCCCTACTGGAGTCTCACTAGGCCCGCCATTATGTATTTAAGTATGTGTTTCTTGACTAAATCCGCCTTGCCCTCTCACTTGATGTGCTGAAAAGAGCTAATCTCTTGCCGACAAGAGTCTCCCAAGCATTAAAATGGATTTCTCTCGGCATGCACGAGACTAAAAGATATGATACTTATTTAACTTGATGATTATAAAGTATTCATGAAATGCTCCATTACAACGTATTGATTACTGGTGGAGCTTCAATATATTGCTATCGCTAGAAATCACAAATGATCTGCTGCCAGGTGGTGTTAGTTAATGGAAACAAAAAGTAGTTGCTTTATTCTCGTTCCACTCTCTTTGTTTTTGTTTGATGGCTAAGTAAAGAAGAGTGCAGGGCCGGCGGTCAATTAATCATCATCAGAACTAGCCATGCTAAGACTAAAGTTAATCAGTTGATGGATGGTAGTTTCTTGTCATTACCATTTAACTTTTATTAATAATCTAATCCTCTTCCATTCAAGCAAGATATATTGACTCTTAAAACTTTTTGCTGATATATCTTGACTTCACTAGATAGCCTATCCATGGACTCTATTCTCTAGCTGACAAATACTAGAAAATTTTGATTAACTATATGATGAAAAAGTAAACATCTTAATGATTGGAAGAGGACAATGGTATGAAACAATCATAGCTAGAAGAAAATCTCATGCCAGAGAGCAGCAGTCGTGACTGCAACTCAGGTGTCAGTTCCATCTGTCACTTTATATAGGTGTTGCTTACAATAAATCCCCACGGAGAAGTACAAATTTCTTAGGCTTTAGTACAAAGCATTGAGTACTTGTATGAATCACTTTAGATCTGACTAAACCCAGTGGCCAGTGAGCTCTCCTTGCATAGCCTCAGCCAATCTTTCTCCCGGAAACAAGCATATATTTGATCAGCAACAGCCTACCCTCCTCATCAAGCATGAAGAATCATCAATTAGATGTCCATGGCAGGGAGAACGCCACAATGACATGCTAGAGCTCTGATCATTGAGGAGGGGAACAGCACTGCCTTGTTAGTACTTGAGCCTGGCGAATCCAACTTATTTCCTCTGTAGGACCTTGAAACATTGGGTGAAAACACGACAAAGTTCTCACAAGGGCATTAGAATGCATCTCATTTCAGTAGGAAAGGACATTCCATGAATTGCCCTGCAACCACAGGCATCACAAGCCCATGTCCTGTTGCTATTTGGATCATATGGCACACTATCTTCCAACCAAGCAGCTTGTACTACACTTCTGCAGAAGTTTGTCATCATATATTGTCTGAATTGGGTTTCACCATCATTGTTGTTTAAATTTGCTCAGAAGATGATGGCATGGGATGCTCGCTTGATCAGGAATGCTTCCTCTTGACCAAAGTCATGTTCTGCTTCATCTGAATTGAATGACTTTAACTAGGCATTTGAATAGAAAACAAGCAGATATAGAGAAGATAAATCAACCATATAGACTATGAGGACACCATGCAAATTGGAAGGGAAGAGTTAAACTACGTCTTGTGCTTGTGACTGATAATTATCGATCAAGTGCAGATTTATCAGTCTATTTGACAAGCCAACAGCATTGTGTTACAGAGATTAATTCTCTTTCAGGGAAGTTTGTAAAGAGAAGTTGTAACAAGATGTATTGGATTAAACTTAGCTTGCTTCCATTGGGCATACAGAACCACTGATAGGCTTCTAAGCCATTTCAAACGTACAGAAGCATACTCGAACTCTTGCAAAATAGAAAAAAACAAGAGAAATTGCTCCTTTTTTTTATAGAAAAAAAAAAAAAAAAAAACCATGATGATCTCTTTCTCATCATCCCCTGCAAAGCCCTGGCTTCTCTTTTTTCTCACAATCTGCTGCTATCCTAGAAGCAGTCAAGGAACAAAAGCCAACATCGCTTACGCTTTTTCTTGCTGAAACTAGAGTGTTCTTACAATAAGCAATTGCACCTTGGATCGAGCTCTCCATGTCTGAATTTACACTGCTGCTCCTCTTGAGCATTGTTGATCCATGTAATCCATTCGAATTCATGCTCGAGAAGGAAGAAGAGTTGGAAGAAGAGCATGATGAAGAGGCAGAGGAGGATTTGGCTGAAGAATGCCACTTGATGGCACCTGAGAAAGACCTCCTGTGATTGCAATCCTCTTCTTTCATCTTCTCTCCATCGAAGCTCTTCACGGTTGTGGTAGCATTTTTATGCCCAATTGGATTCTTTTTCCCTGACTTGGGGTGGCCATTGATGCATTCATTTGCTTTAGGGACCGCGAATTTCTCGTCTGAACATCCGGATTTGGTGAAGAGAGACTTGAAATAAGCTTTGGAAGCCTTCAGCTTGAGGCCCAGCGAGGATTGCCTGATGAACTTGAGCTTCTTCGACCAAGACCTCTTCGGTTGGGACCTGATGAGCTCTGTAGAGCATTCAAAGTAGTAGTCCTCTGGATTGAGTTCTCCACTTACGTAACAAGAGGTGGCGGGAGAGACGTTGCAGGACTCAAACGGAGTGGTGGCGGCGGTGTTGGTGTTGGTGTTGCTGGTAGGGGTGATGAAGCTCTCTTCGAAAGATTTCGAATTCTTCCCTCGGGCGGGTATGGAGTTTTGGAGGATCTTTTGAACCATTTGCAAGCGAGGCGGGAGATGGAGGGGGAGGAGGTTTCCTTTGTAGAAGAGCTCATCAGCAGGGGAGGTGATGAGCTCTCTCTCAAGTGGGCAAGACATTTGGAACTCAAATTCTCTTGAACGTGGGGGAGAAGGCAAGTTATAGCACAAGAAGGTAGCAGAGCTGACGTCCATCTCTATGTATTCCTCTTCAACTAGCTGATCATATGGACTTGCCATGGTGATCAGCAAACCGCTCTCTCTCTCTCTCTCCTCCCTCTTCTCTTCTTTCCCTCTCTTTATGCTCTGTTTTCCTCTTGATGGATGACTTTGAGGTGGGTGGTGATGGTCTCTGGAATGGAAGGGGTGGAGTTGGGCATCCTTTAAAGCAAAGAAAGGGCAAGGAAAAGAAACATTGGGAAGGGGCTGTTACCAATCGGAAAGCATCCAAAATAACAAACGCAAGAGAGTTATGGGGAAGCCTGTGTCCCTACTCTACTCATATGACTAATATTTTGTTTCCTTCTAATCTCTCTCTCTCTCTTCTCAGGAACCACACACTCTCAATGGTGCCTTTCAGTTTCTTTATGTTAATGGTTTCTCTCTGGGATTATAGTAGAGCTACATTTAGTCCAACGCAATTACTCTGCTAGTAATTTGAATTTGAAAAGAACCCATGCCCCAAAACCTGGACTCGTGTGCTTCCGGCATCGAACATCACCAAACATATTATAGATTATAGAATATATATAGCACCTAAATATGCATGCGACTATGACATCAAGAGCTCGAACTCCTTTACATGAATTTTTTAAGTGTTGTTGCACCAGAAGCTGATTAAATAAGCTGATTGAAAGCCTATCAACTGCTCTTTATCATAGGGTAAGACTGAAAATATTTCAATATCCAAGTATGGAAGACGATGAATCTAATGATAAGCAGGACCTGTTTATCTGGCAAGCAATATGTGCATGCTTGCTTGCTTGCAATTTTTTTTTTTTCCTGCCCTGTGGACAAATCCTTCTACCAACCGAGATGTACTTGTGCATTAAGCTTTGCCTCTAACGCTATCATTTTGTTGAAAAGATTTGATCTACCAGGGAACCGTAACTCAAACACTGCATTGATATCCTCTCCTACACTGTTATCTAATAATCCATGGGTAGACAAACACTGCCACTTTTTAACTCTCACTGCAACTACTGACTCCCCGACATTTGTAGGTGGGTAACAGGAAACTGATATTAAAAAAAAATGCACTGCAAAGCTCGAGGCTCCCATAATTGCTATTCCAAAACAGTATGAGAGGCTCTGAACGCAGAAAGGTCTCCTTGCTTTCTCTTTCCCCCTGCTTTCCATGTGAGGACCCGAACAGAAGCAAAGATGGGATGAAGGGGTTGCTTGCCGAGAAAAAAATGTGGGTCCTCTTTCTTCCAACACTTCCCCTTAACATCTAAAAGAGTTCATAGTTTGATAGCTAGGCGTAATGTTGACGATATAAGCATGAGCTTTTGTTAGCTGATAGGTGCTTGGTGTACTGATTGACCTACTCTACTACTACTCTTGGAGAGATGCTGTCTGAGAGCCGCTAGAGATGAAATGGACAGCGCAGCGCTTCATGAACCAACTGGCCTATGTTAGAGCAAACAAAAGTTTGATTTGGCTCCCAGTTCAAGATATGCTGTCAGATGTGCCAAGCAGTACCCTTTTTTTTTTTAATTTTATCAGGTTGACATTAGCTTTAGGAGCAAGGCTTTATTTTATTAAATTTTGATAGATCTAATGCTAATCCTTATGTAGTGTTTGATAGAAAAAATATTATCCATGAATAAGTGTATGGAATAGAGTTTGTCCCCTGGCTATCCCTAGGGATATCCTTGGCTATCCCATTGATCATATCAAATGCAAAAGATAAATCCATAGGATAAATTTTTTTTACTCTTATTTGAAGGGATAACCAGCTATTTCTACATTTTTTAGGGGATAAATTGAGAAGATATTCCATGGTTAACCATGATTAATTATGAACAATCCCTCTGGTTAACTTTATTCCTAGCTATCCCTTATAGTTATGACTTTTGGGAATAAAATGGGATATCCCCTGGATATCCCCTCTTATTCCTTATTTCAAACACTACCTTAGATACCAGTGATATAAATGAGATTAAAACAAAGAAAAATACCTTTTTTTTTCCCTTGAAATGAAGTTGTCATGTAATCCAGGACCTGCGTGCAAGTGCATTGATTGATGCCAACGAGGACAAGCTAGCTTCTGCATGGATGGCCGCTATTTTCATTTACCTCATCCATCCTAAAGAAGGTAATTTTGTGCATGATGTAGATAAAAATTGAGTTAAGAAATTTAAGTTGAAATAAATGAGACTGAATCAAAATTAATTTAATCCCTAAAATATAATTAATAAATTAGTCGTGCATTGAGTTAATTGATTAATTTAAAATTGTTTCATAATTGATATCATTGGTAAACATATTAACTCTCAAACAGGCCCATTAGGCTTGTCTAACTTATGTTTGAAAATTATTTATATTTTTTAGTATATAAAAATAATTGGTATGGGTGGAAAAAAATGGAGGATATTTTGAATATTTTAATACTTCTTAAATAAAGTTTACAATATGGGTTTGATGAAGCAAATTTTGATTTCAAGTTATACACGTTATAAGCTGGCCATGCATTTATGATAGCCTGAATATGATCTATTTATTAAATGGTTAAATGGATTATATCATAATCTATATGATATATATAAATGAATAGGATTTAGGTTAATATGTTTACTGTTATACTTTTTTTTTTTTGGTACAGGCGGGCGATCACACTAGTCTCGTGTGAGTCAACCCAAGATATCAGAGTACAAAATCTGCTTAAGAACAGAGGGACATGGATCACCCTACTTCCAACTCCAAAATCCCCCATGATAGGCCACAGCCGCCGCAGCCCAATCTGCCACAGAATTAGCTTTCCGGTAGATGTGACGGATGCGGACGCTGTGAAAACCTCGAAGAGCAGCATGAATATCTGTGAGAAGAGGGTTGCTGGGATATGATCTCTAGAACCGAGCGAAGCCATCGAATAACAGAGAGAGAATCCCCCTCAATAAACAAGCATGGCACACGAAGCTGCCTCACAGCATGAGAGATACCAGCCCATGCTGCATAAAGCTCGGCCATGGGAATAGAAGAATCTAAGGAGCCAATACCTCCAGCCGCCTACAAGGCTCCATCCGTCCCGCGGATAATAAACGCAGACCC
Source organism: Calamus simplicifolius (assembly GCA_900491605.1). Classification (NCBI taxonomy): domain Eukaryota; kingdom Viridiplantae; phylum Streptophyta; class Magnoliopsida; order Arecales; family Arecaceae; genus Calamus; species Calamus simplicifolius. The sequence goes on along the minus strand of UESW01004234.1, from coordinate 271,606 downwards.
AGCAAGTCTACCACGAACATACCCATCAAAGTTGATCTTAACATACCCTAAAGGGGGGCTCCCAAGAAATATAAACCGTCCGACGGTTCGCTGTCGAAACAGCAAGGGAGCCCCAGAGCCCAGGGTAGTAAGAAGCAGACCCGGTAGGGAGAAGTTCACTTTCAGCAACCATAGACCTAACATTCCGCTCTAATCTACAAGGGGAAGTAGTCTCATCAGAAAAAATACGCTGATTCCGCATAAGCCATATCTGATAGGCAGTAATAGCCCACAGGGCGCTGCGCTATCTAGTGGTCCTCCGGAGAGCATCAAGGAATGGGGAACACGAGGAACCAGTAGCATCCACTCTACAATCATAACTCATCCTCGTCCAAATCCAGCTCAACATGGGGCAAGTAAAAATGGCATGATCAATAGTCTCCTCCTCCTGCCCACACAGCGGACACGTGGCCTCTATATGAAGACCCCTTCTCGACAACTGAGAGTAGGAAGGTATACAATCCCACAAAAGCTTTCATATGAATAATTGGACCATGGGATGAACAGAAAGCTTCCATATCCAATTCGCATCCCGCGAATCCTGGGGCTAAGGTCTAAATATCTCAATAAGGTCCAAAGTGGGGGCCCTGGAAAGACAAGATCTCCTCCACAATCTCATATCAGGAATGTGTCCAGCTGTGAGAGGAATAGAAAAGATCCGTCGAGCAAGCTCCTCCCCAAATAAACTAATCACCATAGGGGTATCCCAAGATGAAAGATCTTGGGTGATGAGATCCTGCACCCGCATATGATGTGGATATCCATACTAATAAAAGACGGCCAACGAGAGAGAAGGAGATCAGTGATCCATCGATCCTGGACAATGTTGACCGAGGAGCCATCACCAATCATCCATGATATATTGCTCAGAATAGCCGGAGCATGAAGACAAACCTCCTTCCAAAAGAAAAAATGGCAACGAATAGTAGGAATATCCAATAGGAGAGTAGTCACCATATCGAGCTCGCATAAAGGAGCTCCAGAAACAGTGAGGATCAAGGATGAACCTCAAAGCATGTCTTGCCAGCAAAGCATCTCTCTTGACCAGCAAGGACTGAATACCAAGACCGTCATCATGCAAAGGCATGCAAATCAAATCCCAAGCCTGAAGATGAATGCCATGCCCATCTTGCATAGAAGCCCACAGAAAATCCCTAAAGTATCGCTCTATCCTTCGCAAATAAGTAATAGGGACACAACATTAGAGAGAAGATGCATAGGAAGGGACATAAGGACAGAGCGGATGAGAGTGATCCTGGTCATCATGGATAAACCGGTGACCTGCCAACCATCAATCCTATCCTGAATGCGTCGCTCAAAGATAGCAAAATCCCTGATGCGCGGACGCCTCCCCAACACTGGGACTCCCAAATAAGACAGACCAGCAGCCTTAGTAAAGATACCCAGAGCATGGTGAATAGCTTCCTTGGTAGACCTGGAGGTCTTGGGGCTAAAGCAAATAGTGGACTTCTCTAAATTGATCTTCTGCCCCAAAGCACGACAGTAGCGCTGAATGATAGAGGCATAACTAGCAGCATTATGAGGAGACGCCTGTCCTAGAAGAATACAGTCATCAGCAAAAAGAAGGTGAGAGACAGGAGGTCCCGAAGGGCCAGCCAAAAAAGGAACTATATGACAATCCTGCTGAGCCTGATGAAGAGCACGAGAGAGATCATCCGCAGCTAGAACAAACAGGAACGGGGATAAAGGACTGCCCTGTCTCAGACCCACAGTAGAATGGAAGGACCGCGTCTGTGTTCCATTAACCAGGAGAGAGAAAGAAGGCTTCTGGATACAGGCCATGATCCAATCAATAAACAGGTCGTGAAAACCGAACTCAATCAGAGTGCGATGCAAGAAAACCCAGCTCAACCTGTCATAGGCACGTTCCATATCCAGCTTGACTGCCATAAGACTCTGTCTGGCCGAGGCTCTCTGAAGATTATGCATAAACTCCTGTGCAATAATAACATTATCGAAGATGCTTCGAACTTTAATGAAAGCCCCTTGCTCAGGAGATATGAGCTGAGGAATCACCAGCCGCAACCGGGAAACAAGAAGGCGGGCGCATACCTTGTAAAGAGTAGTACACAGTCTAATCGGTCTAAAGTGATGAGGGGATGAGGCATCAGGACGCTTCGGCACAAGAGTGACAAGAGTGTGATTCCAAACAGAAGGAATGGATTTGGAAAGAAAAGCACTCTGAATAGCCTGAGTAACCTCCGCACCAACAATGTCCCAGTAATGTCGGAAGAATTAAGGCGGAAATCCATCAGGCCCAGAAGCCTTATCAGGCCCGAGTTCCCATAAAGCCATACGAATATCCTCATCAGTGATTGCCCTGGTCAAGAGATCATTGTGGCAATCAGTGACCTTCTTAGAAGGGGGAACTTGGAACACAGGATCCCCAACTCCAGAAGACTCGGTCCACCTAGACTGAAAGAACTGAAAGAGCTGATCCTGGATAACAGCAAAATCGTCCTGAGCATTGCCCTCCTCATCAACTAATCTCTGAATTCTGTTAGCTGCCCGACGCTTCAATGTAGCCTGATGGAAGAACCTCGTATTACGGTCACCTTCTCTGATCCAATGAACCCTTGATCGCTGTCTCCAATAGGCCTCCTACTGCATAAGAAGGGAGTGGTGAAGATCAAGCTTAGAGCGAAGGGAGGAAAGGTCAAGAGCATATAGATATCCATCCCGGTCCTCCCTCGCTTGGATGAGGGCAATATCAGCTTCAGCTTGCTCAATCTGTCTAGCTAGATGGCCAACCTCCACTCTATTCCATCTAGAAAGCCTACACCTGACCAGCTCCAGCCGTCTAGAAAGACGGTAAATAGCATTGCCTCTCATAGGTAAATGCCAGACCTGAGATATGATAGCTCGGGTCGAAGGGTAGAACGTCCAGAATTGCTCAAATCTAAACTGTCACTGCTGATGGATAACCGAATCAGTGGAAATCAAAATGGAACAGTGATCGGACGCAATTCTGGACAGGTGGGTAACAGTAGCAGAGGGAAACAACTGAGTCCACTGAGTAGTAGCCAACGCTCTTTCCAGCCTTTCCCAAATGCGAGCCGAGCCCTGGCGATTGTTGCACTAGGTGAATTGGGGTCCAGAGAATCCCAGATCCAACAAGCTAGCAGAAGAGATAAACGCTCTAAACTCCGAGATGTCTGCTGATTCCATGACTCGTCTGCCTCCTTTCTTTTCATTAGCAGCAACAATACAATTTAAGTCCCCAGCCACAATAAACGGAATACCCCGATGAAGGAGGGAGAGAATCTTCGCCCAAAGAACACGCCTTTCTCTATAATCAGTGTTGGCATAAATCCCCGAGAGGAGCCAGGGGTCAGAAGACCCTTCCGATACAAGAAGAGCCACCTGCTGATTACACTGATGAAAGGCGTTAACTGACACCGAGAGTGGCGCCAAAAAGCCACAATTCCTCCGGATAGGCCCTCAGCCTCCACAGCATATGAAGACCACGTCCTGGCAGCCTATCTCCGGAATTGGACCAGGCTATCTCCCGATAATCGAGTTTCCGTAAGGATACATATATCAAAATTATGAATCTGTAGCAGTCTACCAAAAGATGATCGAAAAGACAGTTTTCGAGCTCCTCTGACATTCCATATAAGGATTTTCATTTACAATTGTGGGGAGGGGTGGAGGCCACCCTGGTTATCCAACATAACTGAGTCAGAACTTTGCTTCGGATGCAGGGTGCCGCCCACTTCCACCTGCATAGCACAATCCATCGAAAGATTATCAGCCCGCTGAGCAACTGCCTCCGATACATCATCAGCTGCCCGAGGTCCATCAGCAAAGAGGCCAAAGATGACCGACTGACCCTGAATTGCCAATTTAAGGCGAGGTAGTGCCAATTCCTTGTTGTAGTTCACATCCTGTGAGGATTGGCCCTCACTCCCAGTTCCGACTGATACCTAGCCAGAGGAACCCTTATGAGGCCTGCATACAATAGAGGAAAGACCCTGATCTGGGTTTAGATTGGCATTCAGGTGAACCTTTCCCTTAGCCCCTTTTCCCTAGAAGCAGCGCCTTTACCCTTTCGGTTAACAATTTGCGAAGACTTCCGCAAAGGATGGGACTCCTTCGGCCTGGCGCGCTTGGAAGGACCCGGATTGGCATCTATCCGGGCAAAAGGAGAACCTTCCAAACTAACTGCACCCAGAAGAGCAAATGGATTGTTGGAGTTAGGCTTATGGATCACAGTAAGCTGAAGTTCAGACTCATCTTTCTGAACTTCAGTCTTCTCGGTTACCACTGCTCCCTTAAACATCACAGGCCCCTTACTCCCAGAAACCGGCACGGACCCCTTGCTACCTAAAACTGGCATGCCCAGTAACTCATTGCTACTGTTATACTCTTTAGTAGACATGATTCGTTGTCATGATTTGCGTTCTTTAACTCATTTCAAAAGAATTAAAAAAATATCAAATAACAAAAAATCCACAAGCTATTTAGGTAAACAAGTGGTAAAATATAACAATTCTTTTTTTTTTTTTCTCTTCTACCTATAAGCAAGAAAAATCCCTTAAGCCATATATATAGTAATTCAAGACCTCATCTAAAAAAACTAGTTATAAAAATATTGATTGGACTCTTAATCTTGTATAACTACCCAAAATTTCCTTACTCCTCGATATATAGCCAATGTAGCACTAATTTATATGAGAGTTCATGTTAATAAGTATTTAATCCTTTTATCGGCTATATGCTTAAGAGATTTTGAATACTTATAAAAATTTAAAAAAGTTTAAATAATATTTTTTTAATTAATTTTATCAAATGATGTCTTAAGTTATTATAAATAATATGAGAACGATTCTAATCCATGGTTCGCTCGTTCTAAAACAAATTTGAGCTAATCTTCTTAAGTGAGATTTTAGGATATTATAAATTATGCAAGAATTCATACAGACAAATGTTGAATTCGAGGAGATTCTATGAATTTATACAAAAATAAAAAATTTAATAATATTTTTTATTAATTTTTCCTAAACTGCTACAAAAGTTAGGCATACTTGAACCCCAAACAACTAATCCACCAGCTAATTTTCAACGTGAAACCCATCGCCGTGACCTGTCCGGCTGTCCCTTTTTGACGCCTGTGGGAACCCGACTTCAACGCCAGCGTTTTCTTTTTTTTTTTCTTAAAAAAAAACCCCTTTCCGTGACCGAACGAAGCTGCCAAAGCTGCCGGAAATTTCGCGTAATGGGCGGAGAGATCACGGGAAGGCTGGTGCGGTGCGATGCGAGGGCCGGATCGTCGAGTTGGACGCGGCGTTGGCTTAAGGAGGCGCGCAATTCCGCCCTAATTCTCGATCAATTACCATCCTTCTGAGGTCAACGGCCATTGATGTTGCTCTTCGGATTGCGAGGAGAATAGCCGGACTTGAGTGTGTGGAGGGAGCCAAAGTCGATCAAAAGAGATCAGCGACGGCAAAAGTTTTAAAGGCCCGATCTCCCTTTCCCTGCTCCAATCTCTGCCCGGTTCTTGACGTTTCTCGTCGCTGCCACCGGATTATCGGATGGCTGTCGACCAGAGAGCACCCATGGTCCTCAGCATCTCAGACACACGGCCAGCAGCCATCCAATCACTCCCCTTCGTGCCTTCTTCCCAACCCACGGCAGCCGCCAATTGGCTGGTGATCGAAAACAGGGGAAGTTCCCCTGGTTCATGCTTGAATCTCGCCTTGGCCCGGGCTTCCCCAACCTCAGCACGGCCATACGGCTCGACACCTCAACCCCTATATTTATTTTTAATTAATTAAATTTATTCTTTTAGTTTAGAACTAATATATAGTATCTAGGTAAATTGTAATATTAAAAAATCTTCGTATCCTTTTTTTTCTTCTTTTTGTTGATGGCATCTATATAAGAAATATGAAATTAAATGCATTATATCTGACATCACGTATGATTCATATGCCCTAGCATGGTTTATGTGATTATATGCATGATCAGCGCATGGCATAATTTATATGCATTATTAGCCAGAGGTAGCATGGCATAAGTTAGCTTTTAATGAATCATAAATAAATTTATATGATCAGCATGGCATGACATGATGTAAGCTAAATTTTAAATGAATATATATATATATATATATAGCACAACATAATTGATTTGAATGAATTATGGACTTAATAAATAGACTATAGGACTATTTATCATGGCACTATAGTGGTGACTTTACCATAGGTAGAAGCATGGTAATACGATGGTAGCCTCACTGCATGTATGAATGGGCAACATTATGATATTACAAAGGTAACCTGACATAGAGCAAGATTATACTACCAGATAGTCTTCATATGGATACGAATGCGGTACTATAGTAGTAGTCAACTATCAACACCATGGGTTGGAACATAATTATGATAATCAAAAATTTGATTGTATTTATTTGATGAGTTATATATTAATCAGCAATTTATGCTAATATATGACTATTATATATATTTGGTTTGACATGGGATTGATGCATAAATTAAAACTAATTGCAGATGATTTCATTTTTATGAATATTTTATCAGGTTATGTTGCATTTATTATTTTAATTATAATTTAAGATTTTTACTAAATTATTTTAGTTTATTATATTTTATTTTTTTATAATGCCCATGAAACGCTAGCATGCTTTGGGAATCGGATAGGATATAAATAAAGATTCAGGCATTATTGAGAATAAATGAAAAGAATGCAATTGAACTTTTATTAGTTAGTATTGTAAATATTTATTTTTTTTAAAAAAAATGTTATTGTTCATATTATTATTCTAGAGTTTATTTTGAGGAATGCCAGGCCACATTACATACCAGCTCTGATGCTAAGCAACAAGAAAAGAAGGGAAGAAGAAGAACCCTTTTGGCTTTTAAGGCAATCTTACAACATCCTCAATCCGCCCTTGTTTTCAAGAGAGCAAGTCAACTCAAAAGCTAGCGGAAAAATCAAAACAAACTTAAGTCCCTAACATGGTCCATCCACTCCTTCAACCTGCTGCAACTATTCAGACACAAATCGCAGAGAGTTTTAGTGAGAGGCAGTCACATACTTAGATTCATAAATTTGAGCAGATTAAGAATAGATGAAATGTAGCCTATAAAAATTGTAGCCCAGAAGCAGGACTCTAAGCTGAGAAGAATGGAGCAAGGTTCAATCGAGTTGAGTTTGGTTGCAATTAGGAAGGGCCCAAACCTTTGTGATTGACACGTGGAAAAGACTTTGTACATCTTTTTTTTTATAGTACAATAAATTCTACGTGAGTACATCGCTTCTTTTTATTAGTCTTTATAAATTATACATGGCTCGATACAATGGGACAGATACCATCTTAAATTTTGATGTGACGTGTATTAATACTTGTTCAATTTTTTTTTTTGAATTTGTGTAAGACTGCAGTGCACGTTTTTTGAATGGATGTTGTAATTTTATAACTACGGTGTCGTAAATATATAACTGGGATGTCATAATTTTTTTTGGCTTTCTGAATAGGTGTCTTAATTTTATAACTATGGTATTCATCTTAAATTTTGACGTGACATGCATTAATACTTGTTTAACTTTTTTTTTTTGAAATTTATGTACAGACACGTTTTCTGAATGGGTGTCGTAATTTTATAACTACGGTGTCGTAAATTTACAATTATCGTAATTTTTTTTGGTTTTCTTAATGTGTGTCTTGGGTGTCATCTTAAATTTTGACGTGATGTGCATTAATATCCATTCAACTTTTTTTAAGAATTTATGTACAAACATGTTCTCTAAATGGGTATCATAATTTTATAACTGCGGTGTCATAAATTTATAATTGGGTATAATAATTTTTTTTTTAACTTTCTGAATAGGCATAGTAATTTTATAAGTATGGTATCATAATTTTAAAACTGAAATATCATAATTTTTAATTAAAATACTATAAATTATTTTTAATATTTTTTAATAAGTATCATATGTATATATGAATTAATAAAGAGAAGCGAGTAAAATTTGCTGCACCGGGTGCAAAGTCTTTCCCTGAGTGCTAAGAGTCCTTAGGGAATAAAGAGAGGCATTAGAATAACCGTCGAAGTCCTCAAGGCAAACTTCAATGCTTTGGATTCACTTGCTGCTAGTGACCTTTTCATCTGTAAAGGACTTTGTATCGCCTGCCATCTTAAAGAATGAAGCCTGCTTGCTCCGTATCATCCCGCCATCCCTCTTAGCAGGCTTCGGTTTTACCTTGCATGCAAATTAGCAATGCACTTATATTCAAAGCCACTATCCATTCACACGTGGGCTTTTTTTTTTATACACAAGTCTGATGTCCAACTATAAGTGCTTCCTCATCATGTTTTCATGACAAATACATGCATGCATGCATGTAGCAAAGCTTTAATATATAATAATTCAGTTTGCCAATCTATTAGCAACGTCCGATGCAAGAGATTTACTGTTGATTGAACGGTTTAGTTTCACCATGGATATTGAAAATTTATACCAACCCAATTACTTAACATTCACACAGCATATTAAAATAAGCATAAATTCCAGTACAAAAGTTTCATTTTAGAATTTGAAAGGAATGAGGAGTTTTTTTTTTTTTCTAAGCATAAATTTCCTTGTGAATAATTGCGTTTAAATTTAATTGGCCCATTCCTTTTATGGTACAAGATTAAAAAAAATAAAATTCGACGACCCGTTTCCCTCTGGCGGACACTGTAATCACGCACGGACGCTCTCCACGCTACTAAAATCCACCGTCAGATCAATCATAATCACACCAACGTCCCCAATCGCCAGCGTAAAGCGGACGGCCATTGCCGTCGGGTCCACGCTTGGTCACCCAATCCCTGCCTTCGACTTCGAGCAAACCGATGGACGGCGGAGCCAGCGAAGTACCTTGCACGTCCCGTCCACGCCCTTTCCTCAAAAACGAAAAAAAAAAAAAAAACAAAAAAAAAAAAACAAAAATCCAGTCCGCCCTCCAGGTGCTCGTCCAAAGTCCGGCTCAGGCGATATAAGGCGTCGCCTCTGGAGAAGCCCAGATCCGATCCCTGGCGCCATGGGCAAGCCTCCTCTCCTCCTCGACCTCACCCGCCGCGGCTTCCTTCATCCTCTCCGACGGGAGCCTCATCCAGCTCGCCTACGAATCCCAGCAGCAAAACCCTAACCCGAATCCTAACCTCGGTTGCGTCCTCTCCAGCCCCTACGTCCGGCCTTTCTTCAATTTCGACATGCTCGTCGGCGCCAACTACAATTTTTTCCACGGTTCCCTCCCCATAACCTCTCCCGAGATGTACAACGCCCGCCACGACGGCTCCCCCGACTGCATCTCCATCGGCCACGGCCATCCCGAATCCTTTCTGGAAGTGAAACGGAAAAACTATGGGAGTTGACAAGCTTGAGAATCTATGTAAGTATCGAAGCTGTCGTTCGAACTGGTCCTCAACTGCGTTGATTTAGATGGAAACAAATCCTAAGCTCATGCTTGATTCAAAGCTTATGATATTTTATCATAGGTTAAGTTTGAAGATTTTGCAATCTCTAAGCATGGAAGGCAATAAATCTGATGATAAGTAGGATCTGTTTGTTTGGTAAGCAACATCTATAAGCTTGCTTGCTTTTTTCTTAATTTTTCTTGTGGACAATCAAACCACAGACGCTGAGCCCTTCTACCAACTTAGATAAGCACCAGATGTAGTTTCACTGTGCCATTTTATATAACTTTATGTTCGGTTCTTCGGTAGGCTGGACTACCGCATCTAATTTTTATTGATCGACTACTTGGTGTCTATTTAGTAATATTATATATTTTTTATTTTTCATTCTTTTTCTTACATTATATATTGATGTGGCCGATCAAACCATGTTAGGGCTAACAGAAGGGGCGACTGACGGAACCTCGACCTCGGACTCTAGGTTCTCTCGGCCTCGGGCTCTAGGACCCTCTCGGCCTTGGACTCTATCGAACTTCAGGTGCCCTCGGCCTCAGATTCCAAGGCCCCCTCGACCTTGAACTCCAGGTCCCCTCGGCCTCGGATTTCAGGTCTCCCTCGGCCTCCGACTCCAAGGTTTCCCTCGGCCTTCGACTCCAGGTACCCCTCGAACCTCGATGCTGGACACCACCACGTGGTCCGTCGATCATCTGCAGCCGTCACGTAATTCACTAACCATCTGCAGTCGCCATATGGTCCACTAACCATCTGCAACTGCGCATGGTCACTGTCCGTTATGGCGCACGTTTGACATGACTAGGTCTATCTACCGCCTATGGCGCTGTGCTTGGCAGGGGGCTGGCAGGCAGGCCCACCTCTGACATGCTCAGTGGTTGTTGCGATCTGTCCCTGTCAGCCTTGCCACCTGCTCGCAACCAGACAGAAACGTCTTGAGATCGACAACCTTCCAAAAGCGGGTAAAGGGGACTTTCGGACAAGTATAAGAACTTTTGCTCATAACGAGAGGGGGGGATCGGATATGAACTCCAAGTTTTTCTAGCTAATTCTTTTAGCTCTTTCTTTTTCATTGTTTTTCAAGTTGCTCATTTGAGCATCGGAGGGTCCTCATCGGTGTAATCAGTCACCAGGGACTTTCTTGCAGGAATTCCATCGAGGAGTTAGAAGATTCCCCAATCGTACTAACAGTCCTCCGGGATCCTCTCCGTTACCCAACGTTCGAGGAACGTGACTTAATAGTAACCCACATATATATATATAATTTATAATAGTAAATAATTATGTATAAACAATTATGTGCAGTATGAAAGTAAATATATATTATGAGAAGGATCGGATTATCGGCTGCCCTATTTCAATCCTAGCGATGCCAAAAGGTAAGGCTTGATCTTTCTTTTTCTACTTGAATCTTTGCGCGACTACCTTGTCATTTTTGTGGCTACCACTAGATTATCAGGAAAAATTCTATTTGGCCCGTTGTTTTTGCTCAGTAGCTCCCCCATTTATCTTTTTTTTTACTCAATAGCCCCTCAAAATTACTCAGTAGCCCCCCTAAATTTAGAAAATACCTAAACTACCCCTTCCCCCTTCACCCCCCTCCCGGCCCCCTCACAAAAGTTCTCAGTGTCCCCCCCCCCTTCCCCCCTTCCGACAGCGCTCACCCTCTCGCTCATGGTCCCCCTCCTTTGGCCTTCCCTGGCAGCGGCTCTTCTTCCCCGGCAGCTTCACGGTAAGCTTTCCCTCCCTTCCTCACTCGATCTGCCTCTCTCAACCATCCTCCACCTTTTTTAGCCAAGCTCCGCCTCCCTCCCCGGCATCCGCATTCCTCCCACGCCTCTGCCTCCTCTCCACCTCCCTCCCTCGCTCCATAGTCGGCCGAGTCTCTGTTCGACCCTGGTTGGCCGAACCAATACTCTTTGTTCGGCCCAGTAGGCCGAACAGAATTAATTCTCTGTTCGGCTAGCCAAGCTGAACAGAGATAAAAATTTAATAGTATTATAAATAATTATAATTATAATAAAATATATTATAAAGTATAATAATATAGACTTTAAAATAAAGATATATAATCAAAGAGATATTAAAAAATCTGATAATATATATCTTTTAAAATTTTTATTTTAAACGAGTTTATATTATTAATATATTATTAATAAATATATTTTATTAATATATTTTAAAAATAAAAAATTAAAATTAAAGATATACTTTATTAAAGGCATGGGTCCAGTACGGGTCCGGCACGGTCCCACGGGTGAAAGAAATGCTTCTTACCTTCTTCTTTGGCTACCTCTTTAGCACTTGCGTCATTGGTGGAGTGTCCGTACCAGGTGAATAACTATCGTGTCCTGAAAAAAAGCAACTCAAAGGCAGAAGGATCACGACAGGTAGATGTATCAACCTTCAATGAAGCGCGGCCGCGGCTAAGTGAAGCAGTCATCCTTTTGGCATGTTCTTCAAGAGAAGTACTATATGGGCTAGCAATCTCTCTCAATTTTCTTAACATCTGCAATTGCGAATACCCATCTAACTGTTTGAATTTTCGAGCAATTATATCCAACTCTGGTTCACAGCTCAGCTGAATACTTTGCACTTTTGAAGCATGCACCATATCAAGTTTTCTCCAATGAGGATCTATGCAATCGAAGGGAATTGGCCGACCTTCCATCCTGAACCGCATAATCTTGTGGGCGCATGGTAAACCATGTGTGCGCCGAATAGCACACCCATAAACTGAATAATCAATCCTAACTGAATTGGCTCGGTTCACTTGGGTAAGGATTTGATTTAATGCACTTATAGAAATGAAACCTCGCAGTTCTTTGAATTCAACAGGCTTGAAGTCATGTTGCACGACCGTCAAACTTTTCTCAAATGAGGCTTTAATGTCACTGTGCTGCAACTCAATCAAACTATGTATTTTTATCCAAGATGACTCAAAATTCCCTTGGCTTTATCCAAGCTATCTTTTCAGCCTTGCATGTGCACTTTCAGCCCTAGAAAAGTAAATAAAATTAAATAAAAGTGAATAACAATTGCGTAATTAAATTATAAAGTTCTTAAATTTATCAATTCCTTGTGATACCTATTAGTTGTCATATTCCCGTAGTGCCTACATGCGTCCGTCCATGCTGCGACAAATCTTTTCTTGTACTTGCTCAGCCAAGTATCTGACACATACCGTAAAGCATCTGGTGGGTACTAAACTCTCTCTGGAGTGCAGTCCAATGATCATTAAACTCATCTTCTGTGGTGGACAACACAAGTATATTCCAACTCATTATAAACTTATCACATTTCTCCTTTGTTTCAAATAACCTTTTGCACTGGGCCAAAACATTTTTACTAATATGCCATCTACATAACAAATGTGTTGCCATAGGAAATACCCTCTGAATTGCATTCAATAGAGCCAAGTCTCTATCTGTGACTATCACCTCAGGTAGAGCATCAGCATCCATGACACTGTGCAATCTCTCTAATGCCCATGTATAGTTATCTTCTCGCTCAGTTAATGCCACCCCCATAATCTCTAAGAGAGGAAGACGATATCTATTCGTCTTGTAAGTGCAATCCATTATCAACACACGAGGAAATGCACGTAACAATTCTATATTGCCAGGGTGTGCCCAAAACAAGTCACGCACATCATCAGACTTAATACAATTTCTATGCCACTCAATGTATTTACACTCAGATAATTTACCAAGAAGATGTTGCATCTGAGATCTCCTAGCTGTCTCTACAGCCTTGCACCTCTACCGTGCATTATAGATTGTCTTCATTGTTGTAACATTGAGGGCATCCCTTTGCTTCACATCTCCACTATCATTGTAGTCTCCAGCTTAGATAATCGTCCTGCATATGAGTGCCCCTCGAAATGCTTTGCAGCTGGATGATTGTGCACACCGCACATGACCGTTAACATCCAATCATCTGCATTGTCCAATTTCTTCTCTCTTAAGGCAAAAGGATATCCACACTTCTTAGTGCCACTGGCCCTGGTCTTTGATCCCTTTTCCTTTATGTGTTTACTTTTGCAAGTACCACTCCTCTCACAAGAAAAAACAATTCTTGGTTTCTTAACATTGCTACCCGTATTAGATTTTTTAATAATAACGACAAATCCATTCCTCTTTCCGACTTTCCAACATCAATTACACATTTCTTCTCTACTTTTGAATATCTATAAAATAAATAGTTTTATGTTAGTAGACATTTTAAACATTGCTTAGTCAAATAATACTAAAATAATTGCAATCAAAATTTTCTTACCTCGTAAGTTGTAAATTCATTTGTGTAATCTATCACACAATCAGAGCTAATCATGCTGCATTCGGTCGAAGCATCGCCTTACACGATCAAATAATAATTTTAAACCCTAATCATAATTAACTCAAAAAACAGAGATGTTCGGCCCTGTGTGGCCGAAAATAAACTTTCTGTTCGGCCACATGGGGCCGAATTAGTGGCATCTGTTCGGCCCTGTGTGGCCGAACAGATTTCGAACAGAAGAAATTTGTTCGGCCCACCAAGGCCGAACATGTTGACTCAGTTGGCCTTGTGTGGCCTAATAGATTTGACCTGTTCAGCTACACAGGGCCGAACAACTCACGAACCGAGAAAAAAATTTCGACGATGGGGATATAAACCAACCTTTGCAACCGTAGAACCTTCCAAAATTGCTAGTTGCTTGTCCATTGCTCGATTATAGATTGAAATCTTTTCAACCAAGCTTCAAATGGTCGGATCCAAGGGTGTTTTGATTCGGAGTGAGGGAGGGGGGAGGGGCAGGGGAGGGGGTGGCATGGGAGGGGGCTGTTTTGACCTTGGGGGGGGGGCTACTGAGCAAGCAGGAATATTTTGATCCAAAATTTTTAAAGGTAAATATGTTATTTTTTTAAGTGGCGGAGGAGGAGCTACAGAAAAAAAATTATGGGCCAAATAGAATTTCCCGATTATCAACCAGCTGTCGAGTGCTGACCAACGAGGATCCATGGTCCTCAATCTCTTAGACGCATGGCCAACAATCGTCCAACCCCACCCCCACAAAAAAAAAAAATCAGCACCAAAAGAAAAAATTCTTGAAGTAGTCTCAAGAGAATCTAGACCTAAGATTGAACATTAATTTTTAATTAATTAAGTTTATTATTTTAATTCAAACCAATGTTATTGAAGTTAGCCTCAATTTAGCATGTTAGGACCTACTTTTGAGTAAGGTAAAAAATCCTTGCATGTTTCATGCAAATTCTTTACATATCTTCTTGTTGACATTGCATAGCATCTTGAGAAATATGAAATTGAATGCATTATATTTGACATTGCATAGCATAAAACATATTATTTATATGCCATAATATATCATAATTGAGTTTTGATTGATTTATAAGCTTATATGCATGGTCAACACCGTGTTACATGGCATAATTCAAGATTTGAATAATATGTGTGTATACATATTAATGCGAAAAAAAAATCATCATTACGTCAATATCGGTGCGTACAATGAAAAGATTAGGATCACTTTCAATTTTTAATCCGTCGGTTGTCACATTTGAAAAAAAGACAAGGCCAATACACCTCAACAAAATCAAAGTGCCTTTATGCCTCGGTCAAACCGAGCTATCCTCATACCTCGGTCAGACCGAGCTGCCCTTATACCTCGGCTAGACCAAGCTATTCTTAAACCTCGGTCGGATCAAGTTATCCTCATGCCTTGGCTAGACCGAGCTATCCTTATGCCTCGGCCATACCAGGCTGCCCTTATACCTCGGCCAGACTGAGTTGTTCTTATACCTCGGCCGGACCAAGCTATTCTCATGCCTCGGCCAGACCGAGCTACCCCTATACCTCGATCGGACTGAGCTATTCTCATGCCTTGGTCGGACTGAACTATCCTAATGCCTCGGTCGGACCGAGCTGCCCTTATACCTCGGTCGGACCGAGCTGCCCCCGATCGCCTGATTTTCAAAGCTATTTTTTAAAAGTAGAAATAAAGAACCAAGTACGAAAAAAATTTAAATTCATGATAATCTGATGAGATTCCAACCACGTGGGTCCCCAATTACCCTAAGTGGGGAATAAGGCCAATAATACCAAACGTGGCCTAGAGCCTGTAAAGCATTGATCTCAAAGCATCATCTAGTTTCTCTAGTTTAACTAACCGAATTCAAACACTACCGGCCTTGTAACAAATTTGATTCGTATCAGATTCGAATCATGATGGTTTCTGATTTTCTGTGATGCGTCTAAGAAATCAGGTAGTTGTTTGCCATCATGCCGGCAACCTATAAATACCATGTCCTAAAATTCTTTTAGGTATGCTTACTTTTTCACTGAAAAACTCCACTAAAGCTCGAGCAGAGCCCCCGACTCCCCAAGAGGCCAAACTTGAGGGACTCCTCTGCGAGAGCCTTTTCCTCATATCTGCTTGCTGTGAATCTCTACTGACTTAGGCATCGAAGGGTCTTCCGCATAGGGCCACCCCCAACATTCTCTGTGTGAGGATTATCTTGCACGTCCATCTAGGCGAGAGATCGACGTTTGAATCTAAAGATGGGCCGTGCTCGAGTCGAAGAACGAATTTCTACGGCAACACATATATAAAAGGTAGCATATTGTAAATTAGTTAATAATGAATCATGAATTTGTTAACATGAATAGTGTGGCATGATATAAATTGAATTTTAAATAAAAATATAGATTTATGTTCATGATTAGCATAATGTAGCATGGAATATTTTGAGTTTTGACTAAATTATAGATTTATATACCTAATCAGGATGATGCAATATGATTTAATTGAGTTTCGAATGAATTATAGGTCAATATATGCTTAGCATGGTGTAGGATAATATAATTGAGTTTGAATGAATTTATAAATTTAATAAATAGATGGTTGGACTAATCATAAATTACAATCAAGATAAGTAAAATCTTAATAGTATAGTGGTAACCTACCATAAATAGAGCCATGGTGATATGATGATAGTCTTCCCACAATTGTGGTGCTATAGTAGTAGTCTTACTATTAAAGATAGTAAAATTGGACACGATATATGAATATGAATTATAACCCAATATAAAATAAATGAATTTGTGTTGACGTTAAGTAAATTTATGTCATAATTATATTGATATGATTATAATATAAAATAATTACTATATTATATATTGTTTCATCAATTTGAAAATGATATGATCATGGCCCGGATCGAATTTAACTACATAGGATGAATCATCATTGATGAAATGATATCTAAATTCTGATACTGTGTTCTTTGGGTTGTTGAAACACTAGCATCCAATGTCTAAAAAAGATCATCAATAATACAATCACCGTATTAAAAGTTTGAATTTTTTGTCCCTATTCACGAGGTAAATTTTATGATGCTTTATGAATGGTGTCTTAAACAAAGGGAAACCTGCATGCTTTTTCTTGGACTTATTGGAGCATTGCGGGTTATAATGTTCAGCAAGCTATCCTGCATACTGAGTAAAATTAGACTCTTATTATTTTGGTGCTCAAATGCTTTGATGCTTTCTCTTTTCTTTATTATAGGTTTATTAGCCTATGTACTACCTTTATAAGATATCTTAGCTAATAGATTGAGGATAGTTATTTCTCGCATTATATTTATGAAACAGGATGCTTTTATTAGAGGATGTAGCATATCTGATAATATCCTCATAGCCTAAGAGTTTATGCATGACCTTCATAGATCTTTTGGCCGGCAAAGTCTTATAGCCGTTAAGCTTGATATGAAACGAGCTTATAATAGACTGAGCTGGGGTTTTCTGCATAGGACCCTTCTGAAGTTTGAGTTTGATAGACTTTTTATAGACTGGATTATGGCATGCACCGATAGTCCTTTCTCACTCATTATTAATGGCTGCGAGATGGAGTTCTTCCATTCAGCTAGGGGGCTGTGCCAAGGCTGTCCGTTTTCTTCATTATTGTTCATCCTTGCCGATAATGATTTATCGCATGTACTCCATCAGACACAGCACGATTTCTGTATTGCCCCTTCTGGGCTGGATCAGATGGGCCTCAGGTCTCTCACCTCCTTTTTGCTGATGATTGTATCATGCTGGAAAAAGGCTAATGTCTGTAATGCGAGTGCTTTTGCCGCCATTGTGCAGGAGTGTTGTTGGGCCTCGGGGCAGAAGGTCAATCTTCACAAATCTTTGGTTTGTTTTAGTCCGAAGACTTCCAACTCTACGAGGGAAGCCATTCTCCAGACTTTTGGCATCTTCACTCAGGCCGACTGTCTTATGTATTTGGGGATTCCTATCATTGGTAGACGACCATGATGCTTCGATTTTAGTGAACTTGAGCGCTGGGTTTGGCAATGTATAGACGGCTGGCAGGTTACAGGGTTATCTATGATGGCCCGGATTATCCTTCTCCATTTGGTTCTATGTCCCTCCCTCTTCATTTGCTATCCAATGCTATTATTCCGATTACTTGTCTTCGAAGGATAGAGCGATGTTTTTGAGATTTCCTTTGGGCTCCAACGCAGGATGGTCATGGTATGCATTTACTGGCTTGGGACACTATCTGCATGCCTATCACTGGAGGAAGTCTCGATATTCAGTTGTTAGTGGTGCGAAGGGAGGCTATGCTTGCTAGACATGCTTCACATTTCCTTCTTGACCCACATTGCTTTTAGAGTTCCTTTATGCATGCTAGATATGGAGAGTGGACTCCTAATATGACTATTCATTCCTTTCGTCGTTTCTCCTTCTTCTGGAAGGAGGTTTGCAGCCATGCGCCAGTTGCCATGCACAACATTACGTGGATGATTGGAGATAGCTCTTCGGTGAGTGTAGTCCAAGACATTTGGCTTTCGCAGCTCCCTCTCTCGCAATGGCCTACTCTATTTAGTACTAAAGTCTCTTGGCATATGAGAGTGTCGGATTTGATATCTTAGGATCTCTGCTCCTGGCATATACCCACGGTGTTTCAATTTTTCGGTGAGGAGCTGGCCCGTTGGATTCTTTCCATACCGCTAGTTGTTGGCCGTGCTGAGGATACTAGATTATGGAGAAGATCTTGTTTCTCTAGGGCTCCGACTAGGGATCTTGTGAAGATTTATAGGCCACAGCCTCAGGACACGAGGGATGCTGTTTGGATATGGAAGTTTTCCATCCACCCCAGGCTTCAACTCTTTCTTTGGAAGCTTGAGTGGAACTGTCTCCCTACTTGCTCCTTGCTCTTAGATAGGGGTCTGTCCATTCCGGCTACTTTTCCTTTGTGTGGTCTGGAGGATGAGACTATTGACCATGCCATCTTCGATTGCCCCAGAGTGAGACATATCTAGCATCTTGTGGGTTATCAGCTTAGGGAGGGGGGTACGAGCTCTAGGCGGGCCTACTGAGTGATATAAGGGTGGATAGCTAGTAGCAGGGTGCCACTTGGGCTGCCACAACGTACCAGATATAGTTATCTTGGAATCAGCTGATTTTCACTGAAGACTCTGTCTCCCCCCAGCAGATTGCTCGAAAAGCTATATCATTCTTTACAGATTTCTCACTCCACTGCTCTGCTCTTGATTTAACAGCTCTAGTCTCTGGGGTTCCCCTGCTACTTCGGTAGCGAACCGACAACCAATTTTTTTCTTTTGGGAGCCCTCCCAAGGTATGTTAAAATCAACTTTGATGGAAGTATGTAGGGCCGATTAGCTGGCTCTGCTTTTATTATCAGAGGGATGGATGGAGTTATGCTGGCGGTTGGGGGATTTGGTCTCCTTGACTCCTCCGTTCCTATGGCAGAGTTGTATGCAGCGTGGGCTGACATTTCCTATGCTACATGGATCCTTCATGCCCAGAGTCTCTTTATAGAGGGAGACTCCCTCACGGTCATACGCTGGCTTCGGCGAGATTGCTTTGGTCACTCCGAGTAACCCTCTGCTGCTGGATACTTGGTCTACTCTGCGGGAGGTCTTTAGCTTGCAGATCCATCATGTTTATCGAGAGGCCAACTTGACAGTTGATTGGATTGCGAGTACAGCGGCCCATCTCTCGAGTTTTTGGATATGAAAATAGGGTGACCCCTGTTCCATTGTACTCAAACAGCTTCTATTTTCTGATCTATCCGAGCTGACTCGCATTAGACTGGTATGATCATCCGCCTTTTCAAAAAAAAAAAAAAGAGAAACCGAATATCATAAAGGAAAAGTCTTTGTACGACGTGCATCAAATGCATCGTGCAAATGCGCATGCGAAATGCATCACGATCCAATGAACCGTGACATGCATGCTCGCATGAGCGCATGGCCAATGGTTCCGTTCGATGCACGATTTTGTGCACAAAATCGTTTTCTAGCATAAAAGAATAATACAAAAGAATGACTGTATTTAATGAGCTTTTGAACGAATGATATTAAAGTTTAATTTTATAAAAAAATTATTTTTTTAAAAATACCCCATATAAACTCTATCTATACTCTTTTGGAAATATAAAAACCCAAATTACACGTGCTTAAAACTGGCAATTCGAGATTTAGATAGCATTAAAAATGTGTTCTTGTCGCTTTCGTTTGTAAGTAAACATCATCAACGGATCGTTAAACATCAAGTAAAGCAAATCTGACGAGTGTTTCCTCCCCATGTTTTCACCACACATGCATGCATGCATACATGCAAGTGTATGCATTCATGCATGTGGCAAAGCTTTGATAGATGTATTGATTCAATTTATCAAGGAATTAGAAACGGCTGATGCAAGAGAGATACTGTTGATTGAAAGGTTTAGATTCCCTATGGGGCCAAAAATATATCGGAACCCATTAGTAAACTCTCTTAATGTTGTCGGCTTATGTGATTATATTCCAATTAATTTTATGCTTCATGATATCTGATCTATCTGGTAAAATATTTATAGAGTCCACATCATCGAAAAGTTAACTCTACAGCTAATTGAATGACGGTCTACCTATCATTTAGATTTTGAATTTGATAACAAAAAAATCTATATCCTATTATACTTAAACAATATTGGGTGTTTAAATAGAAGTTATCCTCGCATCCAAAGGAGATATGAATAATATCTTAGTTCTAAGGGGACAATAGCATTCTAAATGCTTAAATAATTTAAGAAAGAACTCTCCATAACCTCAAGTAAAGCACGCGTATGCTACATTCAAAAGTTGAAAAAAAAAAAAAAAACTATAACCATTCAAACGTCCCTAGAACTAATGCAAGCCTCTTTTGAATTAACCTATTCCTTTCTGATTAGAGGCCAGCGTTTCTCTCTCTCTCTCATTTTTACTGATCACATTATTCTAATACAAGTCAATCCTCATAGGTCAAAATACAAAATTTATTTAAGTATAAAGGGATAAAAGTCATCCTGATTTCATATTCAAAATCCAGTATGATGACGACTGAGGTCGCTATCCAATTAGTCACAGAATTGGCTTCACATAAATATATCAAATTGGACTCTATGGACTTGTCGAAGAATGGATCATATATCATGAAACAGTGGATTGATAGAGACTTGATTGCTGCTTTTCTTACAAATTTATTCTACGAGAAGAATATGAGCATGAAAAATTTAAAAAGCATTCAATTCAAACTTCATGAAGCTAAGTTATCCAGATAAAAGAGTCAAAGGTATCAAAATCATCCGCCGATAATAGATCTCCACCCTATTCTTGAATAATAAAAGCTGAATGAATCACTCTTGCACATTTTTATCAAAATTATTTTTAAAAAATTAAAAATATTTTTTAAGATATAAAAATTATATACCGAATTGCTACCGAAATAATAGAAAAACCTAGTGGCGAGGTGTAGAATCAAATCCATTCCGATGGCGTGCGAATTTAGATTTGACCTTCCGCGCCAGTGTTTCTTTTTTTTATTAAATTTTGAGGTCTTATATCCAGATTGTGGTCAGGCGTTTATTCGGTGTGAAAAATTATATATATATATATATAAACGTCGGTCGCTGTGCCGTACACTGTACTCCGATCACAAGCCACGATCTTGAGGGCACTAAAAGCGACCATCAGATCTATCATAATCACACCGACATCCCCAATCGCCACGGAAATCGGACGGCCGTTCTCGTCGGGTCCACGTTAGGCTATCTTCCACCAAACCGATGGACGCCGGAGCGACCAAAAGAGCCTGCCTACCTAGTCCACCCTCGCAGTCTCGCCGCCTCGACCGCTATCGCCTCCGGAGAAACCCAGATCCGATCGCCGGCGCCATGGGTAAGCGTTCTCTCCTCCCTCTTCTCCTCCTTTTCTCCTTGATCTCGTCGTCCATGGCGGAAATCAAGACCCTAAAGATCAAGGCCGACTCCCGCTCCATCATCCTCTTCGAGAAATTCGGCTTCGGCCACCAAGGATTCGTCAACATCACCGTCTCCGACGTCACCTTCTCCTCCACCCTCGCCTCCCCCGACGCTGCGCTCTTCGGCTTCTTCCTCCTCTCCGACGAGAGCCTCATCCAGGCCACCTACGAATCCCAGCAGCACCAGGAGCAAAACTCTAACCCTAATCTTAATCCTAACCCCGGTTGCGTCCTCTCCAGCCCCTACGTCCGCCCTCTCTTCAAATTCAACGAGCTCGAGGCCCCCAACTACAGTTCCTTCACCAATTCCTTTCCCATAACCCATCCCGATGAGTACAGCCTCTTCTTCGCCAACTGCAACCCTGAGACCCAGGTCTCCATGGTTGTCCGCACCACGATGTACAACGCCCGCCCCAACGGCTCCCCCGACTACCTTTCCGTCGGCCAGTCTCCCGTCCCCTCCCTCTACTTCGTCTTCGCCCTCACATACGTCGCATTCCTCGCTGTATGGATCGTCTGTCTCGTCAAGAACCGCCTCTCCTCCCACCGGATCCACCATCTCATGTCCGTCCTCCTCGTCACCAAGGTCCTCAACCTCCTCTTCGCCGCCGAGGACCAGCATTATGTCCGCGTCACCGGCACGCCCCACGGCTGGGACGTCCTCTTCTACCTCTTCCAGTTTCTCAAAGGTGTTCTCTTCTTCGCCGTCATCGTCCTCATCGGCACCGGCTGGTCCTTCCTCAAACCCGTCCTTCAAGAGAAGGAGAAGAAGGTCCTTATGATCGTGATCCCGCTTCAGGTGATCGCGAACATTGCTTCCATTGTGATCGGAGAGACCGGGCCCTTCATCCGGGACTGGTTCACCTGGAACCAGGTCTTCCTCCTAATCGACATCATCTGCTGCTGCGCCGTGCTGTTCCCGATCATCTGGTCCATCCGGTCCCTCCGCGAGACATCCAAGACCGACGGGAAGGCTGCGAGGAATCTTGCCAAGCTCTCTCTTTTCAGGCAGTTCTACGTTGTGGTCATTGGTTACTTGTATTTCACGAGAATCGTGGTCTATGCGCTCGGGACGATAGCGTCGTACAAGTACCGGTGGGTGAGCATCTCGGCGGCGGAGACTGCAAGCCTCGCTTCTACATCTTTATGTTTTATATGTTTAGGCCGGTTGAGAGGAACCAGTACTTTGTGCTTGATGAGGAAGAGGAAGAGGCGGCGGAGGCGGTTCTCAGGGAGGAAGATTTCGAGCTCTGAGTGGCTGGAGGATCAAAGCATTAGGATCGGGGGGACTGCCGGGTGTGCTGTTCTCCTCCCATTTACTACTTCTGTTCTCAATGCTTACCATAGAAAAGGTTTACGTTTGTCTCCATGCTTTTGTGGAATTTTGTTTGCTCTCTGGGATGTAGCTGTTGGAATTTGGGGATGGCATTCGGCTTGTTATTGCAATGTCATGAAGTGCTGTAATTGCCTTTCTATATGTTAATTTTATTTTTTGCTGCTTCTTTTTATGTTTTGCCTGTTCCTTTTCTCCTCTGTTTGTTCTCTGTGCTGTAGTTGCTGGAAGTTGGGAATGGCATTCAGCTTGCCAAATCTTAGTTCAAAAAGTGTTGCACCTGATTTTTTATACTATCAATTTTGATTTTTGATTGTTTCGTTTGATGCTCTGCTTTTTACTTCTCTTTATTTTCATTTTGTGTGCTATCTACTTGAAGAACGTCCCTGTTTTTGAGGTTATAAGATTTCTTTGAATAATATAAGCTAATAGTGGCTGCAGATGATCCATCCCATACAGTTTTCATATGCTTCAATATAGATAACGGATTCTGATCTCTTCCCTAAAGCTGAATTGATGATATATATAAATTCTATTCTATTAAATGTGATGAAAAATGTCTTCTTAAATCGGTCACAATATGAAAACATTTTGATAGGAATTATATTCGTGATGATGACCTCTTAACTTATTTTCCTTAAAAGGCTCCACACAATTGAATAATCTTGCAGGGATATTATGCTTTTAAATTTGAGACTTAAATTTGTGGTTAAAAATTCACTGATATTACCTTCAATAGTTTTTACTTTAGTAACCATTTTATCATACGTATCTTTTGGTACATCAATATATCTAAGTATATATATATTTAACACTCATTACAAGACCTTTTAGGAATTCTATCATATGCTTTTTTTTAATAAATAAAATTATATAATAATTTTATCCCTTTTCTTTATACTTCTTTATTAATATTCTAAAAGAAAATAGTTTATGTAATCAATCTTTTTGGTATAAAATTAAATTGATTCTCTAATATTTGATAATACATCTTAATCAATACTTAATTATTTTCTTCTAAAATTATTTATTAAGAAGATTGATGGAGAGGTATATGGAAAAGAAAAAAAAAAGATCTTCATATGTTCTTTATTGATTTAGAGAAAGCTTATGATAGAGTACCTAAAGAAATAATATGGTGAGTTTTAAAGAAAAAAGAGTTACTAAAAGGTCCATAAAATTAATAAAAGATATGTATGATAGACCATTAACTATTGTTAAAATAATAATAGAAAAACTAGTGAGTTTTTAATTACTGTAGGTTTACATCAAGGATATGCCTTAAGTTCGTATCTTTTTGTATTAGTCATGGAAGAATTAACTAAACATATTTAAAATGATATTTTATGGTATATATTATTTGCAGATGATATAGTGTTGATTGATGAAACTGAATCTTGAGTAAATGCTAGTGCTGATTGGTGAAACTAAATCTGGACTAAATGCTAAGCTAGAGATTTGGAGAGAGGCTTTAGAATATAAAGGTTTTAAGATTAGTAGAACTAAATTGAATACATGAAATATAATTTTAGTGAGAGTAGAAATACAAGTGAAGAAACAACGAAGATTGCAAACCAAGAGATATCAACGAGTAAAAAACTTAGGTATTTTGGATCAATTATCCATCAAAAAGGTGAATTAGATGAAGATGTGAATCATGGAGTTAAAGCGGGATGGATTAAATGGAGGAGTGCTTCAGGAGTATTGTATGATCGGCGCATCCCATTAAAATTGAAAGAAAAATTCTATAAAACTGTCATTATGCCAGCTATGCTATATGGAATAGAGTGTTGGGCAATACTGAAACATGTGAATAAATTAAGTGTAACAGAAATACGTATGTTAAGCTGGATATATGGTACAATTTTAAAAGATAGAATTAGAAATGAACATATAAGAGAAATGATAGGAGTAGCTCCAATTGAAGATAAATGAAAGAAAATCGATTGCGGTGGTTTGAACATATGCAATGAGACCTTTAGATGCTCCGGTTAGAAAGAGTGATCTTTTAACAATCCATGGTAAGAATAGAGGTAGAGGTAAACCTAAACTAACATGGATGAAAATAATTAAAAAAGGTATAACTGTTTGTATCTTGAATGTTGACTTAGTCCTGAATAGAGCAGAGTGGAGGAAGTAGATTTATGTAGCCGACCCTATGTAGTTGAGAAAAGGCTTAGATGAGTTGAGTTGAGTATTTATGAGTTTAACATCATGATAGTTAGAGTAGTTTTAAATTTTTTTTATTCTTATAAATCGGTAGTATAGCTTTCTTCTTTCATTCAATAGGCATCATTTTACTCTCTAAGATCTTTTGAAATAAATTTGTTACCCAAGTTACTCCTGTATTATCCAATATTTACGAACTTTGATGAAAATTTTGTGAAGTCCTTTAGCTGTTCCTATTTTTATCTTTTACATATCATGTTTTAGCTAAGATATCTTAATTCTATAAGTATATGCCATATATTTATTCTTAATGAAACTAGTAAAGCATTTTAAATTATTTACATGAGTTTTATTTAATAATTTATACAAATAGTTCCTTCAATTTTTTTTGATCCCATCCTTCTTAACTAAAACTTTTTCATCATCATCTTAATTCATTTTAATCTAAATCATATTTCTAGTTTTTCTTTCTCTTAGTCTTGAAATTTTATATATATCTCTCTTTATCTTTAATTTATAGCTTGCAATATAATTCTTCATATGCTTTAAATCTCGCCTCCCATGCTACTTGTTTAACATCTTTTCTAACTATATTATAGTTTTTATGTGCTTGTATATTCCTATATTTAGATAGTTTAATATACTATCTTCTTTTAGTCCTAATTTTTCATTCTATTATCATCTTTTTTATTATATGACTCTTTTCTTTTTAACCTTTTTAACACTTTTATAATTACTTTTCTAATATTATTAGCCATCTCTTCTTATTTAGTATTGATTTCTTCATCTAAAGTTTATTTTTCTTCATTATTTTACTCTTTAAAGCTATTAGTTTCTTTCTTTCAAATTTCACCACCTAATTCTTGGATTTTTATACCCATCTAGTCCTCTATTTTTGAACTCATACATTCATAACTATTAATCTATATTGCATGGTTAAACTCTTATATGGTATATCCTTAAAATCTTTACCAAAAAAAATTTGATTATCTTTCTAGTAATAAAAAATTCAATTTGACTAGAATTATATTCATTTTTAAAATTATTAGATGGAAGTCCTTTTTAAAATGATCAAGCGGCATTACATACACTTAATATTCTCTAAGAATTTTTCTCCAAGGAAGTTTGAACACCCTACCTTAGGTATGTAGGGTTACTTCATGATTCTTAAACAGGCATGCCATAATTATACCGTATTGAAATGCAATGATATTGTTTTTGTCAAGAGCTGCTTTGGGGTATTGGATTGAATTGAATTAAACTCATCTAACTTGTTCTTTTGATGGCTTACATGAGCTTTATCACTTTATTTTCCATGAACAAGCTCTTCATGATCCAATTTTGCATGAATTTTCATCATGATTCTTGGCTGTGTTGGTGATCAATTGAGTTTGATCTATCTGAGCCATTCAATCCATATGCCTTTAATGCGAATGAAAGTTCTTTGTTTCTAGAGATTTGTCAATAAACATCTCTTCACATGCAAGTTGTTTCTAGAGATTTGTCCCTGGACATCTCTTCACATGCATACTATGCGACCTATCTCTCTTTCTTTCCATAGACAATCTCTAGATGAACTTGACTGGATCAGTGCAATCCAAATGGCAGGGCTTATCAGCCTTGTACTGAGCATGACCTTTGTATTTCATTCAATAACATCTGATCCAGACAATTAAATAAATCCTCAAATTCAATATATCTCTTTCATTCAGCTTTATCCATGTTAGGTCAATGAGTAGATGACAGGTCATGGCTGACGTCATGGTAAATGGCGTTTAAGGGTTTGGTTTATTTGTGCTTCGATGTGATCAACATAATGAAAGATAGGCATCTCAATATTCTATGCGCTTTGGCTAAGGTCCAACCAACTCAATGTTAGAAGGCTACGATTTCAGTTTCCAAAAATTGATAGAATTCTCTGAATAAGTTGCCTATATTTTTCTCTCGATTATATAACTACAATAGGACATGCTGCTTGTTTTCTCTATTAACTTATGTTAGTGAGGTGCTCGAAGGAGTTTTCATTGATAACTGCATATTCTGCTCTGTACTTAGATTTAGTATGCAATAAGTTAAAGTTTAGTAACTCGCACCTTTTACAACTCTCCTTGCAATATGTGTGTGCGTAGAGAGAGGGAGAGGGGGAGAGGGGGGAAGAGAGAGAGAGAGGTTCTTGAAGTTGGAAGTGCATGTGGAGACCTACTTAGCATAGATAAGTAGCATGTAGTTATTCTTTTGAACTATATATTAACAAAAAATGTTTTTCTTGCAATTTGAACATTGATTTCAAGAGCTCATCCCAAATAATATGGGTGAAATCCAGAAATCATGGATTTTTTTTTCCCTATCTATCACAAAGTCTACATGGAGTTAAATGCCTTTAGAAATTTGAATTATGTCATCCGATATTTCTGTTTGCCATAACATAATTGACCCATGGGTGCTACAAAACATTCTCTAGATCTACCATGACTAATTCTGTAAGTAGGTTCAATAGTGCATCCATCATTCCTCCACATCAGTGCCATTGCAAGTTCGGCTGCATGCACTGCACTAACATGTTTGATGAAATGCCACAAATGGAGAAGTTTGATGTATGTCTTATAGTGAAATAGCCAATTATTAGTGGTTTATGCATGTGTCTATAGTTAGTATCACAAATGCGAGAATTGTTGAGAATATAAAGGGTTAAAGAAACTACGGAGGCTGTAGACCATGCATCCAAAGTTCAACATCGCAGGCTGCATTACCATTGAACTTTTCTTTCTATAGGTGATTTGATTGAAAGTTGCATATGTAGAAAATAGAAGCGCACAAGGGAGAATGAGTACATTAAAGGAGTTGTGGGAGTTGCATCAATTAAAGATAAAGTGATGGGCAACTAATGATATGGACAAGTAAAACAAAGCATTTAGAATTTTGGAGGAAGCAGTGAGGGGAGGTGCACTAACTTTTGTTGAAGGTTAAGTAAGATGAGGGGAAACCCTCAGCTAGCATACATTAAATAAGGGCATGAAGGATCTTGCAATAATATCAGAGGCAGCTTTAGATAGGAACAAATGGGATATGAGTATTCAACTAAATTGTTGGTACAGAGCTTGAAGGTTGTTTTATAGTCTTGTGACCTAGTAGGATCAGGAATTCTATCTTAGTAGAAACCATTAAGTAGCCTTAGTTTGATTACTGGGTTAGGAAAGTGATGTAGAAGATATCAGGAAGATGAAACCAACAATAGGTGGAGATATGGGATAAATTTAAGGAGAAGTATTCAGTTCTTGCAATTATGCTGTTCACAGTTCTTGTAGCTGACCCCATGTGGTTGGGAAAAGGCTTAGATGAGTTGAGTTGACAGTTCTTGCAATTATCTTGTTCACATATGTTGAAATTTATTCTTGTATCTCTTATCATCAAACAGCATTGATTGGAAAAAGAATGTATATAGTTAGCTATGAAGAGATATTGACATATTTACACATAAGCGCGCATACTTATTCTGCCTTCAAAGATCTGGTAACTGACAGTAGTTGGAGTAATGTTAAACATGATCAATTTTAAAGGATGTAATAGTAATTGATGACAGATGACGATGGTTGAATGCTGAAGTGCAAGCAACGCAAAAAAACAGAGGAAAGTAATTGAAATAAGTCTCCATTGGAATGAACAGTCAATATGTACTCCAGATTTGATTTCTCTGTCATGTTTTGAATTGCGATGTTTTAAATTAATGCATTCACTTTTTTTATTCACCAACCATCTCCTGCTGCTTGTGATGTGGGAGTGTAGAATGGTTGAAGGATAATACCTACCTACATGAAGAACATGATCAAAGCTGTACCCTACTGCTGCTATGATTAATTTCTATTGGTGTTTTCTAGTCTGATTAAAACTTTAGCCGTTATTTTTGTTATTATTCTTCTTCATCTTCTCGTTTTCTTCTTTTCCCCCTGGTAGAAAGAGGCTTATAAATAACAGACTGCATGATGAAAGATTGCTCCCCACAAATACTCCAAATCCCTAAGCCCTGGTGAAGGCAGGATTTGAACCCAGGTCCCTTACACAATTATCAAGAGACATTGCCACCAAGATAAGCTGGGACCTTATGTAGTAAATTGAAAGCAATGTTAGATGTTATTCCACTTTCTTTCTTATAGAACTATCAATAACTGCCATATGTCGTTGATTTCGAATAGCAACTCTATAAATATTGTGTGCGCTTGTTGGACCTGTGTTTAATCCTTAGATATGTAGAATCATATTCATAACTTTTTGCCTCCTATAGATTTATTCACATTGTTTCCAGTGGAGGCTGCAGTAAATTTTTTAATATAGGGACGTCTAATGTTCATCTTGAGTGACAGTGTCCAAAACCAGCAGTAAGGTCTTTCTTGTCAAATGTACTATGGCATCATGGATTTGGAAGTGAACAGCCATGCTCTATGTTGCTGACAACCTAAATTCCAAGTTCAATTTAAAACAGGAAAATTGCTCTACTTTCAGAGCTGATCTAACAACCTTGTTAGAGGTTCTATACCCTGTTTCTGTCTTTTGCTAATAACATAGCCTTTGAAATAGAAGATGTTAGATCGGAGTGCAAGCAATTTTCAGGATTTTATCTGATTGAAAGTAGAATAAAGAGAGTGGTTGTGGTGATCACACTGTAGGGATTTAAATTTCATCGTAAGAAAGATTTGGTAAAAAAGTATTGAAAAATTGTACTTTGATAAAAAATGAAACAGTCATTTGAGAGGGAAAAAATCAGTCTCTTAGCTTGTCTGGTGATTGGTGCTAAGCTTGTATTCATACATATTCTTTTAAACATATCTTATTTACAGTGCTTCCATTGCAGGGCTACAGTAAATTTTTTATTTTTATAAAGTATAGGGATGTGTAATCTTTTATCACAAGTGATAGTGGCCAAAATCAGCAGTAAGGTCTTTCTTGTCAAATGTGCTATAGCAACTTGGATCTGGAACTGACCAAAATGCTCATGCTGCTGACTACCTAAGTTGTGAAATCAGTTTCAACTAGTAAAATTGGTCCTTTAGCCCATGATAGAGTAGGACTACATCCTAGAATCTGGGCCTGAAATTCAAATGTATTGTTCAATACTAGGTGGTTGTGGCAATTCTTTCTGATGGTCCGGCATCATATCCTGGAAAAATTTGCTGGACCCAATGAGGAGCTTATTTGCTTGCTGAGATGCATCATTGTTTAATTTATTTGCAACGCTATCTTCTGTCTGCATTCTCTTAACTTTGACAGGACAATTAAGTGTTGTTGCCACACATTTATATTTTTGTAACTGCATCAAGTCAGAAGACTGGAATTGAGGTTAATGAAAACCTGTGGTATCAGTTTGAATTATTTTGGATCCGTTGTGAAATATCAAGAGAGTTTGGAGGGAAGGTATTTCTACGACATCGAGAACTTGGTGGCTGTGTCCGTTTTTTCTGTGCCATCATCATCTTCTTCTGTACATCATCCCTTTTCATAAAAATTGTGCTGCAGATTTGGTGTAATAATATATTTATTGGTGGAAAGAATTATTCCAGTATTTCTATCTGGATGAGGAGTTCTAACTAAAGTTGTTAATTTTGTTTTGTTCCGCCGAGACGTTTCGAAAAGATAAGCACTATGTTTCGTTTTGAAAAAATTTTTGATCATTTTGGTGCATTTCGGTTTCGGCAAAATATGCTTCAGAAACTAATTTATAAATTATTAAACTTTTTAAAACTATTTTAATATATATATATATAATATCAAAAAAAAATCCTATTTATCCTATCCTCAAGATCGTATTTTTTAAAAATTCAAACTTTTATTTTTATTGTTATTATTATTTATAAAGAATATGAATTATGAATAAATTTTTTTTATATATATATATTTTAAACTCTTAAAAATTCAAACTCTTTATTTTATATTGTTATTAGTATTTATGAAAAATATGAATTATGAATAAATTTATATATATATATATATATTTTAAAACGAAGCATCAGTTTGATACCGAAATATTTTGTTTTATAAGTTAAACTGAAACATAATTTGAAATAAAATTGATAACTTTGGTTAGGGATTGCGGGTGCTTCTTTTATCAGAGCATCCATTGTTCTTGATGGCAGCTTCTTGTCTCACTATAGGTCTTTTTCTCGATTTATTTTAAGAATGGAATATAGGTGCTGTGCTTTATATTCGGACCATATGGTTCTTTCTGTCTCTCTCCTGTCACCTCAATCTCCACCTAAGCTTCCAGCGATCCTGATTAGAAAAAAAAGGTGAAAAAGGATATATATATATATATATATAGAGAGAGAGAGAGAGAGAGAGAGAAGTATAGGGAAGCATTATCCGTCCTTGTTTTAATGGAAACATGGTGCCATCTATGGAAAGTGGAATGATTATCAGCTTTCCTGTGTTTCAAGAGAATGGTTGGCTGAAAATACCATTTCTGTGTTCATTTCAGTGAGACTAATTGGGAGGTCGGTGCTATTACTAATGGATACCGATATGAATAATAAATAAAATAGTTAGAAAATAAAGAGCTCCGCATCTTAAGCGGCTTCCGGAGTCTGGATGGCATTCAGTCCTGGACGGCTCTCAGAGTTTGGGCGGCCCCTAGTCCTGGGCGGCCTCCAGAGTCTGAGCGGCCCCCAGTCCTGGGCGGCCCCCAGAGTCTGGGCGGCCCCCAGTCCTGGGCGGCTGGGCGGTCCTTAGAATCTGGACGGCCCCCAGTCCTGGGCAGCCCCCAGAGTCTGGGCGGCCCCCGGTCTTCTGCGGCCTCCTGGTCCTAGGTGGCCCCTAGACCTAGATGGCTCCCAATTTGAAAATGATTCTTAAATCAAAACCACTAAACATGATAAATCGTCATATTCGGAACAGAAATCGAGGATCATTAAGCATCATAACGCTTTAAATGATCCGAATAAGACAAACACTGAAACACCGCCGTTTATCTAGAAAAAGGAGATACTGAACTCCTAGTTTAGAGCCAGATACCTTTTCTCTGACTCTGACATCTTCACTAACCCTGATATTCCCTTGGGATAACCAAGGTCATCATAAAACCCTTACCTTCATGAGTAAGTTTCTTAATTCCTTTATTATTAATTATCAAGGAATGACCACATAGCTGAGGCGAAAAGAGGACGAGTGTTTATCCTACACGTGGATCTCTGGAACTAAAAAGAAAAAGAAAAGAAAAACAAATTAGGGGGATAAGAGGTAGGAAGGAGGAGGAAGAAAGGACTTTTTTCTTCTTTCAGAAAGAGATCTCATAATAAGAAAGGAATCTGGTGATCCAGCATCAACAGATTGGCGCACCAGGAAGGGGACCATCGTCGGAGCAGTGAGACATACCTGTTCTACGGTTTCGTAAACATGAACTCTAGATCTCTGGAAGAAGATCCTTCTGATTGGTCTAGGGGACATCTCTCGCCTCCCAACCATGATCTCAAAACTCTTGGCCCTTCTGAACCGGTGAAATCAAACCCTCCGGTTCCTTCCTCGCCGCTGCCAGCTCCAACTATTCCTCAAGATCCATTGCTGATCCTCACCCAACAAGTTCAAACTCTTGTTGGAATGGTTCAGCAGATGCAAGAGCAGCATTCTAGAGGAGCCCAACAACGGCGCGAGCCGCCTCTGTTGCCCAGGTCGGCTACTCCTGTCAGCCGATAATTAGCTCGAGGGAGATCCCCTCTGACAAAGCCTCTCCGCCCTTATTCCTCCGGAAGGCGGCGCTCTCAAAGCTCCCACGACGACTCGCGCTCTTTGTCCCATTCCCCTAGCAGCCCACCTGCCGGGCGACGACGGGGGAAGGAACCTTATATAGAGCACCGCCGGTGGCGTCGTCAGTCTCCTTCCAGTTCTCCTGAACCAACCGAAGGACGTATGACTGATAGAATGGAAAAGCGTCTTGAAGAGCAAGATCACATACTGGAGGAACTCAGCCAAAGGATCAATAATCAACCGGGGTCGGATTATGACACCCGCCCCCCTCTTACTCGACGGGTTATGGAAGAACCCATTCCAAGGAGATTCCGATTTCCTCAATTGGATCCCTATGACGGTACCACTGATCCCCTAGATCATCTGGAGAGCTATAAAGCTATCATGCAGGTCCAAGGAGCAACGGATGCCCTCTTGTGCGTTGCCTTCCTGGCCACTCTCCGCAAGGCAGCCCGTGTTTGGTATTCTCGTCTGCCCTCACGCAGTGTTGATTCTTTTCGGTAACTGGAGAGATCTTTTCTAGCTCATTTCGACGCTTGTCGAAAAATTCCTCGAGTGGCAGACAGCTTATTTTCCGTGCAGCAGCAGGAAGGAGAATCTTTGAAAGACTTTATAACTCGTTTCAAGGTGGCGGCCCTAGAAGTCTATCATCTTGAAGATGCCGTAGCCACTCTGGCTCTAAAATGGGGGCTCCGTCCCTCCCGTTTTACTTATTCCCTGGACAAAAGACCTCCTTCTTCTTATGCTGATCTCCTCAGCCGTGCGCAGAAGTATATCGCGCCAACGAAGCTGATTCGTCCAGGAGGGGTGCGCAAGGGAGAACTAGCAAAAGACCCGCTCGCCCAGAGTTGAACGGATCTCCTTCTAAGAAGTCCGAACCCTTACGCCAACCGATTGACCGCCGCAAGAGCCAGACTCTCAGAGAGGACCATCTCACCCCTCTTGGTGCCCCGGGCTCACATCCTCATGAAATTAAAAACGAGCCTTATTTACGGCGTCCGCCCCCGTTGAAGAAGGGCACAGCCCGCGACAGAAGCCGATATTGCCGTTTCCATAGGGATTACGGCCACGACACTGAAGAATATCGGAACTTGAAGCAAGCCATCGAAGAACTAATCCAGAGGGGATACCTTGGCAATACATCCAGAAGAAAGAAGCTCCTCCCATACCGGCTTTGATGGGACCTCCTCCTGCTCAAGCTAATATTGATAATACTCCAACTGAACGGATGGTGGGCATGATATCCCGAGGAAGAGCC
The DNA here is from genome assembly GCA_900491605.1 of Calamus simplicifolius. NCBI lineage: Eukaryota > Viridiplantae > Streptophyta > Magnoliopsida > Arecales > Arecaceae > Calamus > Calamus simplicifolius. Next base: position 237,312 of record UESW01004234.1, on the reverse strand, counting down.
TCATCTTCTAAGAGACCAAGGGGAGGGGAAGAGCTAGATGATGTAATCCCTTCTGGGGGAGATATAGCGGGGGGTAATGTTGTAAAAGATGATAGCGTCGTTGTTTCGATGACGATCGCTAGGCATCCTGTAAAAAAGATCTTAATCGACAGTGGGAGCTCCGCTAATGTGCTTACTTATGATGCTTTTCTTCGATGAGTTTACCTCTGGATTCTCTTCGACCCGTAGCCGTCCCTCTAGTTGGTTTTACTGGAGACTCTATATGAGTGGAGGGCGAAATTACTTTACCAGCCACGGCAGGATCACCGCCATGTCAAAGTACAGTAATGCTGGATTTTCTGGTAGTTCGGGTTCCCTTGGCTTACAACGCCATTCTTGGCCGCCCTGGCTTGAATGCACTAGATGCAGTTATATCAACCAAACGCCTATTGGTGCAGTTTCCTACCAACCAAGGCGTTGGTATGATGCATGGAGAGGTAGACTCGGTTAGACCCTGCTATCATTTAGCCCCTAGTCCCCAGGCGGTTAAAGTCCTCCGGTTGCCGAGTCGTTTGACCCTAGAGAAGTTGAGCGGAGAGGAGAGCCAGCGGAGCTTCTGATATCTTACCCTCTGGGAGATGATCCCACTAAGATCGTGCAAATTGGTGAGCTCCTCTCCCCCGAAGTCCGGGATCAGCTCCTGGCTTTCTTATCAACGAATGCAGATGTCTTCGCTTGGAAAGTGACGGACATGGTCGGGATTCCTCCGGAGGTGATTATTCATCAACTTAATATCAACCCAAGCTGCCGCCCTGTCCGCCAGAAGAAAGGAGTTTCGCCTCTGAGCGGCATAAGGTCATTGACGAGGAGATGGACAAATTGCTCATGGCCGGTCATATTCGGGAGGCGCAATATCCCGATTGGTTAGCCAATGTGGTATGGTCCGGAAAGCTAGCGGAGGATGGAGAATATGCATCGACTACACCGATCTTAATAAAGCTTGTCTCAAGGACAGTTTTCCGTTACCCGGATCGACCAGTTAGTGGATTCAACTTCTGGTTATGAACTTCTTAGTTTCATGGATGCCTTCTCAGGTATAATCAGATAAATTGGACCCCTCAGATGAAGAGCATACTTCCTTTGTCACCGAGAAGGGCATTTATTGTTATAGAGTAATGCCCTTCGGGTTGAAGAATGCAGGAGCTACCTATCAGAGGCTGATGAACAAAGTTTTTAAAAACCAGCTCGGCCACAACATGGAGGTATATGTAGATGATATGTTGACAAAAAGCACCTGTGCCACTAATCATGTCGCCGACCTGCAGGAAACTTTCCACAACCTCCGGCTCCATAGAATAAAGCTCAACCCACGCAAGTGTGCATTTGGAGTTACTGCAGGGAAATTCTTGGGTTTCTTAGTTACCCGGCGGGGGATTGAAGCAAACCCAGAGAAAATTCAAGCCATCCTCAGCATGAGACGGCCTATGTGTAAGAAGGAGGTGCAACAACTCACCGGAAGGATAGCAGCATTAAGCCGATTTTTGTCAGATCGGCCGAGAGGTGCCTACCTTTCTTCAAGGTCTTGCGTAAAGCAGATGGCTTCGAATGGACAGAAGACTGTCAACAAGCTTTCGAAGAACTTAAGGAGTTCTTGTCCACACCGCCCCTGTTGTCTAAACCGGAAGAAGGAGAGAAGCTCTTCCTCTATCTTGCGGCTTCTTAGAGGCCGTCAGTTCCGTTTGGTACGTATCGGCGACCATGCCATTCAAAGACCTGTATATTATACCAGCAAAGTACTTCATGGTGCAGAGAGAGGTATTCCAAAACGGAGAAAGTCATTTTTGCTTTATTCGTTTCTGCTCGACGACTTAGACCCTACTTTCAAGCCCATCCTATAGTCGTCCTCACTGATCAACCTCTCAGAGCCATTTTGTCACGACCAGACACTTCTGGCCGATTAGCCAAGTGGGCCATCAAATTAGGGGAATTCGACTTATCATTTCAGCCCAGAGCATCTTTGAAATCCCAGGTCTTGGCTGATTTTCTAGTAGAGTGCACCTGGTCTGAGGAGCATCAAGAAGAACTCCCCAGATCCTTTTAAATGCTGATGAGGAAGATGATAAGCATGGGTCCTTCACGTCGATGGAGCCTCTAACTCACAGGGGAGCGGAGCTGGTCTCATTCTCGCTAGCCCAGAAGGCGCAGTACTAGAGTATGCTCTTCGTTTCCTCTTTGAAGCCACCAACAATCAAGCTGAATATGAAGCTTTGCTGACCGGAATCAAACTAGCGCATGGGATGGGAATCAAGAACTCCGAGCTTTCACTGACTCACAGCTATTTCCGCCCAGTAGCGGGGGAGTATGAAGCTCGGGACCCTATCATGTCCCAATATCTAAACAAGGTCAAACTGTTAATTCCCTTGTTAGATCACTTCACCATTAGCTATATACCCAGAGGTGAAAATGCTAGGGCCGATATGTTAGCCCGACTTGCTACCTCAGTGGATAGCGCTATGGGCAAAACCTACATCGAGTACCTGGAAACACCTAGTATCGAAGCTGCTGAAGAAGCTTTGCCCATTATCCAAGAAGAAACCTGGATGGAATCCTATATCCGGTATTTGAAGACGGCGTTCTCCCAGTTGATCATGAGGAAGCTAAGCTGCTTAAGCGGAGGGCTTCTAAATTTGTATTGCTAGAAGGCCAACTTTACAAGAAATCCTTCTCTCAGCCCTCCTCAAATGTGTTAATTCAGTTGATGCGGATTATATCCTTAGAGAAATTCATGAAGGCATCTGTGGGAATCACTCAGGAGGCCGATCTTTAGCACGCAAGGCCCTCCGACAAGGATATTACTGGCTCACCATGCAAGAGGATGCAACCGAACTAGTGAAAAGATGTGATCAATGCCAACGGTACGCCAACATTCAGCGGCAACCATCTTTCCAGTTAAATTCTCTTTCTGCTCCCTGGCCCTTCGCTCAGTGGGGCATGGACATCCTCGGCCCTTTCCCTCCGGCGTCAGGACAGCGCAAATTCCTACTAGTCGCCGTTGATTATTTTACTAAATGGGTCGAGGCTGAAGCACTCGCCAAATTACTGAAGCCAAGGTCAAAACCTTTTTCTGGAAAGCCATTATTTGTCGATACGGCATACCACATACTCTCATCACTGACAATGGCCGACAGTTTGACAACAACACCTTCCGACTTTCTGTACTGATCTCGGCATCATGCAACGATTCACCTCCGTCGGCCATCCACAATCTAATGGAGAGGCTGAGGTTACAAATCGCATGATATTGCGGGGACTAAGGACTAGACTGGATACGTCCAAAGGAAGGTGGGTAGAAGAGCTCCCGAGTGTACTCTGGGCATACCACACAACTCCCAGAACACCAACGGAGAAACGCCGTTCAATCTGGTTTTGGTTCCGAAGCTGTTATTCCCGTCGAAATTGGCTTACCAAGTAGCCGAGTGGAAACATACAACGAAGCAGACAACCTCCCTAATTTAAGAGCCAATCTTGACCTCATTGATGAAGCAAGAGATCGGCTCGAATTAAGATGGCGGCATACCAGCAGCAGGTGGCAAAGTATTATAATACCCGCGTCCGCTCGAAGAGCTTCCGTCAGAGAGATTTGGTTCTGAGAAAAGCTTCGGTGTCCAAACCAATAGAAGGGGGCAAATTGCCTCCGAACTGGGAAGGGCCCTACCGGATAGGAGAAGTCCTTCACCGTGGAGCATACCGACTTGAAGATCTAAATGGACAACTAATCCCCCGAACGTGGAACGCAGACAATCTTCGGCCATACTACCAGTAATGTGATGTATTTACTCAAATATTAAATAAACCCACATATTTGAACGCATATTTTTTGTAGACGATTATTCAAGGCGGCTCGGCGGCCCTACAGTCCAAAGGACACCCCCAGGCCAGTATAACCTACCCCTGAGGAGGTTCAAGTCCATGACTTAAGCGGCCCCGAATCACGTTCTCCAACGGATAGGCGGCTCGGCGGCCCTACAGTCCAAAGGACACCCCCAGGCCGGTATAACCTACCCCTGAGGAGGTTCAAGTCCATGACTTAAGCGGCCCCGAATCACGTTCTCCAACGGATAGGCGGCTCGGCGGCCCTACAGTCCAAAGGACACCCCAGGCCGGTATAACCTACCCCTGAGGAGGTTCAAGTCCTATGACTTAAGCGGCCCCGAATCACGTTCTCCAACGGATAGGCGGCTCGGCGGCCCTAGTCCAAAGGACACCCCCAGGCCGGTATAACCTACCCCTGAGGAGGTTCAAGTCCATGACTTAAGCGGCCCCGAATCACATTCTCCAACGGATAGGCGGCTCGGCGGCCCTACAGTCCAAAGGACACCCCAGGCCGGTATAACCTACCCCTGAGGAGGTTCAAGTCCATGACTTAAGCGGCCCCGAATCACGTTCTCCAACGGATAGGCGGCTCGGCGGCCCTACAGTCCAAAGGACACCCCCAGGCCGGTATAACCTACCCCTGAGGAGGTTCAAGTCCATGACTTAAGCAGCCCCGAATCACGTTCTCCAACGGATAGGCGGCTCGGCGGCCCTACAGTCCAAAGGACACCCCCAGGCCGGTATAACCTACCCCTGAGGAGGTTCAAGTCCATGACTTAAGCGGCCCCGAATCACGTTCTCCAACGGATAGGCGGCTCGGCGGCCCTACAGTCCAAAGGACACCCCCAGGCCGGTATAACCTACCCCTGAGGAGGTTCAAATCCATGACTTAAGCGGCCCCGAATCACGTTCTCCAATGGATAGGCGGCTCGGCGGCCCTACAGTCCAAAGGACACCCCCAGGCCGGTATAACCTACCCTTGAGGAGGTTCAAGTCCATGACTTAAGCGGCCCCGAATCACGTTCTCCAACGGATAGGCGGCTCGGCGGCCCTACAGTCCAAAGAACACCCCGTGGTCGGTATAACCTACCCCTGAGGAGGTTCAAGTCCATGACTTAAGCGGCCCCGAATCACGTTCTCCAACGGATAGGCGACTCGGCGGCCCTACAGTCCAAAGGATACCCCTAGGCCGGTATAACCTACCCCTGAGGAGGTTCAAGTCCATGACTTAAGCGGCCCCGAATCACGTTCTCCAACGGATAGGCGGCTCGGCGGCCCTACAGTCCAAAGGACACCCCCAGGCCGGTATAACCTACCCCTGAGGAGGTTCAAGTCCATGACTTAAGTGGCCCTGAATCACGTTCTCCAATGGATAGGCGGCTCGGCGGCCCTACAGTCCAAAGGACACCCCCAGGCCGGTATAACCTACCCCTAAGGAGGTTCAAGTCCATGACTTAAGCGGCCCCGAATCACGTTCTCCAACAGATAGGCGGCTCGGCGGCCCTACAGTCCAAAGGACACCCTCAGGCCGGTATAACCTACCCCTGAGGAGGTTCAAATCCATGACTTAAGCGGCTCCGAATCACGTTCTCCAACGGATAGGCGGCTCGATGGCCCTACAGTCAAAAGGACGCCCCCAGGCCGGTATAACTTACTCCTGAGGAGGTTGCAATCCCTGACTCAAGAAGCCTCGATTTAGACGGTTTTGAGTCACGCCCGTACGCAGATACTTGGTTACTCTCGAAGTACAACTCTGCAAAAGCGCCAAATGGCCCCACGATCCTAAGGGCATCATGCCTCCTCGAATCTAGGATTAGCTCCCCCGCGGGAGCCCCTAAACTATCTTATCGAAGTTCTAGGACTTATATCCTGATATTCAGACTTAATGTCAACTCGTGGACGGATCTCCTAATCCATAAGTAGGAATCGGGAATCAAGCAGATGAAGTATTAAGTAACATCATTTAAACAAAAGTGGCACATACTCATTCAAAGTCAATTCACTATAAAACTTTATAAGGTATCGTCAATAAACTGATATTAGTTACAAAAAGAAGTCCTTTAAAGGACCAAGTCAAGAACAAAAAGCTAAGCTAAAATCAAGATGAACCTAGACATCCTCTATCAGTCCTTGGGATGTTCCTTCTCAGTGATTGGATCAGAAGCCGGCTCCTCAACGATGGGCATCTCTATAGCGGAATCTTTGGTCGTCGCCACTCCATCCACCACGTCTTCGACCTCCATACTAGATGTCTCTTCGTCATCCACAGGTCGAAAACGTTCAAGGTTTTCTAAGCTAAAGTGTAGGGATAACCTCCGTTTACACCTTTCGAAACCCTGAATAAAGGCGTCCACCGCGGCCTCTCGGAGTTCCAATACAAAGTCCGAGGAACCCTTATACTCCTTGATGGCCTCCCGGACTCTGGCTTCGACCGCGGCCACCTTTTCTTGGACTTTGGCTTCGGCCACGACCACCTTTTCTTGAGCTTTGGTTTCGGCCGCGGCCACCTTCTCTTGAGCTTTGGCCTCGGCCGCTGTTATCCTTTCCTGGGCCTCCATCATCACTGTTGCGACCCTGTCCAAAGCTTCCTTAGCGTCTCTCTCGGCTAGAACCAATTTTTCTACAGCATAGCGAGCCGCAGCTTCCGCGTTATCTGCTCGGTTTTCGGTATGTTCTAGCCTGAGAGTAGTTTCCTTCAACCTTTCTTCTGTTGGCAGCAATTTCGCCCGGACCTCAGATAGTTGGGCGTCCAAGCTCCGCAGCTCCTTTTCAGCCCTTCCCCGCCAGATCCGATAATCCTCCTGGATGACCCGAAGGTCATGTAGTGCTTTTGACTCTCGAGCCTTCGTCTCCACCAACTCTTTGTCCAAGCTCACGCTGCGAGACTTGGCCTTGTTTAGGTCTTCGCGCAGCACAAAAAGACCATTAGACATCTGCAGAATACATTCGATGAATACCCGAACTCAATAATCACAAAGGGAAAAGGTCGCAGCTCTACCTGAAGCGCGGCTGTAAACATGGTGTCAAACGACTCCTCTTGTGACACCTTCCTCATTTTTTCCTGAAACCTGGGCAGGATCGAAAGTTTGAGTATTGTCTCCGATAGGCAACTTTTATATCCAGCGCCCAGATTAGGCGGTTGAGCAGGCGGAGACGGACTTCTCAAGGCATCTGAGGGAGCGGGAGCAAGAACGCCTGCTTCCTTTGATGATGACGGGCCTGACAAATCAGTTTCAACTGCTTCCACGCTCCCTACAGATCCCCAGTGCCCTCATTAAAAGATGGGGCGACTGCTGGAAGCCCCCCCTCAACAGGATCTCTTATCGGGATCCCCTTTGGAGGACTTATCTTTCCCTCGCTGTCTTCTATCAGGGTTGCTTCGGGAAGAGCCGCTGGAGGCTGGGCCCGAAAACCCGATTCTGACTGGCGGAGCCTCTTAGGTTCATTCCCTGCCGCGCCATGGTCGCTCCCTTCTCTCTTTCGAAGGCTCGATATCAATATGTCTTGAGAAAACTTCATTGCTACAATATAGTGAGCATATGGTTAGCTAAAAGGAAAACACCAAATATGTTAGCTGCAAATGTAACGATAAGAAAAAAGAAAAATTCTTTAGGGCTCATCGGGCGCTGCAGCCAGCGACACCGGCACGAACGCGATCTCCCGGAGATTATCCTCCGATAGTAATTTCTTACTGGGGGGATGATGGTAGAGATCAGGGTGTTGAAAAGCTCACGGTCTCTCTCATCAACACTCGAGTTCTGGTTAGAACGGGTATCCGGAATACCCCAATCTACGCCCAGCCCCTCCAAGTGTGCGTAAAAAATCGAGACTTTCATCCTTTAATTTTAGAAGGAAGATTAAGCCTAAGAACCCTTTTAGGCCTCGATGCGAAGCTCCACCACCCATCCCTAACCGGGTTTCTAATCCTATAAGGCCCTAAATAAAGAAAGTCGAGCGGAAGCTCCATGAAAGGAACAAAGTACTAGAAATGAAAAATAACACGAATAGAATTAGGGGTAAGCTATGCGGGAATAAGGCGATACCTGTTCAATAAGTTTACGAAAAAAGGATGTAAGGGCAGTCGTAGACCACCCTTGAAAAATTTCTCATACAACGCGACCTCTCCTGATCACGCTAGGCTGACCCTATCCTCGGGGAGGGGAACGGAAAGCCGAATGTCACTAGGGATCGTAAATTGAGCCCTGAGGTTCCTAAGATCTTGAGGGGATAACAGAGGCGACATCTGCCGGCCCAGCCGATTTGGAAGCAATCGCGGGAGGCCCTACCTCACGACTGGTAGACGAAGAGGAAACCCTAGGAGACTGGGATAACAACCTAGACACAGGCTGTACAGACCGAGCAACAGGTAGGTCCCCGCGGATGACTACCCCTCCGAGGGCCTGTCGACGCGCTTGAAGAATCTCCTCTCGGATGGGCTCAACCATGGGGCCCTTACCTTTCCTATCTTGGGAGGGATCCATAAAAAGAGAAAGGGAGAAGAAGAAGTCGACTAACCTGGGTTTGAAGAGGTAAAATCGCAGAAGGATACACAAAATCAAAGATTAGGGGATGGAGGAGATGCCCCCCCCCCTTATTATTATATATCGAACGCGACGCCTCGAGCTTCGCAAAGATACGTGGTAGTCCCCCAATGGAGTCGGACAAGCGAAAAGATACTATCCTCTTAGAGATATGTGTTTCCTCTCTTAAAACGTCACTTATCATGTGCTGAATTTTTTTTGAAATTCAAATTTTTCCGCCCTTCTCCCTTGCACGTGCGCAACACACCTAAATACAAGGAACATGGGCGAGGGGGCATATGATATGAATAATAAATAAAATAGTTAGAAAATAAAGAGCCCCGCATCCTAGGCGGCCCCCGGAGTTTGGGCGGCACCCAGTCCTGGGCGGCCCTCAGAGTCTGGGCGGCCCCCAGTCCTGGGCGGCCCCCAGAGTCTGGACGGCCCCCAGTCCTGGGCGGCCCCTAGAGTCTGGGCGGCCCCCAGTCCTGGACGGCCCCCAGAGTCTGGGTGGCCCCCAGTCCTGGGCGGCCCCCAGAGTCTGGGCGGCCCCTAGAGTCTGGGCGGCCCCCAGTCCTGGGCGGCCCCCAGAGTCTGGGCGGCCCCAGTCCTGGGCGGCCCCCAGAGTCTGGGCGGCTCCCAGTCCTGGGCGACCCCAGTCCTGGGCGGCCCCCAGAGTCTGGGCGGCTCCCAGTCCTGGGCGACCCCTAGAGTCTGAGCGGCCTCCAGTCCTGGGCGGCCCCTAGAGTCTGGGCGGCCCCAGTCCTGGGCGGCCCCCAGAGTTGGGCGGCCCCTAGTCCTGGGCGGCCCCCAGAGTTTGGGCGGCCTCCAGTCCTGGGCGGCTCTCAGAGTCTGGGCGGCCCCTAGTCCTGGGCGGCTCCCAGAGTTTGGGCGGCCCCCAGTCCTGGGCGGCCCCTAAAATCTGGGCGGCCCCAGTCCTGGGCGGCCCCCAGAGTCTGGGCGGCCCCAGTCCTGGGCGGCCCCCAGAGTCTTGGCGGCCCCTAGAGTCTGGGCGGCCCCCAGTCCTGGGCGGCCCCCAGAGTCTGGGCGGCCCCCGGTCTTTGGCGGCCCCTAGAATCTGGGCGGCCCCAGTCCTGGGCGGCCCCCAGAGTCTGGGCGCCCCCTAGTCCTGGACGGCCCCCAGAGTTTGGGCGGCCTCCAGTCCTGGGCGGCTCCCAGAGTCTGGGCGGCCCCCAGTCCTGGGCGGCTCCCAGAGTCTGGGCGACCCCCAGTCCTGGGCGGCCCCTAGAATCTGGGCGGCCCCCAGAATCTGGGCGGCCCTAGTCCTGGGCGGCCCCCAGAGTCTGGGCGGCCCCAAGTCCTGGGCGGCTGGGGGCCCTTAGAATCTGGGCGGCCCCCAGTCCTGGGCGGCCCCAGAGTCTGGGCGGCCCCCGGTCTTTGGCGGCCTCCTGGTCCTAGGTGGCCCTAACCTAGACGACCCCCAATTTAAAATGATTCTCAAATCAAAACCACTAAACATGATAAACCGTCATACTCGGAACAGAAATCGAGGATCATTAAGCATCATAACGCTTTAAATGATCCGAATAAGACAAACACTGAAACACCGCTGTTTATCTAGAAAAAGGAGATACTGAACTCCTAGTTTAGAGCCAGATACCTTTTCTCTGACTCTGACATCTTCACTAACCCTGATATTCCCTTGGGATAACCAAGGTCATCATGAAAATCCTTACCTTCATGAGTAAGTTTCTTAATTCCTTTATTATTAATTATCAAGGAATGACCACGTAGCTGAGGCGAAAAGAGGACGAGTGTTTATCCTACACGTGGATCTCTGGAACTAAAAAGAAAAAAGAAAAGAAAAACAAATTAGGGGGATAAGAGGTAGGAAGAAGGAGGAAGAAGGGACTTTTTTCTTCTTTCAGAAAGAGATCTCATAATAAGAAAGGAATCTGGTGATCCAGCATCAACAGATACAAGACAATGCCTGACATTTAGGGTCATATTCAGCTATTTGCTATTACTAATGGATCTCCTTGTGGCTGAAAATATCATTTCAGTTGGTATGGAGTTCAATCTAGTAGTTTTTAGAACCATGGCTCAGTTCCAGCTGAGGCAGGTCTGTGACGTCTGTCAACCAAGCCCACCAACCCGTCTATATTTTTCCATGCCGTAGCAAGTTACGTTACGACGCCATCTACTTTTGAGGTCGGCGGTCCTGAATGACGTGATGCCAATTGATGGTTGGTTGCATGACCACCTGTGAAACAAGGCAGCAAAGCAGAGGATCCACCCGTCTGGGGTTGCTTGGCGAGCATACGTTCCACGTTTCCGACCTACCTCTCCTCCAACTAACCCACTCCCTCTTCTTATGTGAACTGAAAGTAATATTCCTATACTTCGATGGCCGTCTGGACAGCAAGAATGGCAGGTAGGAAGACCAAAAAAAAAAGAAGGAAACGAAGAAACAAATAAAGGGATCTCTGTAAGAATTGCGTTATAGATCGGGTAATGAGTGGAGCGATGGTCTATTGGACCTTGGTGTACCTGCCCTCAGCTCTATTTGCGAGACATTACAGGGAACATTTCTTTTGAAGTGACCCCAGAAACTATGATATGGTTGGTTGTAGCACACTGCACGTGGATTGATGCCCCTTCTTGGACAGGTTGTGCAATTTGCTTGTCTGTGTTGCACACCAAAATTTATCAAAGTCATTTACCTCCATGGCAATGAAATTTGAAGAAAGAGACAAATCATGTCAAATTGAAATGGTTTCCTGAGTGCCAACCCTAAAACTTTAAGGATGTTTTTTGATATTTGGTTGCAGATAACTCTGTCGACATTGTTTGTACGGAGCGTATCAATCTGAAATGCGTGTGTCAACAATTAGTCCATCTACCAGCCGAACATTTCATGAGCAGTTATCAACTCATTATCCTACGCACCAGATGGGTTTTCAAATGTTTGTGATGTCAATGGGTATTGACGTGCCACCAAATAACATGGAGGAAAAGAAAACAAAAAAGAAAAAAATTGACAGCGGTGGTGCTATGGTAATTTGGTGTTAAACTGGGGGCTAGGATTGAGAGATCCGCTGCCCATCTACCACGGTCGTGTCCATTTTAAAGGCCGGTGCTCTCACAGACATGGAGACGAACAGAAAGAGGGGTAGGTGGTTGTCGTGGAGGAGATGGGAGAAAAAGCCGCTGCGCTACCCAAACTAGAGGTTGAGGGGATCGTCTTCCCTCCGGTCGTCAGTCCCCCGGCTTCCGCCAAGACTTTCTTCCTCGGCGGGGCAGGTTAGCAATCCATCCTTAAGTTTGGCTCGGGAGTAAATTTTTTTTTTTTTTTTTTTCCTTGTAAGCTAATACATATTATTGCTGCAACCCGCTCTCTCTTATTAGGTGTGAGGGGTTTGGAGATCGGGGGCCGGTTCATAGCGTTCACGGCCATCGGCGTCTATCTTGAGGACGAGGCGGTCCGCTCACTCTCCGGCAAGTGGAGTGGGAAACCCGCCGATGAGCTCGCCAACTCGCTCGATTTCTTCCGCGATATCTTCGCCGGTGAGACTCCATCTTGCTCCCATTGAAGCTATCATTTTGTTATTAGCGATTTGGTAATTTAGAAGGAGGTTATTTTGGGACACCGCGCGTCCGTCGCATTCACCATCATCTTCCATTCCACGAGAAATGCACTCCGGTCTATAAAGTCACATCTTGGTAGACTTGGAATTTATTTAGCCTTTCTCTACAAGTTCTCCATGCCCACATGGTTGCGTTTCATGTCAGGCTTTAAGAGTCGTGTATAGCAGATGATCAACTCTAAACAAAACTCCACGGATCTCAAAGCATTTGTTAACAATACCTCATTCGAGAGGAAACTTTATATATCTATATATGTGTGTAAAATTGTAGCTATTACGGATGACAAAATGCACCAGTGATAAGCTCTTGGGTCAGCTGTGTAATAGAGATCCAAACAAGAAGGTTAGGTTGAAACACAGAGCAGAAAGAAAACTCTTGTTCACAATTTAGCATGATTTCACAATGGCTAGCCATTTTGTTATTTATGAAACATGAGAATAATACATAGTCAACTAGTATTAAAATGTAAATAAAATAAAATCTTTCGCAAAATGGTATATAAATTCGCGCATGCTTATTGGATCGCTATAGGTTTTCCTTTTTTTTTTTTTTTTGAACAGCGCAATTGCAAATGTAAACTAGTGATAAATCTTATTTGCATCCAATTTTGAGTATATAAGATTAGGAGTGGCGTCAATCTTTAATTTTCAGACTTTTTTTTTTGACGAAATAAAGAATTATTATGAGAATTTGATTTCTTCAGCTTCAAACAACTCGATAATATTTTCAAATTGAAATCCTTTACACTAGAATTTGGGAGATTAGGGATATTTGGGGAAAGGCCATTTGTTGTTCTGCAGTCCATTGCTTATGGGTCTTTTTATATGGGGAAAAAGAGAATCATGCAAAAGAAAAATCCTCTACAAACATATCTATCAGGAACTTTCTTCCAAACAAACCAAAGCACACAATTATTTTGATGCATTTTTGATAATTTATAGTGTTAATATCAACGTTTAACTACGAGTCTAACCTCAAAAGAAGCTTCATGGGCGTAAACAGAGCAGTAAAATATTATCTTATGAATGGAACATAAATGGACACGAGCCATACATTCATTGAATTTTCTGGTAGAACATTCTTGTCATCTATCTGCCAATTAGTTGGCCGGTCATGATCCGAGGAAACGGATGGTGTTGGGTATATATTTAGAAGGATGAATATAGCAACCGAATCTAGCACGTAAAAATCACTGGTAATTAGATACCAATTACATGGATTCAAGTCGAGCTCTAAGCCCTTCACCATGATTTATGATCTCGAGAATTTTGAAGGGCCTTGCCCATCTTCACCTCACAAAACATATATACATATATATATATATAAAGGATTCATTATTAGCCACCTTTTAATATCAAATTATGATGCGAAATTTCTCTTCTTTGCTTACTGGTTGGATCTACAAAAGTAACAGAGCAAAGGCAGGTAGCCTTCTCAACCCTTTGTTCCTAGTTTTATCTCTGGAATCCAACTGCTGGGCCAAGGTAGTTGACAACCTGGTGCCTTTGCTTCCATGGAGACAGGTCCCTTCGAGAAGTTCACCAGAGTGACCATGGTCCTGCCGCTGACCGGCCAGCAGTACTCAGAGAAGGTGGCCGAGAACTGCCTCGCTCAATGGAATGCTGCCGGAATCTACACCGAAGCAGAAGGCGCGGCCATCGAGAAGTTCAGAGAGGCCTTCAAGGCCGAGAGCTTTGGTCCCGGCTCCTCCATCCTCTTCAATCACTTCCCTTCTGGCTCTCTCACAGTCAGTACTCCATAACGGCCCCCTTCTCTTCATCTCCTCTGGTCGTCATATAACTCATTATATCTTCTTTTTGTGTTCTCCAATATAGATTGCATTTTCGAAGGATGGGTCAGTCCCTGAAGCTGGGGGCGTGGTTATAGAGAACAGGGCTATGTGCGAAGGATTGCTGGAGTCTATAATAGGAGAGCGTGGGGTCTCCCCTGCGGCAAAGAGGACTTTGGCAGTGCGAGTGTCGGAGCTCCTGAAGGAATCCCAAATAATAGAGGAGAAGGTGGGGAATCCGTTAAATTATAGAGCCGCGGCGCTACCCAAATTAGAGGTAGAGGGGATCGTCTTCCCTCCGGCCGTCAGTCCTCCGGGTTCCGCCAAGACTCTCTTCCTCGGCGGGGCAGGTTAGCAATCCACCTTCTTGTAAGCTACTATGTATGTATATATTGTTGCTGTAACTTGCTTTCTCTTATTAGGTTCGAGGGGTTTAGATATCGGGGGCCGGTTCATAACGTTCACGGCCATCGGCGTCTACCTTGAGGACGAGGCGGTCCGGTCACTCTCCGGCAGGTGGAGAGGCAAGAACGCCGATGAGCTCGCCGCCTCCCTCGATTTCTTCCGCGATATCTTGACCGGTGAGGCTTTATCTTGCTCCTTTAGAGCAATCATTTGTTGACGAATTAAATTTGGTCGTTTGGGAGGAGTTTTTTTTTTTTCTTTCTTTCTTTTTTAACGGGGAACCAGCGGATCTACGGTGACGTGACCGTTTGTCCGTGGCACGACTTGCACTGGAATCTCATCCACTTTGATTCCACGAGATTTCCAATCGGGTCTAAAGTTATTTTTTTACCTACTTTTAATTCATGCACCCACGTAATTACGATAAGGTGTCTGCCAAGTTGTCGACATGGGTGCGTATGAGGTCAAGCTCCAGAGCAGTGCATAGCAGATGATCAAATCTAAACGAAACCCACGGCTCTGAAAGCATCTGTTAAAAGGTCTCCAATCAGCTTTTAAAAAAAAAAAAAAAATCCACACAAAGAGTGTACTGAAGAGAAGGATGAAAATACCAGCCAAAATAGCATGTAAAAATCACTGGTAATTAGATTCCAATTACATGGATTCATGTATTTTGATGGTCCTTTGCCATCTTCAAATTATGATGAGAAATCTTGTCTCCTATGGTTACTGCTTGGATGCACAAATGGAACAGATCAAAGGCAGGTAACCTTCTCAAATGGCTTATAGAATATGAGTATAAATTGATCATACTTCAACTGCTTGACCTCATGACCCCTCCCTTGTTGCTAGCTTTTATCTCTGGAATCCTTTTTAATCATAGCTTTCACTCAAGCGTAAGTAGACATACTTCAATTACCTGTAATTCTATGCTAATTTTTATCATCAATCGCTAGCCTAGGCCAAGGTGGTTGACAACTTGGTGCCTTTGCTTCCATGGAGACAGGTCCCTTCGAGAAGTTCACCAGGGTGACCATGAGCCAGCCGATGACTGGCCAGCAATACTCAGAGAAGGTGGCCGAGAACTGCCTCGTTGCATGGAAGGCTGCCGGAATCTACACCGAAGCAGAAGGCGCGGCCATCGAGAAGTTCAGAGAGGCCTTCAAGGCCGAGAGCTTTGGTCCCGGCTCCTCCATCCTCTTCACTCACTTCCCTTCTGGCTCTCTCACTGTCAGTACTCGATCTATCACAGCTCCTCCTTTCTCTCGATCCATCTCCTTTGGTTGTTCTACAACTCATTGTATCCTCTTTTGTGCTCTCCAATTTAGATTACATTTTCGAAGGATGGTTCGGTGCCTGAAGCTGGGGGTGTGGTCATAGAGAACAGGGCTCTATGCGAAGCAGTGCTGGAGTCTATAATAGGCAAGCATGGTGTCTCCCCTGCAGCAAAGAGGAGTTTGGCAGTGCGAGTGTCAGAGCTCCTGAAGGAATCCCAGGACGCACAAGAGAAGGCGGGGATTCCGGTGGCCGTGAGTGCATGATTCCAATGTAATAAGATGTGGTTATCATCGTAGCATTGTTTGAAAGTTTTCTTCTTCGCATGAGTTATCAGAGTTTGAAAGTTCTCTTCAATGTAACAAGATGTGGTTATCAGAGTTTGGCGTGAGCGATGTTTTCTTCTTCGCATGTATCAAAAGGAATGCCATCTTCTGTCTTTTTTTTTTTTTTTTGATACAGAAAAGGGGAAGGAGGGCAATTGCCGATCCATAGCTAGGTTCCATGCGGCTCTATTCCCTGTTAGGATATATTCCATGCATGGCGCTGGATTTGCGCAGCCGTTCCCCGTTCGAAGATGAGTAGGTCAATCTGACCCATCAGGTGCCAACAGTTAGAATAGGGAAACTAGAAGAGACCTTAGCCCTCCGCCAGGATATGTTCCATGCACGGCACTGGATTTGTGCAGCCGTTTTCCGTCCGTTCGAAGACGAGTAGGTCAACCTGATTCCATCCAGATGTCAACAGTTAGAATAGAAAACTAGAAGAGACCTTAGCCCTTTCAGCATCAAAGTTTTAGGTCCAAAATTAATCTTAAAATTATTCGAATAATATAACCTATTCCTCAAACCTAAGATATTATGATTGTACAAAAAATTTCAACCGCTGAGCTACCGTCTGAGCGGTTGCCATCTTCGGTCTTCAATAAAAGTTTCATCTTGCTAAACAGTGCCAGTTTATGAGACTTTGCAATGATATGACTGGTGGTGGAAGGAAAGGTTGGAGTCTGTATCAATAATAAATGTCATGCTTTGGCAAGGGAGCTACCAGATATTTGGGTTCCAAAGGGTAGTATGGTCACAAGTCCTCTCTTGCATTTTTCTCCCAGAGCAAGTTGCAAGACTTATTAGGTGCATATTACTTTCGAATTAATTGGTTTGGTGAGGAATTTTCCTGGCATCATGCTCTCTCTCCTTCTAAAGAAGGTTGGTGCTCCATGTAACCTGCCACGAGATTTTCTTTTCCGGAGGATGGCTTTTGACCTACTAAGAAAGCAAAAGCACAACCCAATCCGTGGCTCATATTATTCCTGTAGAAGGTTCCCTATGATATCTGCCTCTGTTTTGACTCTGTCTCCCTCAGCAAAGACAGCCCTTTCTTCAATGATTTCTAAAGATTAAAAAGAAGAACCCATTAGGTGATCAACTCCTGTTGCTTATCTAGTAGTACTTCTTTGCTGAGATTTCTTTCTTCACTTTAGAGAACTAGCATTAGTGAAGCAGGGCTTGACGTACCATCTCATATTTCATTATAAAATGGAATTGAAAAATCAGATACATGTGGATTATAATTTAATTAGAACTATATTTTTCCTTGATGTGAGTTATATTTTCTTTTTGTTTTATTTAGTTTCTCTTCGTTCATATTTTTATAGTAATTTTATCGGTTAAATTTTATAAAATAACCTTACATTTTGGATACTCTTGCAATTCAACTAATATAAATAAAAATTGAGTAATTTGTGTATCTGAGCTTCAAACTATTGTTACCGTGTAATCCTTTTTTTTTTTTTTGTTACATACGGGTGATCACATAGTTCTGGAGCGAATCATCCCATTTATATCAAAATACAAAATTTGCTTCAAAAGAAGAGGACAGGAGTCACCCTGGTTCCATAACCAAAACCCCGCATGATGGGCAACATAGGCCGCCACCAATCCACCGCAGAATTTGCTTCCCGATAGATATGCCGAATGTGGACTCTGCGAACATTTTGAAGAGCAAACCAGATGTCGAGAAAAAGGGGGTTGATGGGGACTTGAGAGCAGCAATTCATCCGAATCTATCGGATGACAGATAGAGAATCTCCCTCAATAAATAGGCTATGAGCATGAAGAGATCGAGCAGCGTATGATATGCCAGCCCAAGCAGCATAAAGCTCGGCCATCGGAATAGAGGAGTCGAGGGAACCAAACCCGCCCGCTGACAGCATAACTCCATCACTCCCACGAATGATAAAGGCAGACTCGGCTAACCTTCCCCGAACACTACCATCAAAGTTGATTTTGACAAACCCTGGAGGAGGGGCTCCCAAAAGATGTAAACTGTATGCCGGTTCACTGCCGAAGTAGCAGGAGAGCCCCAGCGGCCAGAGGTGTCAGAATCGAACCCATAACGATGACGTGCAAATTCTGCAGAGAGGGATCTAGCCTTCCGAACAACCATGTGAGAAGATATAGCATCATCAGTAAAGATAATCTGGTTACGTGATAACCAGATCTGATAGGATGTAGCTGCCCACTGGGCACCCTGCTGCTGGGTAGTCATCCGGAGAGCATCAAGGAAAAGAGACCGCGGGGAGCCCGTATCATCCACCCGATAGAAGTAACTCATCCTCTGCCAGATCCAGCACACTCTGGGATAGGTGAAGATGGCATGATCTAAACTCTCATCCCCCTGCCTACACAAAAGGCAAGTCGCTTGGATGGGCAAACCCCTCGCCGAGAAAAGGGAACAAGTAGGAAGACAATCCCATACAATCTTCCAAATGAAGAGCTGAACCCTGGGATTAATGGGAAGCTTCCATATCCAAGCAGTATCTCTTGTATCTTGAGGCTGAGGCCTAAAAACCTTCAAAGGTCTCTGGTGGGAGCTCTATAGAGGCAAGATCTCTGCCATAGCCTCATATCAGCTCTATACCCTGGTATGAGCGGAATCGAGAGGATCTGCCGAGAGAGTTCCTTCCCAAATAAGCAAGTCACCAAAGGAGTATGTCAGAAGAAAGGATCCGGAGAGATCAGGTCCCTGACTCTCATGCAATTTGGAACATCAGTGCTGATAAACGTGGGCCATCGAGAAAGGGGGAGATTAGAAATCTAAGTGTCCTGAGCAACATCAATCGAGGATCCATCACCGATCATCCACGAAATATTATTCATGATAGTCGGAGCATGGCGACAAACTTCCTTCCAAAAGAAAGAATACCTGCGGGTAGACTGAGAGTCCATAGAAGGGGTCCAGTCACCATATCTAGCACGCATAAAAGAGCTCCATAAACAGTGCGGATCAAGAAGAAACCGCGAGGCATGCCTTGCAAATAGAGCCTCTCTCCTGACTATCAAAGACTTAATACCAAGACCGCCTTCCTAAAGTGGCATACAAACCAAATCCCAAGCCCGAAGATGAATACCATGGCCATCCTGCATAGAGGCCCAAAGAAAATCCCTGAAGCATCTTTCAATCCTCCTAAGGCAAGTAATTAGGACAATAGTATTAGATAGGAGATGCAGAGGAAGGGACGTAAGAATTGAGCGGATAAGAGTGATCCTCACCATCATGGATAATCCAGTGGCCTACCAACCATCAATGTGGTTCCGGATCCGACGCTCGATAGTAATATAATCGCTAATGCAAGGTTGTCGTCCCATGATAGGGATCCCCAAATAAGATAACCGATCGGTCTTAGAAAAAATGCCGAAGATTTGGTGTGTATTTTGTTTGATTGTCCTGGAGGTCTTCGGACTGAAGCAGATCGTAGACTTTTCTAAGTTGACCTTCTGACCGGAAGCCTGGCAGTAGCTCTGAATAATGAAAGCAAAAGTAGCCGCATTACGACGAGAAGCCTGGCCCAAGAGAATGCAGTCATCCGCAAAAAGAAGATGAGAGACCGAGGAGCCTAGGGGACCGGCCACAAAGGGGGCAATACAACACTCCTGCTGAGCTTGGTAGAATGCACGAGATAGGTCATCTGCATCCAGAATGAACATAAAAGGGGATAATGGGCAACCCTGTCTCAGCCCAACAGCAGAGTGAAAGAAGCCAGTCTGGTTGCCATTAATGATTAGAGAGAATGATGGCTTCAAAATACAAGCCATAATCCAATCAATGAATCGGCTATCGAAACCGAATTCATGAAGAGTACGATGCAAAAAACTCCAGCTCACTCTGTCATAGGCTCGCTCCATGTCAAGCTTGACTGCCATGAGACACTATCTAGCAGAGGCATTTTGAAGATCAAGCATAAACTCCTGGGCTATAAGGACGTTATCCGAGATGCTCCATCCTCTAATAAAAGCCCCCTGCTAAACAGAGATAAGATGAGGAATCACCTCACGCAGGCGGGAGACTAAAAGGCATGCACAGACCTTATACAGGGTAGTGCACAAGCTGATGGGCCTAAAGTGCTGAGGGAAGGAAGCATCAGCACGCTTAGGCATAAGAGTGATGAAGGTCCGATTCCAGTCAATAGGAATGGATTTGGATTGGAAGGCAATCAGAATGGCTTGAACAACCTCCTATCCAACTATATCCCAATAATGACACGAAAAATAAGGCAGAAACCCATCAGGCTCAGGTGCCTTCTTAGCCCCAAGCTCCCATAAAGCCAAGCGAATCTCATCAGCTGTGATCGGCCTAATAAGAAGGTCATTCTCCTGAGCAAAGACCTTCTTAGAGGGAGGAACCCGAACAATAGGAGCCCCGCACCAGAAGTCTCAGTCCATCTGGATGACAGCAATATCCTCCTAATAATGCCCCTCCTCATCCATAAGTTGCCGGATTCTATTGGCAGCTCAGCGCTTCAGGATGGCCTGATGAAAAAAATATGGTGTTACGGTCCCCCTCACAGATCCATTGGACCCTAGACCTCTGCCTCCAGTACGTCTCCTGCTGCTGAAGAAGTGAGTGATGAATTGCGAGCTTAGCTCGAAGAAAAGTAAGGTCAGAGTCGGGGAGACATCCTTCTTGATCCTCTCTCAACTGAAGGGAAATAATATCAGCTTCCATCAGCTCAATTCTTCGAACTAAGTTACCAACCTCCAATTTGTTCCATCTCGAGAGCCTATGTCTCATAAGATCCAAATGCCTCGACAGACGATAAATAGCATTACCTCTCACAGGTAGATGCCAAACCTGGGATATGATAGAACGAGCCGTGGGATATGAAGTCCAAAACTGCTCGAATCTAAACTATCTCTATTAATGAAAATCAACCTCGGTGGAAATCATAATGGGACAGTGATCGGAAGAAATTCTGGGAAGGTGAGTAACAGTAGTAGAAGGGTGCAATTGAAGCCACTGGCCTGTAGCCATAGCTCTATCCAGTCTCTCCCAGACACGAGCTGAGCCCTGACGATTATTGCACCAGATAAATTGGGGACCCGAGAATCCCATATCCAGCAATCCAGTAGAAGAAATAAAGGTCCTAAACTCAGAGATTTTCACTGAATCATTGACCTGCCTCCCCCCTTTCTTTTCGTTGGAGCCAGTGATGCAATTAAAATCACCAGCCATAATGGATGGAAAACCTTGGGCAAGAAGAGAGAGAGCCTCAGACCAAAGGATACGCCTCTCCCTGAAGTCAGTGCTAGCATATGCACCCAAGAGGAGCCAGGGGGCAGAATTCTCCTCCGAGATAACAAGAGCAATCTGCTGATTGCACTGGTGAAAATCATCTATCTTGATAGAGATATTACGCCAAATGGCCACAATCCCACCAGATAGACCAACTGACTCAATAGCATAACAAGACCAAGACCTGACAACCTGTGCCAAGCTGTCTCCCGATAACCGAGTTTCCAAAAGAATACAGATATCAAATTATGGAGCTGCATCAATCTCCCAAAAGAGGATCAAAAAGAGGGTTTTCGAGCTCCTCTAACATTCCATATTAGAGTCTTCATTTACAAATTGGGGGAGGGTGGGACCCACCCTGATCCTCCACCATATGAGTAGAACACTCCATAACTGAAAAGCCTCCAGTCACTACAAGAAAATACTGAAATAGCGACGCAAGTTTAGCGATGCATAATTGCGTCGCTAAACTTGCAACCACTTTGCGACGCCTCTGTGACAACAAAATATTGCGACGCAATTAGCGATGCATTAGCGACTCAATTAACCAGAAAATCAAAAAAAATTAATATTTTAATATTGCGACACAAATAATGCATCGTAATATTTTTAAATTAATTTTTTTATAAAATTTAAATATCGAAAAAAAATATTGCGACGCAACTCAGTGCGTCGCAATGTTTTGAACAGAATTAAATATGTTAAGTAGCGACGCATTAGCGACGCAATAAACAAAAAATTAGAGAAATTATTTTTAATTTAGCAATGCATCAATTGCATCGCAAATAATTTAAATAAAATTAAATTTTATAAAATTTAAATATCAGAAAAAAATATTGCGACGCAACACAGTGCGTCGCAATGTTTTTAAAAGAATTAAATATATTAAATAGCGACGCATTAGCGACGCAATAAACAAGAAAATTAGAAAAATTATTTTTAATTTAGCGATGCATCAATTGCATCGCAAATAATTTAAATAAAATTAAATTTTTTAAAGTATAAATATTTAAAAAAATATTGTGACGCATTTAGTGCATCACAATGTTTTGAAAAAAATTAAATATTTTAAATAGCGACGCATTAGCGACGCAATAAACCAGAAAATAAATTAAAATTATTTTTTAATTTAGTGACGCAATAAATGCATCACAATTATTTTAAATAAAATTAAATTTTATAAAGTATAAATATGAGAAAAATAATTGCGACGTAACACAGTGCGTTGCAATGTTTTTAAAAAATTAATTATGTTAAATAGCGATGCATTAGCGACGTAATGAACCAAAAAATTAATTAAGAAAATTATGTTTTAATATAGTGACGCACTTGTTGCATCGTAATTATTATAATTAAAATTAATTTTTATATAATATAATTATCATATTAAAAAATTACCATGCTACCCTTTGCGTCGTAATATATTTAAAAATATTAATTATGTTAAATAGCGATCGGTCCAAAATCGATCGTGGCCGATCGGAATAAGGGCTTGGATCGATCGCAACCCTCGGATCGTCGCCGATCGGACCGATCGCCACGGTTCGAGATCGATCGTGGCCTATCGGGATCACGGCTTGGATCGATTGGAACCGTCGGATCGCCAGCGATGTCGGATCGATCGCATCGGTCTGGAATCGGTCATGGCCGATCGGGATGAGGGCTTGGATCAATCGCAACAGTTGGATCGTCACCGATCGGACCGATCGCCACGGTCCGAGATTGGTCGTGGCCGATCGGGATCACGGCTTGGATCGATCGCAACCGTCGGATCGTCACCGATCTTGGACCGATCGCAACGGTCCGATCGATCGTGGCCGATCGGGATCAGGGCTTGGATCGATCACAACCGTCGATCATCACCGATCGGACCGATCGGCACGGTCCGAGATCGGTCGTGGCCGATCGGGATCACGGCTTGGATCGATTGGAACCGTCGGATCGCCAGCGATGTCAGACCGATCGCATCGATCTGGAATCGGTCATGGCCGATCGGGATGAGGGCTTGGATCGATCGCAACCGTTGGATCGTCACGATCGAACTGATCGTCACGGTCCGAGATCGGTCGTGGCCGATCGGGATCACGGCTTGGATCGATCGCAACCGTCGGATCGTCGCCGATCTTGGACCGATCGCAACGGTCCGGGATCGGTCGTGGCCGATCGGATCAGGGCTTGGATCGATCGCAACCGTCGGATCGTCACCGATCGGACCAATCACCACGGTCCGAGATCGGTCGTGGCCGATCGGGATCACGGCTTGGATCGATCACAACCGTCAGATCATCGTCGATCTTGGACCGATCGCAACGGTCCGGGATCGATCGTGGCCGATCAGGATCAGGGCTTGGATCGATCGCAACCGTCGGATCGTCACCGATCGGATCGATCGCCACGGTCCGAGATCGATCGTGGCCGATCGGGATCATGGCTTGGATCGATCGCAACCGTCGGATCGTCACCGATCTTGGACCGATCGCAACGGTCTGGGATCGGTCGTGGCCGATCGGGATCAGGGCTTGGATCGATCGCAACCGTCGGATCGTCGCCGATCGGACCGATCGCCACGGTCCGAGATCGGTCGTTGCCGATCGGGATCATGGCTTGGATCGATTGGAACCGTCGGATCGCCAGCGATCTTGGGCCGATCGCAACGGTCTGGGATCGGTCGTGGCCAATTGGGATCAGGGCTTGGATCGATCGCAACCGTCGGATCTTTGCCGATCGGACCGATTGCCACGGTCCGAGATCGGTCATGGCCGATCGGATCAGGGCTTGGATTGATCGCAAATGTCGGATCATTGCCGATCGGACCGATCGCCACGGTCCGAGATCAGTCGTGGCCGATCGGGATCAGGGCTTTTATCGATTGCAACCGTCAGATCACCAGCGATCTTGGACCGATCGCAACGGTCCGGGATCGGTCGTGGCCGATCGGGATCAGGGCTTGGATCGATCGCAACCGTCAGATCTTTGCCGATCGGATCGATTGCCACGGACCGAGATCGGTCGTGGCCGATCGGGATCAGGGCTTGGATTGATCGCAAATGTCGGATCGTTGCCGATCGGACCGATCGCCAGTCCGAGATCAGTCGTGGCCGATCGGGATCAGGGCTTGGATTGATTGCAACCGTCGGATCGCCAGCGATCTTGGACTGATCGCAACGGTCCGGGATCGTTCGTGGCCGATAGGGATCAGGGCTTGGATCGATCACAACCGTCGGATCGTCGCCGATCTTGGACCGATCGCAACAGTTCGGGATCGGTCGTGGCCGATCGGGATCAGGGCTTGGATCGATCGCAACCGTCGGATCGTCGCCGATCGGACCGATCGCCACGGTCCGAGATTGGTCGTGGCCGATCGGGATCACGGCTTGGATCGATCGCAACCGTCAGATCGTCGCCGATCTTGGACCGATCGCAACGGTCCGGGATCGATCGTGGCCGATCGGGATCAGGGCTTGGATCGATCGCAACCATCGGATCTTTGCCGATCGGACCGATTGCCACGGTCCGAGATCAGTCGTGGCCGATCGGGATCATGGCTTGGATCAATTGCAACCGTCAGATCGCCAGCGATCTTGGACCGATCGCAACGGTCCGGGATCGGTCGTGGCCGATCGGGATCAGGGCTTGGATCGATCACAATCGTCGGATCTTTGCCAATTGGACCGATTGCCACGGTCCGAAATCGGTCGTAGTCGATCGGGATCAGGGCTTGGATCGATCGCAAATGTCGGATTGTTGCCGATTGGACCGATCGCCACGGTCCGAGATCAGTCGTGGCCGATCAGGATCAGGGCTTGGATCGATTGCAACCGTCAGATCACCAGCGATCTTGGACCGATCACAACGGTTCGGGATCGGTCGTGGCCGATCGGGATCAGGGCTTGGATCGATCACAACCGTCGGATCTTTGCCATCGGACCGATTTCCACGGTCCGAGATCGGTCATGGCCGATCGGGATCAGGGCTTGGATCGATCACAACCGTCGAATATTTGCCAATCGGACTGATTGCCACGGTCTGAGCGATCGTGGCCGATCGGGATCAGGGCTTGGATCAATCGCAAATGTTGGATCGTTGCCGATCGGACCAATCGCCACGGTCCGAGATCAGTCGTGGCCGATCGGGATCGGAGCTTGGATCGATTGCAACCGTCGGATCGCCAGCGATCTTGGACGATCGCAACTATCCGGGATCGGTCGTGGCCGATCGGGATCACGGCTTGGATCGATCGCAACCGTCGAATCGTCGCCGATCTTGGACCGATCGCAACGGTCCGAGATCGGTCGTGGCCGATCGGGATCAGGGCTTCGATCGATCGAAAGCGTCGGATCACTTATAATTACTCAAAAAAAAGTTATTAAAAAGTTTTGAAAATATTTTAAAATTATTGCGACGCCGTAGCGACGCAATTTTAGAAGAAAAATTAAACAAATATTGCGACGCAATGTATGCGTCGCAATATTTTTAGTCAATATAATTTTTATCAGCATTAATAAATAAAAAAATATAATATTGCGACGCATAATTTGCGTTGCAATTATTTTAAATAAATATATCTAATTAAAAATAATAAAAAATTATTGCGACGCAATAAGGCATCGCAATAATTATCATAAATTATTAATATTAATATTAATAAATAATTAAGAATTTTTGCGACTCCGTAGCGACTCATTTTAGGAAAAAAATAAATAAATATTGCGACGACACTTATGCATCGCAATTATTTTAAGTTAAAATTTTTTTTTTCAGTATTAAAATAAAAGCAATATAATATTGCGACGCATAAGTTGCGTCGCAATGTTTTTAAATAAATTTATAATTAAAAATTTTATAAAATATATTGCGATGCAATTTTTTCATCGCAATTATTAACATTAATTATAAATATTATTATTTATAAATATTAAAAAAATATTGCGACGCCTTAGCGACACATTTTTTTTAAAAAAATATAAATAAATATTGCGATGAAATATATGCGTCGCAATTATATTATTAAAATACATATAGCTGATTAAAAATATTAAAAAATTATTGCGACGCATTTTTGCGTCGCAATGCTTAGAAAATAAAAATAAATTTCCCGCCGAGTTGGCGCCAAGTTAGCGACGCAATATTGGCGTCGCTATTTTTTCATAAATTAATAAAAAAATAATATTAACGATGCATTAGCGATGCATAATGCGTCGCTAAGACAGAATAAATTAAAAAAAATATTGCAACCATATAGCGACGCAAATAATTGCGTCGCTAAGTACTTATATATAAACCGGCCTTCTCTTCTTCTTCTTCCCCGTCTTGACCTAGCCGCCGCCGCCGCCGTGCTCAAAAAATTTTCGGCTCCCACCTCGCTGCTCCGACGCCTCCCCTGTGGTCCTCCGGCTCCCCGGCGTTCTCATCCGCTCCGGCTTCTTCTCTCGACCAAGGTAAGCCCCTACACTTTAAAAAAAAAAAATTTTTTTAATGATTTCCCTCCGGCCACGGCCACTGCCGTGGCCGTCTTCTTCGGCCACAGCCGCTGCCGTGGCCGGCAGTGGCCTGGCCACGGTGGCCAGGCCACTGTTAAAAAAAAAAATTTTTTTTCTTAACAGGGGGGGCCGGGGGGAACCCCCGGCCCCCCCCCCTTTTATTTCTTGTCCGGCCACGGCCGCTGCCGTGGCCGGCAGTGGCCTGGCCACGGTGGCCAGGCCACTGTCAAAAAAAAAAAATTTTTTTTCATAACAGGGGGGGGGGGAACCCCCCCGCCCCCCCCCTTTTATTCTTGTCTGGCCACAGCCGTGGCCGCGGCCAGACAAGGCGGCCACGGCCGCTGCCGTGGCCGGCAGTGGCCTGGCCACGGTGGCCAGGCCACTGTCAAAAAAAAAAAATTTTTTTTCATAACAGGGGGGGGGGGGAAACCCCCCCCCCCCCCCCTTTTTATTTCTTGTCCGGCCACGGCCGTGGCCGCGGCCGGACAAGGCGGCCACAGCCGCTGCCGTGGCCGTCTTCTCCGACCACGGCCGCTGCCATGGCCGTCTTCTCCGACCACGGCCGCTGCCGTGGTCGGCAGTGGCCTGGCCACGGTGGCCAGGCCACTGTCAAAAAAAAAAAAATTTTTTTTCATAACATGGGGGGGGGAACCCCCCCGCCCCCCCCTTTTATTTCTTGTCCGGCCGCGGCCGGACAAGGTGGCCACGGCCGCTGCCGTGGCCGTCTTCTCCGGCCACGGTGGCCAGGCCACTGTCAAAAAAAAATTTTTTTTTTCTTAACAGGGGGGGGGGGAAACCCCCCGCCCCCCTGGCCGTGGCCGGCAGTGGCCTGGCCACGGTGGCCAGGCCACTGTCAAAAAAAAATTTTTTTTTTTCTTAACAGGGGGGGGGGGGGAGGAAACCCCCCCGCCCCCCCCCCCCTTTTATTTCTTGTCCGGCCACTGCCGTGGCCGCGGCCGGACAAGGCGGCCACGGCCGCTGCCACGGCTGCTGCCGTGGCCGCAGTGGCCTGGCCACGGCCGCTGCCATGGCCGCGGTGGCCTGGCCACGGCCGCTGCCATGGCCGGCGGTGGCCTGGCCACGGCCGCTGCCACGGCCGCTGCCATGGCGGCGGTGGCCTGGCCACGGTGGCCAGGCCACTGTCACAAAAAAAATATTTATTATTTAATTTGTATAATGTTTATGCAATAATTAATTTAAGCAGAATGTTTATGCAATAGTATTTGTGCATTTGTAATTATTTACATTTGTTATGTCTTGATTATTTATATTCTGCTACAAACTAAATGATGCATTAAGTTATGTAATGCTAAAAAAAAAGTCTTGTTGTAATATTATTTAATTTTCAGCAACAAATTAGTAGTTTCAATGATTTACATTTTAGTATTCGCAAACATTTGTATTTGACACAATAATCTTAAAAAGTTAGTGATTACATGTATAATTCACAAGAAGTTAAGAATAACAAGCATAAGTTCGATTGTCTTCGGACTTCCATAATCACAACACTTTAACCTTTAGACCCGTTTGAGAATTTATAAGCCTTAGTCTTGCAAATTCTCAAATTGTCCTGGTGGACAGTTTGGGAACATTTCTTGCGACATGTTAGTCTGCTAGTAATCATCGTGGGGTGAGATTTCGGTTTGTATTTGCTCATACGTTCTCCTAGTGTGGCTTATATACCACACATTTAGGAGAACATATGGGGAAATACTACCGAAATTTCAATGTAACCGATCGATGATAATTAATAGCAGAATAACATATCAAAAAAAATATTCTTGAATGGGATAGGGCCTTACCTTATAGACATGGAGTGAAGGTATTATTTAAGACACCACTTGAATTCTT